>CAUYUJ010021230.1:5000-57500 GCA_963575745.1 Prorocentrum cordatum | reverse complement strand
GAGGTCGGTTCGGGGAGGGTACCCTAGTGTTCTTCGTGGTTGCTGGATGCTCTGGTGCATCCTGGGGAGGGTACCCATGGATGCTCTGTGTGTTTCGGCCAGCGGAGGGTCTCATGTTCTTGAAGGGTGTTCTTCCGGCCCATGGCCGGCTGCAGCACGTGACACGCCCACCTTGCCGCGGCCGAGAGCCCGCCGCCCAGGAGGCCACTGGGTCAGTGGTGCTGCGGCTTGATGGAAGAAACAACAGGCCAGGCCTGCCGGGGCCCGAGCACGACGACGACGACGACGACGATTAGGAGAACGACGACGACGACGACGACGACGACGACGACGACGACGACGATAAGAACGACGACGACGACGACGACGACGACGACGACGACGACGACGACGACGACGACGACGACGACGACGACGACGACGACGACGACGACGACGACGACGACGACGACGACGACGACGACGACGACGACGACGACGACGACGACGACGACGACGACGACGACGACGACGACGACGACGACGACGACGACGACGACGACGACGACGACGACGACGACGACGACGACGACGACGACGACGACGACGACGACGACGACGACGACGACGACGACGACGACGACGACGACGACGACGACGACGACGACGACGACGACGACGACCAGGGAGCCACTGGTCAGTGGCGCTGCTGCCTGCAGGAGAAGTACTCCGCCCAGGCCCGCCACCCGGGCCCGAGCACTCGCCCAGGCCCTCCCGGGCCGCCCCGACCGCCCCGGGCGCGCCGCCGCGCCGCGCCGCGAACTCCATGGCGCGCGCCGTGCCCCTGCGGCAGCGGGCGGGCCCGCGGCGGGGCCGCGGCCTCGGCCGCGCCGAGGCCTCGGCCCTGGGCGCGGCCCTGGCGCTGGCGCTGGCGGCCTTGGCGGCCGGCTGAGCTGAGCGACGTCGTCGGCGTCGTCGTTGGCCGGTGCCGTCGCCGCCGCCGCCGCCGCCGCCGTCGTCGTCTTCGTCGTCGAGGTCGTCGTCGTCGTCGTCGTCGTCGTGGAGGAGGAGGAGGAGGAGGAGGAGGAGGAGGAGGAGGAAAGGGAGGAGGAAGAGGAGCAGGAGGAGGAGGAGGAGGAGGAGGAGGAGGAGGAGGAGGAGGAGGAGGAGGGGAGGAGGAGGAGGAGGAGGAGGAGGAGGAGGAGGAGGAGGAGGGAGGAGGAGGAGGAGGAGGAGGAGGAGGAAGAGGAGCAGGAGGAGGAGGAGGAGGAGGAGGATCATGAGGACTGTTGTCTGTCTGCTGGTCAAATCTACTCGGATTTGCCGACCCCCAGGTCAGGTACGGATGCAAGCCCTGGGCCTGACGGCCCGTGAGGCTGCCTGGGGCGCGCCCCTCTCCCTTCTGGGAGGGGTTAGGGGTTAGGGCTGCTCCCCTCTCGGGCGGGGTGCCCCGCTTCGGTGTGCGGAGCCCGCGCCTCGCGGGCGGGAGTGGTTGCCTCCTGTTGGCGCACCCTCCGCAAGGGACCTTAGGTCACGAGAAGTTCCACCTCCACCCGGTCTCCCCACTCTCACTGCAGTAGTAGGCCTCGCTGGGGCCTCGCACTGGCTGGGTCTACTGATGGCTGAGATGGCCCGTCTTGCGAGGGAATACGGATAGGACAGTTGCTGCTGCCGAGGTGAGGGACTGACGCAGGCAAGGGACGGGGCACGGCAAGATCATTTCAGCAGACCTGAGTGTGAAAAAGCTTGCTAGCTGCCCTCACGGAACGTGCCTGATATGGTCCTCGCTGCTTTTCTCTACGATACGGATCCCAGGCCGAACCCTGGCGCCGCCGCGAACCGGGGGTCACGCATGCGGAGGTCGCCTGGCTGCGGCTGCTGCATCTGCATCTGCTGCTGCTGCTGCTGCTGCTGCCTCGGCGTCTCAGCTGCTGCTCCTGGGTCAGGGGGCGACGCTAAGTTGTGGTCATTCCGCTCGAGCACCGCTGGCGCCGGGCTGGAGCACGATTAGCGAGGCGTCCGCGGCTGCTGGGAGACGATCTGGCTGATCGCAGGCTCCTGGCGCTGGTCGTCCTGCTGGGCTGAGCCCCACCCGTTCACGCTGCTGACCCACTGAGTGTAGGCGCCGTCCAGCTCGTCCGCCTGGCGCCGTGTCCAGTCGAGCTCCCACGGGAAGGGGCCGACCGCCGTCCTGCTCGGGTCGCTCACGTGCCCGACCTGCGGACCTCGAGGCGTCGATCGCCTTGGTGGTCGTGTCGATCTGGACCTGCAGGAAGGCGATGGCCTGCACCCGCTCCGTCTCCTCCTGGTAATCGGAGCTCTTCGTGTCCGTCAGCCTTGCAGGGCTGGTCAGCTGGCGCTCGCGCTGGCGGCACAGGCCGTAGAGCACGTTGTTGGCCATCTCGTTGTGCTCGCCGAAAGGGTCCGTTGTGGCATGTATTGTGTGGTGGGCTGTCGGGAGGCGGTAGGCCATGGTGCCGAAGATCTGGTCGTGCTCTGCTCCTCGGTAGTGTAGCTTCCCACCACTTGCTCCATCGCCGCCAGGCGCTGGTGCAACCATGTGGTCCCACACCGTACCTTCTCGGTAAGTGCAAGCCCTCCTCGCCCTCGTCCTCTTTCCTGTGTCTCGCCGCTCGCTATTTCAAGAGGCAGGGCACGGTTGCCTTCTCTTCCTGTTTCACGAGGGAAAGAAACACACAGACACAATTAATCGTCGACCCCCCAGAAAATATGCAAAACTATGGGAAGTGGGGGGGAAGACACAAACCCAGAACATATGGGAAAATATGGGGAATCTGTTTATTTGTGTGTATTTATTTGTGTGTCCTAATTTCCCTTTAGTCTCGCCGCTCGCTATTTCAAGAGGCAGGGCACGGTTGCCTTCTCTTCCTGTTTCTTTCTCGTCCGTTCCGTCGTCCGTCCTCCCTCCTCTCGGCCTCCCCCAGACATCCCTCCCCGTTCTCTGACCGCCTGCCGCCCTAGAGGATTCAGAAAGTCAAACAGGGAGCTGCGCGTTTGAGGCAGCTTGTCCGTGTTGCGGGCCAGGGAGCACGCAAACTTGTAACTTGTGGACTCTTGCCTGCTGGAGCTTTTGCCTCATGTATTGAAGGTTTGTCTAACAAGTATTTCAACTCAGAGCCATTGAATTATCGGCCACTGGGCCAAAGTGTAGAGGCAAAAGCATATCAGTTACTTTCGCACTGTATGAGTCCAAAGCTGACAAGTGGGCCATGGCGCCAGTGGTGCGATGGGCTCAGGAGGTTTGGGCCGCAGGTATTGGCAAAGCTGGACCCATGGGAACCCTGGGGATCAGACAACTAAAATCATTCTGGGAGAGCATTGAACCACGCTCTGGACTCAAGTATCGTCAAGTTCAAGGACCTGTTACAGCGGCGGCCCACGCCCTCGACAGGATCGGATGGAACTTTCAAGGGCCTTTCGTGCTGAAAACGCACGAGGGCAAGCTGTTCTCGCTAGTCGATATTTCGCCCAAGCTGCTGGAGTACTGGCTTCAGGATGCCTGCACCAGGACTTGGGATATTAAAGCTGCCAAGGGTCTCAGACATATCCAGGATGTTCCCAAGGTGTGTCTTGATGTCGCTAGGGGAGTTCTGAACGCCTCTGGAAAAAGCGAAACTGTCTGGGGGTCAGGCGGCCCTTCTCAGGGCCGTATTGTGTCAGGCTTACTGGACCACCAGTAGGGCGGCTTCTGCATGAAATGACCTAGAGGACTCCTGCCCACTGTGCGGGCGAGCAGGCGACACCCTCGCGCACAGGTTGTACCACTGCCAGGCGGAGGAGGCCGTGACCCGTATGAATGAGCTAATCGACCCGAACATTTTCGCTAAATGTATAGAACACGCTGAACATGATCTAGTTTTGTCGTTAGGGATTCTCCCGCGCCCTGAGGCGGACACAGATGGTTTCCCACCACCTGCTAGGGAGTTTTCCATGAATATAAGACATGTCGGTTCTTCGGGTCCAGTTGTCAGATGCTCTTTGGGACCTCACACGGGCTCCGATGACACCTGCACTCGATCGGGGCTCAGATGCCTAGATCGGGCCGCCTGGGCTGTCTGTGGGTTTTCTAGGGGAGAGGAGCTTGAGGTTGTCATCTCTGGCCCTGTGGTTTTCCCTCTGCCGCAGACCCCCCAGGCGGCCGAACACTTAGGATTCCTTGTTTTGCAACAGCTGCTAACGCAGGAGTCAACAGCCCATGTTGATTGTAAAGCTGTGCTGGGCGGGTTTCACAAACCTTTGGCTGCTAGGCTATCTTATAGGAACATGTATACTGGCACGTTTCGCACGGCACTAGGGAGTGACAGCAGGCATTTCCTTAAAGCAGCGTTGAAGGTTAACACGCATCAGGACGAAGAAAAAGTTCGGCCTGAGGGCAGTCTGCCTTTCAATATTAACAAGCAGTGTGACAAGTTTGCTCAGTAGGCCCTTCAGTTGCATCCGTCGTTTGATCCGACGGCGGTGTTTTTGCTTGAGGAACCAATGGAGGACGCCGCTCGCATTCTTAAGTTCATTCCGAGGATGCTAGAGGCTTGGCCTGGCAATCCCCGCAACGATAGAAAACGTAACTCAGGAGAAGTTAAGATTCAGCTCAAGCTAGTGCACGACTGGCAAAGAGCTGAACATATGGAGTGGCGATGCGCGGCTTGCTTTTCTTTCAGCCACTCCGACGAAGCGGTTTCGAGGCGATGCAATGAACCTTGCAAGCCTTTCTCGAGCGAGTTTAGGGAGCGCCTCAGACAAGTGCACTCCTCACGCGCTCTCTCGGCAGGCACCTGTGGAGACGGCCTGCTGGTTTTCTGTGCGAGATGTGGCAATCATGCCACGTTTGTTTTCAGAGGCTTTCTGGTGGAGTGCAAAGGGCCACCAAAGTGTGGCTCTAGGTATATGGCCCTAAAGAGGTTGCTCAATGACCTTCACCCTGTGGACGGGGAGCCGTTTCAGGACATTGAGCATTTCCAGGCACTCCAGAGACACCAGAAGGCCAGAGCCTCCAGCTCCAGAGGCTGAAGGCCTATGGGTTCGCCGACCACGGAGCGGCGCACCTTTTGCCCATGAGTGAAAACATCGTGATCATACAACAAATTAGGCATATGAAAGGACTTACTCAGCTCGTTCTACTGCGGTTCTCGCTTGCCGCGTGCGCCTGAATTTATGTTGTGCTTATGCTGTGGCCTGAATCTTGATCTTCCCAGAAGTTGTAAGGATAGATGGTCGGCAGTTCCCAAACACGGTCCTTTTACTACGCATTTTTAGACAGTCTGGGGTGGCTTTCAAAGCTTGGTTCTCGCGTACCACAATCTTTATGATCATGACCATGTATTCAGCTTTTCCAGCAGTTGCTCGTATTGGTGGTGTCCCGTAGTCAGACTGTAGTTGACGCCTGAGACTTCTGCCTATCTTGATTCACATCCTTCGCATTGGCAACCGTACGCGGGTTGATGTATGTTTGTATTCCAAACTGAGTTGTTGGACCCCTTGGAATCCATGAAGTAGACTTCATTTTTGTCGTGCGACCCTTGTTCGTTCGAGGCCGTCCACTGACCACGAGTGGCCAACGCGCCGCCTGGCGCACGGTTGCTGTTCAGTCCAATTCAGCCGTACTGTATTTTCTCCGCCTGCGCCCTGAGTGGACGCCCCCTCCGTGGGCATACATCGGGTCGGGCGAAAGGGGGGGATAGCAAAGGGGGGGGGTGAGAATCAGCTCACGTAGCTGATTTTCCCGGCGCCTCCCGGCGCCGGAGGCGGCAATGTATCAAGGAATGGGCCCCTCGGTGGGGCCGAAACCAGCTGCATGCAGCAAATGTCGTGACCCCCCCTTTCCCAATCCCCCCCTTTCGCCCGGCCCGAATACAGGCCTGACCTCACCCTGACCATCTAAAACGAGCGCTCGCTCGAGACCGCCCCACGTCGTCGCACGACGCTCAAGCAGAAGACCTCGAACAAACTGAACGGGCCGAGGGCCGCGCGACGTGCTCGAACCCCCAGGTGCAATGCGTGAATGCAGCCCGTGGAAGCAACCTACGTATGGCCGCGCAAAGTAGTCGAGCCTTTGGCGCAATCCGCCGGCTCCACCGATGGCGCAGCCAGTGGGGCGCGACCGGCGGTCGCGAACGTCCCATTTGCCCCCGGGTGCAGTGCCCTGCAGAACAGGCGAGCGACGACGGAAAACGGCTTCGTCTTTGCCGACATTGGCGCGCAAGCTGCCCGCGTAATGTCGCGCGTAAGTGCCTTCGTTTCAAATGTGGCGTGCTGCGCTGGCGGTCTGCGTGAGCCGCCGCATAATGGTCGCTATGCTACCACGCGTAAGACTTGCCACTTTCCGTCGCTCAAGTAAGAAACCCGGAGTGCAAGCATTGTTCGGGGGTTCGGCGGCGATAAATGGGGGGGGGGCGATGAATTGGGTGGGCAGCGAGGGCTGCCGAAAAGGGGCCCGTCGGGGCCCCTTTATGGGTTCTTTAGGGCCGCAGAGGGGGCCTTGAGGGCCCGAGAAGGGCACCTTTTTTCACCGCCCGCCAAACCGCCCCAGCCCAACCCGAAGGCCCCCGATTTGCCCTCCATTTCCAGTGTGGGGTGGTCGGGGAACACTGACAAAACACGTCTGAAGCCCGTAACCCCCCCCCAACCCGAAGTTCGGGTCTTCGGGTTGGGTTGGGGTGGTCTGGTAGGTAGTCGTTTCTTTCCCCTCATTCTTATCGCCCCCCACCGTTCACTCGCGCCCAGGGGGGATGCCTGCGAGGCGCTTGTCGGTGATGGCGCTCGCGTCAGACGCGCTGCGTCGAAGTTGGCCCGCCGCCCTTGCGGCCCCCGGTGGGCCGAGTGTCCCGGTGGCACAAGGGATAAGCAGGCGGGGCAGCGGCGCGCGTCGAGGTCCGTGCACAGAGCAGGCCCGGGACGGGAGAGCACACGCAGACGCTTTTTGTTCGTCGGCGGCGAGGCGGCGAGATCCGCTCCAGCGGACAGCTAGGTGGGGGCACCAGCTGGCGAGTTGGCCGGCGTGCAGGGAGGGAGGGGGGAGGCCGACGAGGAAGGAGGGACGCGCAGACGCCGAAGAGTTCGACGATGAGCAGCCAGCGGGCGGCAGCAGCCCGGGCGCGCCGGGCCAGAGCGCGGTGGGCGGCCGTGGCGAACCCCGGTGGCAAGGGTGGCGGGGAGTGGCAGCCAGCGCCTGGGGCTGGGGGAGCACAGCGGAACACCGCGAACGCACACACAGACACAAATAATCGTCGACTCCCGGGAGCAATGTGGGAAACTATGGGACGTGGGGGGAACACGAAACTCCAGAACACGTGGAGACAGAAGGGGGAAGCCTGGGCTCCTGTGTCCAGTTCAGACGTGCAGGGGTCCAGGCTTCCCAGATGGGGTCGGAGTAGATGGGGTCGGAGGGTCGCGCCGCATCGCCGATGCATCGCCGATGTGGCGCCTATGTGGCGCGATGTGGAGCCCGATGTTCTCCACGCCGACGTCGCCGATGCATGGCCGAAGTCGCCAATGCATCGCCGATGCATCGCCGATGGGTCGTCAATGCATCGCCGATGCGGTGCAATCCTCTGTCCCCATGTACTCGGACGCCATCTGGACGGTCTCTGAGGGCCTAGGGGCATCTCCAGGTTACCGCGTGGCAGCAAGTAGGCGTCGTCTTCCAAATGTTTGCAGAGCTGAGTCAAGATCCTCATCCGTCGACGTTGTGTCTGTCGAGGTCATTGTCGAGGCGTGCTGTCATGAGCAGCCGTCAACAGGATGTTTGACGCGACGGGTAGTGCCGTTCTCGCTGGTGTCACACCAGCAGGGCTTTGTCGTCTTTTTTGTCGTGGTGGGAATCGTTATGTATACGCAGGAAACGTTTTCGGGGGCGTTGAGGGGCAACGTTAGGGGGGGGACCAGCTCAGGGGCGGAAACATCGAGCTGTACAGTCGGACCGAGGTATAAGATCGAGGTTGGTTTGGGGAGTGCGCCCGAGTGTTCTTCGTGCTTGTTTTGGATGTTCTTGTGCGCCCTGGGGAGGGAACCCGTAGTCGTTCCGACGGAGGGTCTCATGTCCTTGGGGATGTTGTTCTGGCCGAGGTCCGATAGGCCCTCGGTAGCGAATCCGCACGGCCCTCGGTAGCGAATCCGCGGCGGCCTACTCACTCCAGGGGGAGGAGGAGGAGGAGAAGGAGGAGCGGAGAGAGGAGGAAGGAGGAGGAGGAGGAGGAGGAGGAGGAGGGAGGAGGAGGAGGAGGAGGAGGAGGAGGAGGAGGAGGAGGAGGAGGAGGAGGAGGAGGAGGAGGAGGAGGAGGAGGAGGAGGAGGAGGAGGAGGAGGAGGAGGAGGAGGAGGAGGAGGAGGAGGAGGAGGAGGAGGAGGAGGAGGAGGAGGAGGAGGAGGAGGAGGAGGAGGAGGAGGAGGAGGAGGAGGAGGAGGAGGAGGAGGAGGAGGAGGAGGAGGAGGAGGAGGAGGAGGAGGAGGAGGAGGGAGGAGGAGGAGGAGGAGGAGGAGGAGGAGGAGGAGGAGGAGGAGGAGGAGGAGGAGGAGGAGGAGGAGGAGGAGGAGGAGGAGGAGGAGGAGGAGGAAGAGGCAACGAGGAAGAGGAAGAGGCAACGAGCATCGCTGATCGGTCGGATATTTGGCCCTCGGCAGCGAGTCCGCACGGCCCTCGGCGGGGCGGGCGGATCGGGCCCCTGTCGGCGCTCCATGCGCGATGTGGGGCCGCTGCGTCCCCCCCCCGGAGTCTATCTCAGGAGGGGAAGAACACCTAGACACAAATCATCGCCGATTCCCCAGCAAATTCAAGAACATGTGGGAAGTGGGGGGGGGGGAGACGAGCATCATCAAGGACATGCGCAAGCATGTGGGGAATCATGGGATCTGCGCCTGTTTCGTTCGCCGCTTCGCTCCTTCCGCCGGCCCGTACTGCGCCATCGCAGGCGTCTGCCTGCGCGTTCGTGGCCGCTCGGGGCCTCTTGGGAGCCGTCTGGGGGGGCCTCTTTTCGGGCCTCTTTTGGGGCCTCTTTTGGGGCCTCCGGGGGGCCTTCGGGGCTCTCCTGGGGGCATCTGTGCGCCTCGTGGGGGCTCCCTTGGGGCGGAAGGCTCGACCTGGTGGCTCGTGTTCCCCCCTCTCGGGGGCGTCTTTTGGGGGGCCCTCGTGGGCGATCTGGGGCGCCTCCGGAGCCGTTTTGGGGCCTTCTTGGACCGTCTTGGGGCTCTCTTGAGGGCCTCTCGGGCCGTCTTGGGGCGGTCTTGTGGGCCCCTGGGGACATCTTGGGGCGTCGGGAGCCCGCAAACGCGAGAACGCGAAAAACATCGAGCAACTTGCGGAACATCGATGATTTTTTGCCTCTTGTGGCTCTTTTGGGAGGCGTCTTGGAGTCCTCTTGGGGCGTCTTTGAGGCCTCCTGGGCCGTCTGGAAGCCATCTTGGGTGCCTCGGACGCATCGTTCGACGACTCGGAGCGCGTCTTTTGGGGTCCACTCGGAGAGCTCTGGGGCGCCTGAAAGCCGCGCCCAGGAGGAACAACCACCTCTGATCCGCACCGCCGCCCAGGGACCGCCCGGGGACCGCCCGGGGACCGCCAGGAGACCGCCCGGGTACCTGCCGGGGTACTTTTCGTCTGTGGACCCCCAGGGGCGGCCCCGCGCGCGCGAACTAGAACTACTGTGAATCTGTTGCCGGAGATCGTACCACACCTCTGGCCCGTTGGGCCGACGAAGTTGTGTGTCCCTGGCTCCCTTCACTATCTCCCCTCCCCTAACGTTGCCCACTGGGCGTCGGGGACGATTGAACGCCGTGGTGCGCGCGCTGTCTGCTGGCCATCGAGGGGTTCCAGGCTTCGAGCAGGGCGCCCCACCTCGACACAGAGGCTGTACAGCTACGACAGATATATATATATATATATATATATATATATATATATATTATATATATATATATATATAGATCTACATATATATATATATATATATATATATATATATTTATATATACCACTCGAGTAGGAGATCGACTACATGATTCATTTTTCGTCGCATCTGGAATGCATGCGTAGACGTCTCGTAGATCTGCGGAGCATCCTGCGCAGTTTCGGAGACTCGCCTAGAAACTATGACTGTGGGGTGACTCAATTCTGTACTCCAGATTTCGTAATAAAAGGGAGGGGGTCTGGACCCTCAAGAACATCGTCCCAGACCCCCCCAGGCCCTCCGAGATGGCCTGGAAGAGACCCCCCCCCCCCCGAAATGAGACCCCCCCCCTTTAGTACGAAATCTGGAGTAGCCCACCTCCTACTCCAAAGACTGCAGCGCGCCCGCGCGCGCGGGCAAGCCTCGCGGCGGCCCCGCGGCGGCACTCCGCCGTGCGCCGGCGACGCTGCCGCTGCTCCGCGCACCCCTCCCGGGGTGGTGCGCGCCGGCCGCGCTGCCGAGGGCCCGGGCCGTGGCGGCGGGGCACCGCCGGGGCGAGCAGCGGCACCTCGGCACCGTCGCCCCCGCCGTGCTCTTTTTTTTTGTGCACGCGGGTCAAAATCATGTTCTCGAAATTCGGCAATTCGTTAGAGCTCCTTAGTTATTTTCCCGTAATCTTCGATCTTATGCCCGCTCGCCGTCTTCATCTCAGCTCGATCGGGTACCTACTACTGCCAAAGAGCGTCGCGGCGGGATCGGCTGCGAGGGGGCCGGGCCCCGCCGGGCCGGACCAGGGCAGGGCTGCAGTGGGGACCCCTGCCAAGAGACGCCCTGCCTGCCTCCAGGGGGGGCCCTGCGCGTCCTCGGCTTCGACGGCCGCGCCGTGGAGAGCGCGGCGCTCCCGCACCAGCAGAAATCAGTCGGCGCCCGGAGGTCTCGGGGTTGGATCTCTTGCAGAAGGGTTCTCGTGGTCGGGCCCCTGCTGTAAATCGTGCCAGAGCGCTCCTGAACGCTCTCAGAGCGCACCGGAACGGCCGCGGCGCCCGACGCCTTCCCCGGACCCGCCGATGCCGAGAGAGCCCCGAGGCATCCCCGTCCGAGCTTGTGCTCTTGCTGCCTTCGCCGTAGGCGCGCAGTGATCAGGAGGAAAAGAAACACACAGACCCAATGAATCCTCGATTTCCTAGAAAATATGGGGAAATATGGGAAGTGGGGGGAAGACAGAAGCCCAGAAAATATAGGAAAATATGATATGGGGAATCGTTTTATTTTTATTTGTGTGTCCTGGGGCCCCTTCAAGTGACCTCGGCACCCTCGTGGTGGAGGCACGCCCAGCGCGCAGCTGTTTCCGCTTGCGTGCGCACCCGGGGCGGGGCGCCGCCGCGCGGGCCTCCACGGGAGGCCTTTCCGCCGCAGGGCTTTTTCCGCGCCGCGAGGGGGTCCTGATCCTCCGCCTCCTCCTCGCCCTCCTCGGCGCCCCTCGTCCTCCTCGTCCTCTTCCTCGTCCTCCCCGCCCATCTCGTCCTCCTTGTCCTCCCCGTCCTCCCCGTCCTCCGACCCCTGCCCGTCCTGCTCCTCCTCGTCCCTCTCGTCCTCCTCGTCCTCCGCCTCCTCCCCGTCCTGCCCGTCGTTTCCTCGCCCTCCTCGCCCTCCTTGCCCTCCTCGCCCTCCTCGCCCTCCTCGCCCTCCTCGCCCTCCGCCTCCTCCTCGTCCTCGTCGTCCTCGCCCCCTGGCGCGGAGGACGAGGAGGACGAGGGGGTCGTCGGGACGTCCTCGTCCTCGTCCTCCTCGCCCTCTCGAAGCCGGGCCCGCCCGCGAGAGCCTCCGGGCGCCCCGAGGCGGTGGCCGCCGCGGCGGCCGCCTTCGTGCCCGCCTCCGCGGCGGCGCGGGGGGCGCCACCGCCGCGGGGCGCCGCGGCCGGACGCGCCGCGGGCGGCGAGGCCCTGGGCGACGAGGACGCCGCCGACGCCGACGACGACGACGACGACGACGACGACGCCGCCTCCGCCGATGACGACGACGACGACGACGACGACGACGACGACGACGACGACGACGACGACGAGGACGAGGACGACCACGCTGACGCTGCTGACGGCGACGGAGACGACGACGACGACGACGACGACGACGACGACGACGACGACGACGGCGACGACGACGACGGCGACGACGACGACGACGACGAGGACGACCACGACGAGGACGACGACGACGACGACGACGACGACCACGACGAGGACGACGACGCTGATGCTGCTGACGGCGACGGAGACGACGTCGCTGAAGACGATGCCGATCACGGCGCCGCCTCCGCCGCCGCCGACGACGATGGCGACGACATTAACGACGACGGCGTTAACGACGACGGCGACGACGACGACGTTATCGACGACGACGTTACCGACGTTAACGACGACGACGCTGACAAAGATGCTGACGACGACGCTGACGACGACGCCGCCGACGATGGCGACGACGTCGTCGTGCCGTCGTGAACTTCTTCGTCGAAGGCGTTGTCTTCGTCGTCGTTGTTGTCGTCGTCGTCGTCGTCAATTTAGTCGTCGTCGTCGTCGTCGTCGTCGTCGTCGTCGTCGTCGTCGCTGTCGTCGTCGTCGTTGTCGTCGTCGTCGTTGTTGTCGCGGTCGTGGTCGCGGTCGCCGTTGTTTTCGTCGTCGTCGTCGTCGCCGCCGCCGCCGCCGCCGCCGCCGCCGCCGTCGTCGTCGTCGTCGTCGTCGTCGTCGTCGTCGTCGTCGTCGTCGCCGCGATCGTCTTCGTTCTCGTGTCCGCCGTCTTTGTCTTTGTCGTTGTCGTGGTGGTGGTGGTTGTCGTCACGGCCTTCCTGCCGCCGGTCCCTTTCGCCACAGCGAGTGTTCAGGGGTGCGCGCGGGCAGGCCTGTCGGGTGTTGCCGGATGTGTCTCTGGCCCAAGGTGTCCCCAGCATTTCCAAGGAGGCCCCCACGGACTCCAGAGCACCCCTTACGGGGCCAGGAGGGCCACACGGGCTCCAAGGTGGACCGAACAGCTGGGCACACCTTGGGCCAGGGACACCTTTAGCAATCCCCGACCTGGGGACCGAGTTCAGATCGCCCCGCCCCGCACTGCCCACCCGGACCTCCAGCGCTCCAGTTTCTTCGGTGCGTGGACCCCCGGAGGTCTGGACCACTTCCCCGGGGGCCGCTTTCTCATGCCGAGTCGCTTTTCGGAGCTTGAGGGACGGGGGTCAATAGAAACTGGGGTCAGCCAGGGCACCGGATCCTGCAGGATCCTGCGAAGACCCCCTCTGGCTGACCCGGGTGAGCGAGCCGCTCGTGGCCGCGAGGCGGTCACGCATGTTGGCTGACCCGGGCTTGCGAAGCCCTGCGTTGCAGTTATTGTTTCTTGCACTGTAGGTTCGTGGTTTTTTTTTGCTGACCCGGGTCTGATTGACCCAGGTCAGCAGATCCCTGAGATTTCTGTCGACTGGACGTAAGAGTGACCTTTCGCCGGAGTGACCTTTGGTGCGGGCTCAATGGGGTCCCCCGATCGCCGAACGCGAGGCGGCGGCGGCGTCTTGCGCGCTCGTGTTTGGCCCCCCCGCGGACCCCAAAAAGCCGCGCACCAGAGGTCGCCCTCACCCAGGGCCACTCTTGCGTGTAGTCGATTCTGACGGCCCCCGGGGCCCGTGGGGGGCCCGCGGGTGCCGAACACCGCCAGAGGCTGGCCGCCGCACCTCCGTGCCGGAGCCTCTCGGGCCTGTGCCCACGTGGGCCCGTCGAGGGCCAGCCGGAGGTCCGCCCGTGCGCGGGCCCAGCGGGAGCCGCGGCCACCCGCTGGGACTGCGGTCTCGGGCGCCGGCCGCGGGGGGGGGGGGCTGTCGCGGGCCCAGAGATCGACACCAACACCACTATCGGCGGTGTGCCTCTACCGAGGGAAGAAGATCCCGATCTCGGTGACGGTGGTAGTATTCTGGCTTCCAGGGTGGCCGAGATATTGCCACCAGCACCGAAATCTAGGATCGTCTTCCCCATGTGGAGGCAACCCCCTGTGTTGGTGGTGTTGGTGCCCATTTCTAGGCCTCCAAGGGGGGGGGGGCTGCGGGGGCAGCGGGCGCACGCTCTGAGAAGAACGCGGCCGGCAAGGCCGAACGAGGTTGGAAGCGCAGTGCCGTTCGACCGATCCCTGTCTCCATGCCCAGCCCCGTCTTCGCTGGTCGGGCCTAGGTCTCAGATCGCGGTCGCTTCGTGGAGGCTGGCCTGGTGGTCTCCGTGGTTGTCGGAGTTTTTCTGGTGCATCTTGGGGGAGGGCACCCTCGAGTGTTCTTCAGTTTGGGCCAGCGGAGGGTCTCATGTTCTTGGAGGATGTTCTTCCGTCCTAGGTCCGGCCGTACCCTCTAGACCACCCCAACCCAACCCGAAGGTCCCAAGTTGCCCTCCACCTCCCAGTGGGGGGGCATCCAGGAACATTGAAAAAACACGGGTGGAACCCTTATCCCCCCCTCCAGCCCGAGATCTGGGACTTCGGGTTGGGTTGGGGTGGTCTGGTAGGTCGTAAATCCCGATCCCCACAGCCTCACCACCCGAGTTGGGGAAATACCTATACGACCACCCTTCGGGTGATAAGGAGGTTTCTGGGCGGGGAGGGAAAACCAACTGACGACAACGTCGATGGCTTGAATGGCGACGAGACAGCGACGATGCACGATTATGCTGATGGTGAGAGAAATATCACAATTGATTTCGTAAACGACCTCACACGAGATCCCACCAAGGACCTCTCTGTCGATCTCACCCTCGATCTCGTCGTCGAACTCTCTATCTCTCTGTTAATCTCTCTATGCGTACCACTATCGTTCTCCCTATCGAACTCACATCGATCTCACGATCGATCTCAATATCCCTCTCACAATCGGTCTCACGATCGATCTCACTATCGATCTCACAATCGACCTCACCACAGATCTCACTATCGATTTCACTATTGACCGCACTATCGATCTCACTATCGATCTCACTACCGATCTCACTGGCGCGCCACCGACGTGCCCTCCCCCGCCACCGACGGGGTATCGATCTCGCAATCGGTCTCACAATCGTTCTCACTATCGTTCTCGCAATCGATCTCGCCACAGATCTCACTATCGATCTCACTATTCACCTCAATGTCGATCTCACTATCCATCTCATTGTCGATCTCACTATCGATCTCACTATGGCGCCACCGACAGGGCCCCCCCCCGCCACCGACGTGGCACCCCCGCACCACCGACGGGGCACCCCCGCCCCACCACTGGCGGAGCACCCCCGCACCACCGACGGGGCACCCCCGCACCACTGGCGGGGCACCCAGGGCCACCGCGCGCCCGGGGCGGGGCGGTCAAACGGCTCCACGGCACTTAGCCACGGCGACATCGTTCTTGTCGCGCGCCCACGCAGCTTCGCCTTGCCCTCACGCACGACGCGAGCACGAAGTCGAAACCGATTTCCCAGTGGGGGGCTCTCCGTTCCACTGCGATCTCACCCCCCAACCTCCGACCCCTGGGAACCCGAAGCAAGCAGTCTATATTACCATCTAGGAGGGTAAAACGGCCAGTGGGGCCTAGGCCATGCCAGTGGGGATAGGGTTTAGGTCAATGATGCTCAAACAAGGCCGAACGTGGCTGGAAACTCTGCGCTGCGTGCTGGGGAGCAGCGTGGCGTGGCTGTCACAGTAGCAACATGATTGCGCCGCCCTGCGGTGCTTCTCTTGATGCTGCTGTTTTTGGGGGGTTTTGCTGGGCTGCTTTCGGGGGGACATGTTGAGGGTCTTGGGGCAGTTCTCGGTGGGAGGGGGAGAAGAAGAAACAAGAGGAGGAAGAGGAGGAGGAGGAGGAGGAGGAGGATGAGGAGGATGTGGAGGACGTGGAGGATGAGGAGGATGGGGAGGATGGGGAGGATGGGGAGGATGGGGAGGATGGGGAGGATGGGGAGGATGTGCATGATGGGGAGGATTGGGAGGATTGGGAGGATGGGGAGGATTGGGAGGATGGGGAGGATGGGGAGGATCGGGAGGATGTAGAGGATGGGGAGGATGGGGAGGATGGAGAGGATGGGGAGGATGGGGAGGATGGGGAGGAGGAGGATGATGAGGAGGAGGAGCAGGAGGAGGATGATGATGAGGAGGAGGAGCATGAGGAGGAGGAGTAGCAGTAGCAGGAGTATTTTGAGGAGCAGGGGGAACAGCATGAGGAGCACGGGAGGGCAGAGGAGGGAAAGGGAGGGGGGACGGCAACGACGAGGAAGGAGTTGCATCCACAATTGTGGCCTTCTCTGGGGCGAGAGGGCCATCTTGAACGACGGGAAGAGGATGACGAGGAATAGAAGGATGATGGGCAGGATCAGGAATATTATCAGGGACAGGAGGAGCAGCATTAGGAGTAGGGGAATGCGGATGAGGAGGAAGGAGGGGGACGGCAACGACGAGGAAGGGGTCGAATCCAAAAGTCTGGCCCGCGTTGGGGCGAGAACGCTATCCGTACTGACGCGAGCAAAGCACTGATCCTGACATGTGGCCATAGCTGCAGCGGACGCCCTAATCTGAAAGGGCTGACGACGTCCCGATTGCAAGCAAGAGCATATAGCACACCAGCTTTTGGAGTCCTGTGTGCGAAACCGGTACGAGGAAAGACTGGGTGAATGGAGGAACGTTGTCAGGGACAGAGACGGGTGATATGAACGTTGTCATGGGACAGAGAAGTGTATTATTTACATCGGGCATTTGATGTGTAAGTGTGCATGAGCGGATATACATGTATGTATGTATGTATATGTGTATGTCTGTCTGTCTGTCTGTCTGTCTGTCTGTCTGTCTGTATGCCAATCGGTATATAGACAAGTATGTAGGTATACATATATATATATATATATATTCATATGTATGTAAACATGTACTGTATTTTATATACATACATGATTGTCTGCACATCTATATATGTAGTTAGACATGTATGCAGGCATGTATGTACGTAAATACGTACGCGCGTACGTATGCATGTACGTACGTACGTATGTATGTATGCATGTATGCAGACATGCATGCATGCATGTATGTATGTATGTATGTTTGTATGTATGTATGTATATATGGATGTATGTCTGTATGCACGCATGCGTGTATGCCTGTCTGTCTGTCTGTCTGTCTGTCTGTCTGTCTGTCTGTCTGTCTATCTGCCTGTATGCATGCATGCATGCATGCATGCTTGCATGTATATATGTAAGTATGTCTGTCTGTCTGTCTGTATGTATGTATGTATGTATGTATGTATGTGTGTATGTATGTATGTGTGTACGTACTTACGTACGAACGTACGCATGTACGTATGCATGCATGCATGCATGTATGCATGCATGCATGTATGTATGTATACATGTATGTATGTATGTCTGTCTGTCTGTCTGTCTGTCTGTCTGTATGTATGTATGTATGCATGCATGCATGCATGCATGCATGCATGCATGTATGTATGCATGTATGTATGTATGCATAATTGTACTTTGTGTATGTATATATGTATGCATGCATGGATGCAGGTAGGTCGGTAGGTAGGTAGGTCGGTAGGTAGGTATGCATATATTCACATTTATATACATACATATCTATATATATACATGTAGACATATATACATCGATGAGGAAACACGTTAGCGAAGAGTTAGGGAGAACGGAGGGGGAGTACCCTGGGAGTGATGTGCAGGGTGGATGGGAGAAGGCGGGGAAAGGGAACTGGTTTGCAGACGGAGGAGAGATGTGCCGAGGGTTGAGATAGGGTAGTGGCTGACGAAACGCCCCTTCCCAGGAGGCGCCGCAGGAACTGGCGGCTGCTCCCAGGACCGCGACCGGTATCTAAACTTCGGCTTCTCGGGGTGCCTGGAGCCAAGGGGCGAACGGCAGGTGGCCAAGGGAGGGGTGAGCAGCAGGAGTAGGAGGAACCGGAGGACACAGGGGAGCCAGAGGACAGGATGGAGGCGGAAGAATGGGAAGTGATGGGAGGCATGAGGGAGGGAGGGAGGAAGGGAGGATGAGGATGAGGAGGAGGTTCACGCCGAGGGACGAGGGACCGACGGCTCTCTCCCACCCATCCCTCCCTCCCTTCTCCCTCCATTTCTCTCTTCCTTCCATCCTACCTTACTTCCCTTTCCTTTCACGCTGGACCGGCCAGCACCGAGGCTCGTTGCGTCTGAGGCCGCTGATGCAGAACAGTGCGAGGCAGTCAGCGTGGAGCACCTGCGATGCGTCGCATGAGCGGGATGACGAAAGACGGACAGAAGCGATCACGGCGGAGGCCACAGTGATCCCAGGGGTGGGAAGGTGCGAGGTGCACGGCTGCGATAACAAATCGTCTGGCACCATGATTGCACCTTCCCCCCCTCGCCAGGAGCATAAGGGTATCGGAGTCGCATCCAGCTTTTGCGTCGCACTCTCGGACCCCCCAGGTCGACAGAGGCTGTGGCAGGGCTTCCACGTGATGCAAGCGGCACCCCTATAGATGCTCCTCGACACCCTCGTCCCCTCCATTCCCCTCTACAGTATCTGCAAGAGTGCGACCTTACAGCGTCGCTTCAGTGCGTAGATCCGCCGTAACCGTGGCCACGGGCCCCTGTAACCGTTGGGCCTTGAATGTTGAAGCGTGCTCTTCGTGCTCTAGGGACAACGTTGTTGATCGAGTCTCCTGCTTCCACCTCCACCGTTACCTCCGCGCCACCACCACCGCTACAGGGCGGCAGCGCCATCTACGAAGGTATCGTATCTCTGCTGCGAGAGTCGTAGCTGAATTCGTGTGAAGGTTATTTCCTAAGCTATCTCTATGAGTGAGGCCTGGCTTTGACAGCACAGGTCATCTTCCAGGCTTGAAGATTTCGCGGATGGCCCCCCCCTTGCAGCTGTAACGCGTGTGTGCGTGTGTGCTCGTGGATCCCGCTCCTTTCAGTAGTCTGCTTTTAAAGCCCCCTGGCCAATTTGGGGCAGCTTGTGGCACCGGAGGGGCCCCTCGGAGGAGCAGAGGTGGTAGAAGCATCGAAGTCTTATCACTCGAGAGCTGAAGCATGTATTCGGGCTCATCTGAATGGTCCAGGGAGGGTCGTTTAGGGCCTGACGACTTCTCGCCAATCGACTTGCGGGGATCAGGCCAGATATACCGAGGCAGTCCCACACGAGTCGAGGCACGTCCAGATCAGAAATCACCAGGGAGATCTGGATTAATCTTGAGTTACTAAGTCTTCAGACCGACTGTCACCACCAAGCCCGTGTCAGCACTGAAAGCCTACATTATGAAATCTCGCCTTTATGACCCTTGGGTGCACTCTGCTCTGAGTTCAGAGTGCTTTGAGAGCGTACCTCTTAGTTTCAGCAGAGAACTTGAGCGATAGAGGAAATCAATCGCAGGGCGCGACAAAGTCGCCGACGGTTATCAGCATATGTGATATATCCCTATCCCCATGATTAGCATCACCTGATCTCGATGCCAATCTTAAGGATTCTCTCAGGTTCTGATGGCGCATTCCTGAGGTCGTCGCATTGGGGCATGTCGATCCCAGGGATGAGGTAAAGTTAAAGTTCGAGGCTGGTTGGACGGCCTCGTCTGAACGGTCGAGGAGGGTCGAGCGTTCTGGAACGCTCTCAGAGCGTCCCAGAACGCTCTGGGGAGGCCGCGGCGCCCGCGACATCCTCCAGAGCCACCAGATCTCAGAGATTCTCGATTTATCCTCGTCCGAATGTATCCTCGTCCTGGCTTCGTCTCAAAGGATAAGATCAAGGCTGCTTAGACGGGCTCGTCCGAATGTTTCAGGGGGGCAGGGCGAAAACAAGGACGAGGGCGACGACGAGGAAGATGGCGACGACGACGAGGGCGACGACGTCGACGACGAGGTCGACGACGACGAGGTCGACGACGACGAGGGCGACTGTGACGACGACGACGACGAGGGCGACGACGACGGCGACGACGACGACGACGAGGACGACGACGACGACGACGACGACGAAGGCGACGACGACGGCGACGACGACGACGACGACGACGGCGACGACGACGACGACGACCGCGACGACGACGGCGACGACGACGACGAGGTCGATGACGACGACGACGACGGCGACGACGACCGCGACGGCGACGGCGACGGCGACGATGAGGACGACGGCGACGACGACAAGGTCGACGACAACGACGAGGTCGACGACGACGACGACGACGGCGACGACGACGACGACGACGCCGATGGCGACGACGACGACGACGACGACCGCGACGGCGGCGGCGACGACGACAACGGCGGCGGCGACGACGACGACGACGAGGACGACGACGACGACGAGGTCGACGACGACGACGAAGACGACCGCGACGGCGGCGGCGACGACGACGACGAGGACGACGACGACGACGACGGCGACGACGACCTCGACGGCGGCGACGACGACAAGGTCGACGACGACGACGAGGTCGACGACGACGAAGAGGTCGACGACGACGACGACGGCGACGACGACGACGACGACGCCGATGGCGACGACGACGACGACGACGACACGACGACCGCGACGGCGGCGGCGACGACGACGACGAGGTTGACGACGACGTCGAGGACGACGAGGACAATGACGACGAGGTCGACGACGACGACGACGACGAGGTCGACGACGACGACGGCGACGACGACGAGGTCGACGACGACGACGACAACGGCCACGACGACTGCGACGGCGGCGGGGCGGGGACGACGAGGTCGACGACGACGTTGACGACGAGGTCGACGACAACGACGAGGGCGACGACGACGACGACGACGACGGCGACGGCGACGGCGACGACGACGTCGACGACGACCGCGATGGCGGCGGCGACGACGACGACGACGACGACGACGACGACAAGGACGACGACGACGACGACGACGACGGCGGTGGCGAGGGCGCCCGTGGGCCAGCCGGCAGGAGGGCCGCCCTGGGCCTGGGCGGCGCGGCGCTGCTCGCGGGCCCGCCGCGGCCCGCGCGGGCCGAGGCGCCGCCCGCGGCCGAGCGCCGCGGCCGCCGCGAGCCGGCCGCCGCTGCCCTCGGCATGATGGGCCTGTTTCCCACCACCACCACCATAAGTAGGAGGGGGGAAGGAGGCGGAGGATGAGGAGGAAGAAGAGAAGAAGGAGAACCCCCACTCCCCTCCAACTTATGGTGGTGGTGGTGGAAAACAGGCCCAACACGGCACGCTCTGTTTTTGCAGGGGCAGCGGCAGGGCGGGGGGTCAGCGAGCGAAGAGCGCTGTAAGATAAGCTTTTTCGCTGTCGGGGGGGGCGCCTGTCCTGGGCGGCTGGAGAGTTTATACACCCCTACGGTGCCACCGTAAGGGTATAAACTCTCCAGCCGCCCAGGGACAGGCGCCCCCGACAGCGAAACAGTTGATGTTACACCGTTCTTCGCCCGTTAAGGGGGGCCTCTACCCTTTCTCTCCGTTTTCCCCTTTTCGGGCCTCCTGGGTGGCCCTCGTCGCCACCGCCGGATTCGCCTCGGAGTCCTGGTCGGAGCGCGGCGCAGGAGAGGTCTGGGGAGCAGCGGCATCGGTACGTTTTGGTTTCCCCAGATGGGCTCAGGGGGGGGGAGGACAGGCTCAGGACGTCAGGGTCAGGAGCTCCACGCGGATTTCTTGGATCGGCACATGGCACCCCCGGGCGGCGCCTCCGGTGCCGCTGCTGGCGCGCTCCGCCAGGGAGGGGGGGACAGCGCGAATCCAAGAAATCCGCGCGGAACGGCAAAAGTTTGGGTGTTCTCCTACATGGGGTGGGAGTAGTGTGGGTCGGAGGATCGCTCCGCATCGCCAATACATTGCCGATGCTGCTCGATGTGGAGCCCGATTTGCTCCACACCGACGTCGCCGATGCATCGCCCACGTCGACGATGCATCGCCGGTGCACCGCCGATTCATCGCCGATGCATCGACGATGCATCGGTGATGCGGCGCGATCCTCCGACCCTGTCCACTCGGACGCCATCTCGGAGGCCTCCAGATGGGCTCAGGGGGTGGGGACAGGCCCCCTGAGCCGATACCCCCTCGCGTTCTCCCTCATGGTTGGATCGGGGGGAGGAGGAGGAGGAGGAGGAGGAGGAGGAGGAGGAGGAGGAGGGAGGAGGAGGAGGAGGAGGAGGAGGAGGAGGAGGAGGAGGAGGAGGAGGAGGAGGAGGAGGAGGAGGAGGAGGTCAGGAACTTCGCCTCAGCGTGTCGCTCCGCCGGATCTGGCCCACCGTGCGTCGGCGCCGCGCCCGGTCCACGTCCCGGTCCCCCGGCGTCGGTGCCCCGAGCTTTTCACGAGCTTCGCCCCGCCGGGCGGAGCGACACGCCGTCGGGTTGCAAGGGACAGCGTGTCACTGGGGGCTGCCGCCGCGACACGCGAAGCAACTGCTCCTGATTGTAGGAGGGGACAGCCTCAGGAGGGGACAGTCACCACCCACCAAACCACCCCAACCCAACCCGAAGGTCTCGATTTGCCCTCCATTTCCAGTTGGGGGGGGTCGGGGAGCATCGAGAAAACACGTATGGAACCCGTACCCCCCCAACCCGAAATTCGGGTCTTCGGGTTGGGTTGGGGTGGTTTGGTAGGTAGTCAGACAGGCTCGAGATTCGGGGTCCGAGGTGTTTGGGCGTGCTCACCGGTTCTCGTCGGCTTTCCTTCCGCGGGGCGCCCTCCAGCAGCTGCGCCTCGCCGCGAGCGGGCCGGGGGTGCCCCGATGGTCGTGAATGGCCGCCAGAGGGCCGAGTTATAGTCCGAAAGCCAGGGGGCAATGTTAGGGGGGGACATGCTCAGGGGGGGATGCATCGGCCCCCGATCGCCCATCGATCGCTGACAGGGGCCCGATAGCCCACCCCGCTAAGGAACGTGCGGATTCGCTATCGCGGACCTATCGCCGATCTATCGGCGATACATCGCCGATTCCAGGTCGATGTGCCCTCCCCTGAGCCGTTCCCCCCGCCCTCACGTTGCCACTCGGTTTCCCTTCCTCGTCATCGTCAGAACCATCCCCATCCTCACCATGGCAGGGTAAGTTGGCTCCCCCAGCGTACCCCTCCCAGGCGGGGATGGGTGCCCCGAATTCCTAACCAAAGAGACGGCACCCATCCCCACCTCGGGGGATAGGCTCTCCAGCGGGCCCAAGGTTTCCCCGGTGGGGTGGGGGTGGGGATTGTTTTCTTGTTCAAGGGTCCCCCTCCGATCAGGAGGACCAGAGCGGACCCAGCACACGCCACCGCTGCCGCAGTGTACCCTCCCGCCCCCCGAGGTCCCTCCTCCGTGTATTCACTACGAGTGCGTTCCCTCACTCTTGCGACCGCCCACCCGAAAGGTGAGGGTCTTAATTCTGGACCAGCACGGCGAGACCCGTGTGTGTCTTGGAAGGCGCACTGATATCTGTATCAAGTTGAACCGCAAGCGTGCAGTAATTCATGAGTGAGTCCCCACTGGTCTATCTTGCAGATGCTTCAAGATATGTTCGTGGCTCTTGGGCAGTAGTATTTTTTGTTGTCAGGACGCTTCCTTCCATCTTGAAGATCTTGGACATGTCGAGCTGTAGGATCGCAATGACACGGAACTCTCAGGCTGTTGCCCGATAAGTATCCGCCTCCGTCTTTGTACGTTTTAAGCCTTTGAAGCCTGAGGGACGTACATTGCAGGGTTCATTGGGTGTGAGATAGAGATTTTAAAGAGAGGCCACCCTTCACCAGTGCAGCTGCTCGACCTCAGTGTCAAACCCAACACTGGGAACACACCCGGCGAGTCCCGCAGATTGAGAGTGGGCGCACCCCTTGTACTTGTAGCTTGCGGACGTTCCAATATGTATGACTTACGACGTTCAGGGCGCCCCGTGCGAGCGCCACATTCTTAGAGGTAGCCGCCTTCCATCCGCGTAACAGTTGGACCCCACGGCCCCGTCGGGAAAGGATGCTTGGCGTACGCGGCCCCGTTTCGGCACCCCCCTCAACCGTCTCGTGCCCCTCAGGGAGCTCCGCCCACGGCCCCAGTGGGAGGGGATGCTTGGTGTACGCGCGCCCGTTTCGGCACCCCCCTCATCCTTCCTCCTCCTCCTCCTCCTCCTCCTCCTCCTCCTCCTCCTCCTCCTCATCCTTCCTCCTCCTCCTCCTCCTCCTCCTCCTCCTCCTCCTCCTCCTCCTCCTCCTCCTCCTCCTCCTCCTCCACCCCCCCCTCACCCCCAAGCAGCCTCTCAGGACCCCACCCACGGCCTCCGCGGGAAAGGCTGCTCGGCGCGTGCGCGTGTCCGTTTCGCCCGAGTCGCGGCACGGAGGGGCGGGGCGGGGCGGGTGCACACCCCCGCCTGGGGGCCCTCCCTCCCGGGACCCTCTTCGGGATCCTCCTCTCGTGGGCGTCACACCGACGTATTGATACTACGTGTGCGTCGCCCCCCCAGGGGCGACGCGCGCGCCGAGAAATCTTCACAGTATAAGCTCCGTGGCGGGCGCTGGGCCATGCCGCTCGGGAAGCGATACGCTACAAGATGGTAGTGCTAGATGTTCTGGTCGGACGCGCGCCTCCAAGGAGAACATCTAGTACTAGTACGTCCTTGTGCGTCCCACCCTCCTCTCCTGGGCCCTGCCACCCTGCGGCAGGACAGGGATCAGAAGGAAAGCGATGATTTTGAGTCGACTACGGCCTGTGTGGATTCGCCTCGGATTGGCTTCGAAGGGGAAGGCGTTTCCCAGGACCGCTCCGAGATGACCACCCCAGGGCTCCCCCTCACACATGCCGACATGCTCCCCCCTTCCCCTCCCTCCCTCCCCCCCCGCTTGTCCCCTCTCTGCGCCACTGGGCAGTCTTCGCACTGGTAATTATCCCGGCAAAGCAACCTAACAGCGATGTGTAGGAGCATATCTGGAAGCATTCCCCTTAAGATTCGGATGGGAATCCAGTTGTAGAATTCTGCTGTTCTCGCAGTCGTAGTCGCATTCGCGATGACAGTCGCAGTGGCAACGACAGTCGCAGTCACAGCCTCAGCCTCAGCCTGCCTCAGCCTCAGCCTCAGCCTGCCTCAGCCTCAGCCTGCCTCAGCCTCAGCCTCAGCCTGCTTCAGCCTCAGCCTCAGTCTGCCTTCAGCCTCGGCCTCAGCCTCAGCCTGCCTCAGCCTCAGCCTGCATCAGCCTCAGCCTCAGCCTCAGCCTGCCTCAGCATCAGCCTGCCTCAGCCTCAGCCTCAGCCTGCCTCAGCCTCAGCCTCAGCCTGCTTCAGCCTCAGCCTCAGTCTGCCTTCAGCCTCGGCCTCAGCCTCAGCCTGCCTCAGCCTCAGCCTGCATCAGCCTCAGCCTCAGCCTCAGCCTGCCTCAGCCTCAGCCTGCCTCAGCCTCAGCCTCAGCCTGCCTCAGCCTCAGCCTCAGCCTGGCCTCAGCCTCGCCTCAGCCTCAGCCTCAGCCTGCCTCAGCCTCAGCCTGCATCAGCCTCAGCCTCAGCCTCAGCCTGCCTCAGCATCAGCCTGCCTCAGCCTCAGCCTCAGCCTGCCTCAGCCTCAGCCTCAGCCTGCTTCAGCCTCAGCCTCAGTCTGCCTTCAGCCTCGGCCTCAGCCTCAGCCTGCCTCAGCCTCAGCCTGCATCAGCCTCAGCCTCAGCCTCAGCCTGCCTCAGCCAGCCTCAGCCTGCCTCAGCCTCAGCCTCAGCCTGCTTCAGCCTCAGCCTCAGTCTGCCTTCAGCCTCGGCCTCAGCCTCAGCCTGCCTCAGCCTCAGCCTGCATCAGCCTCAGCCTCAGCCTCAGCCTGCCTCAGCATCAGCCTCAGCCTCAGCCTGCCTCTGCCTCAGCCTGCTTCAGCTTCAGCCTCAGTCTGCCGTCGGCCTCGGCCTCAGCCTCAGCCTGCCTCAGCCTCAGCCTGGCATTCGGATTCGCAGTGGCAGTCGCAGTGGCAACATCAGCGGCAGTCGCAGTGGCACTGCCAGTAGTTGCAATAGCAATAGCTACACTAGCAGCAGCAACAGTGGCCCGGGAGTGGAGTTCTGGGAAGTGGAAGAGCACGAAGTGGCTTACAGTTGGCTCCGGGCATTCAAAATGTGGCCCAGGAATGGTGTTCTGGGAAGTCCAAGAGCACGAAGTGGCCTACAGTTGGCTCCGGGTATCCAAAATGTGGCCCGGGAATGGGGTTCTGGGAAGTCGAAGAGCACGAAGTGGCCTACAGTTGGCTCCGGGCATCCAGAATGTGGCCCGGGAATGGAGTTCTGGGAGGTCGAAGAGCACGAAGTGTGTGACTGTTGGCGAAAAGCGAGCCCGGCTCTGTTCCCGGTTCTGTTCCCGGTTCTCCTCCCCGGCACCCGCCCAGACCCCCCTGTGGAGTCCAGATGCTCTCTTTCGACCCTACTAGAAACCTATCAGCAAACGCTGTTAGGTAGAATTTCCCGGCAAAGCAACCTAACAGCGATATGTAGAATCATATCTGAAAGCATTCCCCTTAAGATTCAGATGAAAATCCAGTTGTAGAATTCTGCTGTTCTCGCAGTCGTAGTCGCATTCGCGATGACAGTCGCAGCGGCAACGGCAGTCGCAGTCACAGCCTCAGCCTCAGCCTGCCTCAGCCTCAGCCTCAGCCTGCCTCAGCCTCAGCCTGCCTCAGCCTCAGCCTCAGCCTGCTTCAGCCTCAGCCTCAGTCTGCCTTCAGCCTCGGCCTCAGCCTCAGCCTGCCTCAGCCTCAGCCTGCATCAGCCTCAGCCTCAGCCTCAGCCTGCCTCAGCATCAGCCTGCCTCAGCCTCAGCCTCAGCCTGCCTCAGCCTCAGCCTCAGCCTGCTTCAGCCTCAGCCTCAGTCTGCCTTCAGCCTCGGCCTCAGCCTCAGCCTGCCTCAGCCTCAGCCTGCCTCGGCCGCAGCATCAGCTTGCCTCAGCATTCAAAATGTGGCCCAGGAATGGAGTTCTGGGAACTGAAGAGCACGAAGTGGCCTACAGTTGGCTCCGGGCATTCAAAATGTGGCCCGGGAATGGAGTTCTGGGAATCGAAGAGCACGAAGTGGCCTACAGTTGGCTCCGGGCATCCAAAATGTGGCCCGGGAATGGAGTTCTGGGAACTCGAAGAGCACGAAGTGGCCTACAGTTGGCTCCAGGCACTCAAAATGTAGCCCGGGAATGGAGTTCTGGGAGGTCGAAGAGCACGAAGTGTGTGACTGTTGACGAAAAACGAGCCCGGCTCTGTTCCCGGTTCTCCAGAATGTGGCCCGGGAATGGAGTTCTGGGAGGTCGAAGAGCACGAAGTGTGTGACTGTTGGCGAAAAGCGAGCCCGGCTCTGTTCCCGGTTCTCCAGAATGTGGCCCGGGAATGGAGTTCTGGGAGGTCGAAGAGCACGAAGTGTGTGACTGTTGGCGAAAAACGATTCCCGGTTCTCCTCCCCGGCACCCGCCCAGACCCCCCTGAGGAGTCATGATGCTCTCTTTTGACACCACTAGATACCTATCAGCAAAAGCTGTTAGGTAAAAAGTGTCTTAGGTCGGAGATCTGACAACAGCTATTTTCAACATCGGTCTCGGCATCGCCTCTGGAGGCAACGGGATGGCACTACGAGAATGTCCAAGAGGCACTTTGGAATTCCCGTTGGTGTGCGACCCGTGTGTTCATAGTTATTTGTTTTGGTCGTTTTGGTGGCCGTGTGACACACGGCGTGTGTACGTGTATATCCCCTGTGGAAGTTCAGGGAGCGGGTCTATCTATTTCACATGTTGTCTTGATGTTGCTGTTCTTTCTTGCGCAGCTCTGGCATTGTTGGAAAAAGGGAATCCTGTTCGAAGAGGCGCGAATCGTTATCGCTCATGGGGCATGATTCGCACGGGGGTTTTGCGGAAGTGAGGTGGGAGTGTTGATGATTTACATATTGGGGCCGTAGTTCCCCAATCAGAGCTTGCCTCTGTAGGGGTCCTAGCGGATTCATGTGGTTAGGTGAGGCTTGTCACCGATTTCTTCGGCCCGCCCAGGTGCCCGGGTGCCCGGGTGCCCCGGTGCCCGGGTGCCCAGGTGCCCAGGTGCCCAGGTGCATTGTAGCATTGTAGCCCTATAGCATTGTAGCCCTATAGCATTATAGCCCTTCAGCTCCATAGCCCTATAGGCCTATAGCCCTATAGCCCTACAGCCTTATAGCCTTGCAGCCCTATAGCCCTATAGCCCTACAGCCCTGTCGCCCTATAGCCCTAGAACCTTATAGCCCTATTGCCCTATAGCCCCATAGCCCTATAGCCCCATAGCCCCATAGCCCCATAGCCCTAGAACCCTATAGCGCAATAGCCCAGTAGCCCTATAGCCCTATAGCCCTAGAGCCCTAAAGCCTTGCCCTGTAGCCCTATAACCCTATAGCCCTATAGCCCTATTGCCCTATCGTCCTCTAGCCCTATATCCCTATAGTCCTATTGTCCTATAGTCCTATAGTCCCTACAGCCCAATAGCCCTATGGTCCTACAGCCCTATAGCCTCATATCCCCGCAGACTCATAGCCCTATGGCCCTATAGCCCTACATCCCCATAGCCCCAGAGCCCCATAACCCCGTAGCCCTATAGCCCTACAGCCCTGTAGTCCTCTGGCCCTACAGCCCTGTAGCCCTATGGCCCCATGGACCTAGAGCCCTATGGCTCTATAGCCCAATGGCCCCATAGCCCCCAGCCCCATAGCCCCATCGCCCTATAGCCCAATAGCCTCATAGCCCTATAGCCCTGAAAAGGCTTTGCTTGGAGTTGTTCTCCCGTATCCTTTTTTCTTGTTTTTCGTATTCCCAAATTCGAGTTTGCCTCCGTAGAGGTCCTAGCGGATTCAGTGCCCAGGTGCCCGGGTGCCCGGGTGCCCCGGTGCCTGATAGACCTATCGCCCGATAGTTCTACAGCCCTACAGCCCTATGGCCCTATAGCCCTCTAGCCCTATAGCCCTATAGTCCGATAGCCTTATAGCCCTATAGCCCCATAGCCCAATAAGCATATAGTCCCATAGCCAAATAGGTCTATAGCCCTATAGCCCTATAGCCTTATAGCCTTATAGCCCTATAGCCCTATCGCCTTAGAGTTCTATAGCTCTATAGCCCTATAGCCCTATAGCCCTATAGCCCTCTAGCCATATAGCCCTATAGTCCCATAGCCCAGTAGCCCAATAGCCCTATAGCCCCATAGCCCTAGAGCCCTATAGCCAAATAGCCCAATAGCCCTATAGCCCTATAGCCCTATAGCCCTGTAGCCCTATAGCCCTATAGCCCTATAGCCCTATCGCCATATAGCCCTATAGTCGCATAGCCCAGTAGCCCAATAGCCCTATAGCCCCATAGCCCTAGAGCCCTATAGCCCAATAGCCCAATAGCCCTATAGTCCTATAGCCCTATAGCCCTGTAGCCCTGTAGCCCTATAGCTCTATAACCTTATAGCCTTGTAGCCGTATAGCCCTATAGCCCTACAGCCCTATTGCCCTATAGCTCTATATGCCTATAGCCTTATAGCCCCATAGCCCAATATCCCTATAGCCCTACAGCCCTATGGTCCTATTGCCCTATCGCCCCATAGCCCTATAGACTCATAGCCCTATGGCCCTATAGACCTATAGCCCCATAGCCTCAGAGCCCCCATATCCCCATAGCCCTATTGCCCTACAGCCTTATAGCCCTATGCCCTATAGCCCTATAGCCTTATAGCCCTATAGACCTATAGCCCTATAGTTCCATAGCCCTATAGCGCCACAGCCTCATCGCCCTATAGCCCAAACAGACTTTGATTGGGACTTTCTCCAGCATCATATATTTATATTGCAACAAATAAGGCCTGGTCCGCGTGCGGGGTTTTCCGAGTTGAGGAGGGGACAGTACATGGACGTGCCGTGCTTGTTTGGGCCGTAGGTGGAGCTCCTTATGAGTCACGACCTGAAAGAGGGTTGTGCCGATATGTCATGGCGAGGTGTAGGAGCGTCTTAGCAGATGCAGTAGATGGAAGTCCCTATTGGGTCAGATGCGTGCGAGGGTTGTGCCGAAATGGAGCGTCCACGTTATCGACATGTGCTCACTCAGGCCGCAGCGTCTTTGAAACTCTCGTGTGTGTTATTCTGGGCTTCTTGGAGGTTCCGAGCGCACCTGTTACCTCAGCGGGTTTCTGGTGCACCTCCTAGTTAAGTTTCTTGTTACGTAGGTAGAATGGTCCCTGTGGCGGTTAGTGGGGCCCACCTGCATCATAATTGACCTTGATGTTGTTGCACATTGTTGCGCAGTTTTTCGGTTTCACGTGCTTCCCTTTCACATCAAGAGAGGTTACGCGAGGAGGTATAAACATCCAGCACCTGCTTCGGCTTCGGCGGGTCGTTTCGTCGACATCGTGCTTCTCAGAGGGCCTCGAGACGGCTCAAAAGAACCTCAAGAGGTCCTTCATTGGACTCACACGAGGGCCCCAAGAGGCCCCAAAGATCGCCGCAATAAGCCCCCAAGGCGGTCCAAGACGGTCCTAGGGCCCCTAGGACTTGCTGGACCCATCAAAGCACCCTCAGATTTCTTGAGACTGTCTGAGTGCTCCTCCCCCACCCCCACCTCTTCCGAGGAGCCGGAGAGGGATGGCGGAGGCTCCTCCTTCCATCCTTCTCATTCTGATCCTGCGGCTCCGGCTCCTCCTCCCTCCTCCTCCTCCTCCTCCGGCTCCTCCTCCCTCCTCCTCCTCCTCCTCCTCCTCCTCCTCCTCCTCCTCCTCCTCCTCCTCCTCCTCCTCCTCCTCCTCCTCCTCCTCCCCCCTTCTGCCCAGGCGAGGAGGGAGCCCAGGGTGACCGCCTTCTGCGAGTTCAAGATCAAGATCGGCCCCCTGAACAGATCGGGCCCGGGATCCGGCGCTCCCGAGCTCGGCAGAGCGGGGGACGCCTCGTCTCCCTCCTGCTCTGCCCCTCCAGGAAGAGGACTCGGCACCGCTCGGACGTGTGCATTTCTTTTTGGTGGGGGGGGGGGGGCGAGGACCCTCGAGGAGCATTCCGGATCCTCTTGCGCCACATATGCGCGCGAAGTCGAAGCGTGCACGGGGATTTGGACGTCCCAGCGATGGCGAGACGAGCAGCAGGAGGAGGAGGAGGCAGAAGGCGGAGAGGCCGGGAGCGAGCAGGAGAGGCGCGTGCGCCTTCGTGGCCAGCTGCCTGCGCCCCTTCTGCTGGGGGGGGGGGGAAACGCTGCTCGTCGAGGCCGCCGCTTGATGTTTCCTCCCGCCCCGCCTTCTCCTCCTGGTCCTCCTCGATGCCGCTCTCGTTTCCTCGACTCCTCCTCCTCCTCCTCCTCCTCCTCCTCCTCCTCCTCCTCGATGCCGCTCTATTCTCTTCCTCGACTCCCCCGCCTACGCGATGCCGCTCTATTTTCCTCCTCGACTACTCATCCCCTTCCTCTTCCCGTGCTGGAGCTGGGGCTCCCCGGATCCCTGGCCCGACTCAGCGTGAAGGCCAAGAAGGTCGTCATAGGCGTGTACGGGGACGAAGCGCCAGTCCGCCAGGGGCCCAGAAGCGAATGCCACCCGCTCCACCCCTGGCATGGCTCATTTCGATCCCTCCGATCCGATTCGATTCGATTTCGGTGGCTCCCGATTCCGATTCGATTCGACTTCTGATTCCGATTTGGGTTCCGATTTTTCATTGGGGGCCTACTAGCCTGCCGATTTCCGCCGATTCGACTTTTCCCGACTCGGCTGCCGATTTCCGCCGATCCGAATCATTTCGATCGTCGATCCGACTTATCGATTCGATTCTGAGCTCTCCTGCCTGGGGACTGAGGGAGGAGTAGGGAGGAAAAGGTAACGATAGAAGGACGAGGGCTCTAAGCCTCCCAGACGGGGTCAGAGTAGATGGAGTCGGAGGATCGCTCCGCATCGCCGATGCTCCGCCGATGCGGCTCGATGTGTGGAGCCCGATTTTCCGCACGCCGATGGCGAGGATGCACTGCCGTCTTGCGACAGCGGAGGCATGTCCCGGCACTTCGTTGACTTTGAGACCTGCAGGTCCTCACGCGCAACTTCATGGAGGCCTGCTCTGGCAGGTATCCCGGGGAAGCCGCCACCCAGGTGAATTATTTCCTCTCGGACGTGAAGAAGATCGAGCCGAACAAGGTCCTCGGAGGGATTTTTCTGCCAGGTTATTTGGCTTTCGCATACCTTTTCAGGTGTTCGGTTGAAGATCGAGGGTTCTGGAAGATGTTCTGGATACTTCCAGAGAGGGTGGACAATCATGATGATGAAGATGATGATGATGATGCTGATGATGATGATGATGATGATGATGATGATGACGATGACGATGACGATGATGATGATGCTAATGCTGATGCTGATAATGATGGTGATGCTGATGATGCTGATGATTGTTATGATGATGACTGGTGATTATTGCTGATGATGATGCTGATGCTGATGATGATGATGCTGATGGCGATGATGATGACGATGATGATGCTGATGCTGCTGATGATGATGGTGATTGTGACAATGACGATGATGATGCTGCTGATGATAATGCTGATGACGATGATGATAATGATGATGCTGATGCTGCTGATGATAATGACAATGATGCTCATGATGATGCTGCTGCTGATGCTGATGATGATGCTGCTGATTTTTTCTATAATTATTATCATGCGGCTGATGATGATGCTGATGCTGATGATGCTGATGGTAAGGATCATTACGATGACGATGATTATGATGATGCTGATGTTGATGCTGATGATGCTGATGATGATAATGGTGATAACGACCATGATGATGATGGTGATGATGATGATGATGCTGATGATGATGATGATGATGATGAGTAGGATGATTAGGATGATGGCGATGATCATGACGATGATGATGCTGATGCTGATGACTATGATGATGATGATGATGATGATAACGATGCTGATGATGATGCTGATGATGATGATGATGATGATGCTGATGTTGATGATGATGCAGTTGCTGATGGTGATCATGATGATGCCGATGCTGATGCTGATGGTGCTGCTGATGATGGTTATGCTTATGCTGATCACGATGACGATGCTGATGATGATGAGGATTCTGATGATGCTGATGATGATGCTGATGATGCTGATGATGATTATGAGCATGATGCTGCTGCTGTTGATGATCATGATGAGGCTGATGCTGATGCTGATGGTGATGGTGATGGTGCTGATGCTGATGATGCTGTTGCTGTTGATGATGCTGATGCTGATGCTGATGCTGATGACGAGGACGACGATTATGGTGATGACGATCACGATGACGATGATGATGATGCTGCTAATGATGCTGATGATGCTGTTGCTGTTGATGCTGATGGTGATTGCTGATGCTGATGACGAGGACGACGATGATGCTGTTGATGATCACGATGACGACGATGATGACGATGATTCTGATGATGATGCTGATGATGAAACTGATGATGCTGCTGATGCTGCTGATGACGCTGCTGATTATCATGGTAGTGACGATGATGCTGCTGATGATGATGATAATGATCATGGTGATAATGATGCTGGCGATAATGATGATGATGATGATGATGATGATGATGATGATGATGATGATGATGATGTGATGTTGATGTTGTTGATGATGATGATGATGATGATGATGATGATGATGATGATGATTGTAATGGTGATGATCGTGATGATGCTGCTGTTGATGATGATAATCTTGATGACGACGATGATGATCCTGGTGATGATGATGCTGATAATGACGACGATTATGTTGATGACGATGATGATGCTGATGCTGATGCTGATAGTGGTGCTGATGCTGATGATGATGCTGCTGATGATGATGACGATGCTCATGATGTTGATGATGATGCTGCTGATGATGATGCTTACGATGATGATGCTGATGCTGATGCTGATGATGCTGCTGCTGATGATGATGGTGATGATGCTCTCTCTTATTCTCACCCCTCTGGGGTACGATTTAAGACGAAGAGGGCGGGTACCGAGGGTTCGGGATATTCGTGTTGATTGGCACGCGTTGTTGTTGTTGTTGTTGCTGCTGTGGTTGTTTTTGTCCTTGTGGTTGTTGTTGTGGTTGTTGGTGTTGTTTCTGTTGGCGTCGCTGTTGTTGATGACGGTGATAACGCTTCTCACGGTGCTGATGACCACGAAGACGACGATGGCGACGGCGATGACGATTGCGATGGTGATGATGATGTTGATGATTATGCAAATGATGCTGATGATGATAATGAACATGACGATGGCGATGACGATTGTTCTGATAATGACGATGAAAACGATGAGGATGAGGATGAAGATGATGATGATGATGATGATGATGATGATGATGATGATGATGATGATGATGATGATGATGATGATGATGATGATGATGATGATGATGATGATAATGAAGGTCAAGGTGGAGTGGTGGTGGTTGTGACGGTGATGTTGAAGTGCCGTGTCTAAAGAATACGTATTGCTCATGCTCCCTTCCCTCCCGTGCACCTTGTGTTTTCTCAATTTCTGTTTCCTTTCCCAGGCTCGCACCTTGTTGTTCACCAAGGAAAGTCTTGAGCGTCAGATCGGGTTACTGGCCCCCGAACTACAACAACAACGGCTCCTGCATGACATGCCTCGTCGATCTGCGCTCTGGCGGGGGACTTCTTCACAAGTTATGCAGGAATCGCGCTCTCGCGTGGCATTCCCTGGCGATTTATTGGGAGGCTGCGCCCCCAACGCTCCGGAGTCGCGCCCTCGCCGTGGATCTCCTCACGATCTTTTGTTGGAAGCGTGCTATCGCTCGAGACTTCCTCGTGATCCATGCAGGGACTGACGCTTCCGCGAGTCGCCTGCTCGACCTGGCCGCCCGGGCCCGCTCACCGACCCGCCACCCGTGTCGGTCCGCCCGCCCGACCCGCCCGCCTAGCTCTGCCGCCTGTCTTCCAGCTCCGAGCCCCCCCTCCTGCCAATCTCTGTCGTGCTCCATGCCAGGGGCTTCGCCAACTACACTCTGCATGCAAGGAAGGTATGCCCACCCCCCAAGGGGGGTACGATCAAAGACGACGAGGGCGGGTATCGAGGGCTCGGGATAGACATGTAGGATGACGTGCAAGGGGTCAAGAATGAACAATCTTCAATGATTGTTGTTGTTATTGTTGTTGTTGTTGTTGTTGTTGTTGTTGTTGTTGTTCTCCAAATTGGTTCGTTGCCCCCCCTAATTCCTATGCCCCCCTCTAATTCCCATGGCTATGCCTATGCCTATGCCTCCCCCCTGACTCCTATGCCTACGCCTATGCCGCTGCCTGTGCCTGTGCCTGTGCCTATGCCTATGCCTATGCCTATGCCTATGCCTATGCACCATTTGCTTGCTTCCGCTTGCTCTGCTCTGCTTGCTTGCTTGCTTGCTTGCTTGCTTGCGCGCTTGCTTGCTTGTTTGCCTGCTTGCTTGCTTGCTTGCTGAGTTGCGGATTCCAAGCATGCTCGATTCCTCCGATTCCTTCATTTGTGGCGTCCAATCTATTTGGAGTCAGCGCTGGCTGGTATTGTTGTTGTTGTTGTTGTTGTTGTTGTTGTTGTTGTTGTTGTTGTAGTTGTTGTTGTTGTCGTCGTTGCTGTTGAATTCTCGTTTTTGAAGAATAATTATCGTTGATCCCCCCTCACCAGTGCAAATTGTTTGTTCTCAGTCAAAGTGTGCCCCTCGACGCTCGCACCCTGTTTTTTGACAGGGGAAGTCTTCGTGGTTAAACTGTGCCCCTGGCCCCCCAGACTGCAACAACAACAGCTCCTGCCTGAGACTTCCTTCAAATTTACTCAGGACCCCCCCTCCCGTCTGAGACTTCTTCCCAATTAACTCAGGAACGGCGCTCCCGCTTGAGACTCCCTCACAATTTAATCTGGGTCAAACTGCGTTGTTGCTCCCCCGGGCTACAACAAAAACCGCTCCCGCCTGAGACGTCCTCCAATTTTACTCAGGACCCCCGCTCCCGCCTAAGACTTCCTCCCAATTTACTCAGGATCGGCGCTCCCGTCTGTGACTTCCTCGCAATTTAGTCAGGACCCCCCCTCCCGTTTGAGATTTCCTTACAAATTACTCAAGAACGGCGCTCCAGCTTGAGATTTCCTTGCGCTTTAGTCTAGACCCTCGCTCCCGCCAGACATTCCCATCTCAGGAATCGCGCTCTCGCCTCTGACTTTTTCGAAGTTTATTCAGAAAGCGCGCTATCTACGCCCAGGCACCACGCTCGCGCCAAGGACGCCGTCACACTTTACTTAGGAATCGCGCTCTCGCCCTACTCAGGCATCCCGCTTGAATGTCCCACCCGCCCGACCCGCCCGTCAGAGGATCGCCCGCCCGTCGTGGGCTGCCGCCCGAGACTTCCTTGTGGAATGGCGCTTTCGCCTATGACTTCTTTCCGCACTCTTACCTTCCTGCTCCTCACTCCTCCCCGGCTGCCTCCCCCCTCCTTCCGATTCCCTCTCCCTCGCACGTCAGCTGATGTTAGTATTTTATTCCTGAGGAATGATTTCTGTTGGTCCCCCCTCACCGGTGCGCATTGTTTTTTTCAGTCGAAGTGCGCCCTTCGACGCTTGTACCCTGTTTCTTTACAGGGAAAGTCATCTGGGCCAAACTGTGCCCCTGGGCCCCCGGCTACAACAACAACGGCTCCCGCCTCAGACGCGCCCAGTGAGGCCCAGCTACGCTGCCCACAGAGGCCCCTGCCGCAGCCCACAGAGGCCCCGAACGCGCCCACAGAGGTCCCGCCAAACTGCCCACTCAGGCCCAAAAACTAGCCCACAGAGGCCCCGAACGCGCCCACGGAGGCCCCGAACGCGCCCTTCGTTTCCCTGTCTAGGGGCTTCTCCAATTACACGTGGCCAGGAAGGAATATAACCCCCCAAAGGGGGTACGATCGAAGACGACGAGGGCGGGTATCCAGGGTTTGGGATATGCAAAGTGAAGGACACGCGGGCCGGTAGGAGCGAACAGTCTTGGAATGATTGTTGTTGTTGTTGAACTCTAATTTTTGAAGAATAATTATTGTTGATCCCCCCTCACCGGTGCAAATTGTTTTTTCTCAGTCAAAGTGTGCCCCTCGACGCTCGCACCTTGTTCTTTTACAGGGAAAGTCTTCGTGCTCAAACTGTGCCCCTGGCCCCCCCAGATTACAACAACAACGGTTCCCGCTTGAGACTCCCTCCAAATTTATTCAGGACCCCCGCTCCCGCTTGAGATTTCCTTGCAATGTACTCCGGATCGGTGCTCCTGCCTGTGACTTCCTCGCAATGTAGTCAGGACCCCCGCTCCCATCTGAGATTTCCTCACAATTTACTTAGGAACGGCGCTCCCGCTTGAGACTTCTTCGCGATTGAGTCAAGACTTCTTCGCAATTTAATCAAGATCCCCGCTCCCGCCAGAGAACCCTTCACATTTTATTCAGAAATTGCGCTCTCGCCTGTGACTTCCAAGCAATTAATTCAGAAATCGCGCTTTCGATGACCAGGAAACACGCTGCGTCAAGGACGCCGTCACAATTCACTTAGGAATCGCGCTCTCGCCCTACTCAGGCATCCCGCTTGAATGTCCCACCCGCCCGACCCGCCCGTCAGGGGATCGCCCGCCCGTCGTGGGCTCCCGCCCGAGACTTCCTTCAGGAACGGCGCTTTCGCCTAGGACTTCCTCGAACGTTCACGCTCTTACCTTCCTGCTCCTCCTCCCTCTCCCTCCTCCCTCCTCCCTCCTCTCCTCCCTTCTCTCTCCCTCCTCTCTTCTCTCTCTCTCTCTCCTTTCTTCCCTCATCCTTCTGCCTCTCTGCACTATCCCCTCTCCCTCCTCTTCCTCCTCCCTTCTCCCTCCCCTCTCCTGCCTCCTCCCTCCCTCTTTCTTTCTCTCTCTCTCTTCTCTCTCTCTTCTCTCTCCTCTCTCTCTCTCTCTTTCTCTACCTCTCTATATGTTTTTTTTTTTTTTTTTTTTCTCTCTCTCTCTCTCTGCCTCTGATCAACCGCCCCCCTCTTCGCTCCTTCTCTCCCGGCGTTGTCCCTCTTCCTTCGTCCCTCCCCCTCCCTTCCTCCCACTCTCCCTCGTTCTACCCCTCCTCTTTTTGCAGGGCCCACACCAATTCCAATGGCGGGCACATCTACGCCCACGAAAGATTGTCCGCCCGTTCAGGTTTGCCCGCCTGTCTAAGCCCGCCGCCCCCCGCAAAGAGAAATAATCCCCCCAAAGGGGGGGTGATCGAAGACAAAAAGGGCGGGTATCGAGGGTGTGGGGACCTTGTTTCGAATGATACACGGGCAAGTAAGAGCGAACAGTCTTATAATGATTGTTGTTGTTCTTGTTGTTGTTGTTGTTGTTGTTGTTGCTGTTGTTGTTGTTGTTGTTGTTGTTGTTGTTGTTGTTGTTGTTGTTGTCCGTAAGAGTTTCGCCCCATGCCGCCGGCCCCCTGTCTCGGATAATGGGAAATGCAAGAGCTAACTCATGAGGTCTGGGCGCCGCCGTGAAGCAGTGTCTGGACCTGTTTGTTTTTTCGACCCTGGCTCTACGGATCTGCATGGGGGGTGTCGCCGAATTCCAAACATGTAGCACATCCCCTGTGTTTTTGGACCCTGACCCCACCGATCTGCGTGAGGGGCGCCGCCGAATTGTAGACATGCGGCAAATCCCTTTGTGTTTTTGGACCCTGACCCTGACGGTTTGCATGGGAGGTGCCGCCGGATTTTAGAAATGTAGCAAATCCTTTGTGTTTTTGGACCCTGACCCCGCCGATCTGCGTGAGGGGTGCCACCGAATGTCAGACATGTGGCAAATCCTTTATGTTTTTGGACCCTGACCCCGCCGATCTGCGTGAGGGGTGTCAGCAAATTCTAGACGCTTCGCGTATCCCCACCAGCCCGTCCAGAAACGACGCCCAGGCGAGTAGAGGGTCGTCCTGAGGGGCTTTTCGGCGTCTTGGGTGCCTCGGGGGGGCCTCTGTGGGCCGTTCGGGATCCTCTTTGGGGCCTCCTGGGGGCCTCTTGGGGCCTCTTGGGGCCATCTTGGGGCCTCTTGGGGGTCTCTTGGGGGCCTCCTGGGGGCCTCTTGGGGGGCCTCTTGGGGCCATCTTGGGGCCGTCCTGCGGCCTCTTGGGGCATCCTGGGGGGCCTCTTGCGGCCATCGTGGGGGAAATCGATCAAAGAAGAGGGGAGGCTTAATTAGCGTTGCCCCCTGAGAAGGCCAAAATGGGGCCAAAGCAATAGTAAAATCAATGTTTTGGCTTCCTCGCCGAGGCCGTTTTGGACGCTCTGACCGCTCCCCGCCCCTCCTGTCCAGGTCAGTGGGGAGGGGGTAGGGGGAGGGTAAACCCCTCCCCGAAGGGGAAGAGGGAGGGGTGGAAGAGGAAACTCGTTAAACCACCGACGCCCAGAGGGCTGGTGGGATTTTTGAAATGTGGCCAATCCCATGTGTTTTTGCACCCTGACCCCGCCGATCTGCGTGAGGGGTGCCACCGAATGTTAGACAAGTGGCAAATCCCTTGTGTTTTTGGACCCTGACCCCGCCGATCTGCGTGAGGGGTGTCACCGAACGTTAGACATGTGGCAAATCCTTTGTGTTTGGGGACCCTGACTCCGCCGATCTGCGTGAGGGGTGCCACCGAATGTCAGAAATGTGGCAACTCCCTTGTTTTTGGACCCGGACCCCGCCGATTTGCGTGAATGGTGTGCATTTTTTGACACCCCAGCAATTCAGACAACACGCTCAGGGCGCGCTAGAAATGCCAGTTTTGGGCCTCTCCCCCTCGCGCTGTCCATCAACAAGGAACAGTAAGCAGCAAGAAGTCAACAAGGAACAGTACGCAGCAAGAAGCAGAACTGTAACAGTGGAAGCTGGAAGCTGCAACTGGTACAGGAAACTGCGAACCTTAGGCCTACAGCCTGGTGGCCCCAAAAGGGGGTCGGCGGATTGAAGTTGTTGAAGTTTCATCCGTAAATCATAATTATTGTTGATTCTCCCATCTGGTAAACATATTAGTTTTCAATCGTGCAGTGCTTCTCCGGGGCTCGCATCATTTTTTATTTTTATTAGGGAAAGTGAATGATGACCAAACTGCACCCCTGGCCCGCGACTCACAACAACAACGGCTCCCGCCTGATACTTCCACAATTGATTCTCTAACCGCGCTCTCGCGCGGGACGTCCTCACAATTTATACAGGAGTTGCGCTCTCGCGTGGACTCCTTCGCAATTTATTCAGACCACCCTCGACATTGAGGAATCATGGTCTCGCTGTGGGTTTCCTCACGATTCCTTGGACATCGCGCTGTCACTTCTCGAGATTGATGCAGGACGCACGCTTTAGGGGCTGCACGACATGCACATTACAGGTACGAAATATACACCCCATAGAGGGTTTGCGATCGAAGACGAAGAGGGCGGGTATCGAGGGTTTGGGACATACGTGTTGAATGGCACGTGGGCAGGTAAGAGCGAACAGTCTGAAAATACTTGTTTTTGTTGTTGTTGATGAGGATGGTGACAATGATGATGGTTGTGGCCGTGGTGGTTAGGATGACGATGATGCTGCTGATGATGCTGATGATGCTGATGATCAGATCAGAACCCATGGGGGGCGAGCATGTAATCCCGTCCAGCTGCTGCCCCAAGGATCGGGCTACACCCGAGCGTCAGTTTGCGATGCGCGACCTTGCACCTCGCGGCTCACAACAAGGAAACAACCCTACTATTGCCGCGGTGCCCCCCTGTATCAAACGCAGTGCAGCAGACGTATCGTGGCTGCTCCACTGCGGAAAACCTTTGCGTGGCCGAATTGCCACGCCTGTTCACTACTGGCATAGTGCGCTCCTCGGGGCCAAGATTTTTAGCAAGGCCCTTCGAAGCGGCAGAAATCTTCGCGCGTTCACCGCACCTCGGATCTGCACTCGAGGGACGGCGGACGCTGGGCGCTCCTCCTACCACCTGGCCCTTGAAGCCAGACGCGTGCGTTGGCACTCGAGTATTAGGAGGGAGCGAGGTCGAGGTCGGAGGAGGATCAACACCATGAGAAGGAGGCCTGCGGGGGGGGGGGAACATTGGCTTGCTGGCAGCGTGGCTCAGGCTTCTCACAAGCTGTTCGACCCGTCGTTCTTTTCACCAGGAGTCTCCAGGCTCCTGCTCTCAGGCTCCTCGCGGGGGCGGTGTCGGTCGTAGACCCTGTCTACTCCAGCATCATGCTCTCGAACTCCTGCAATCCTGTGTGCAGCAAGCGCTCGAGGTGTCCCATGGGGGCGGTACCCCGCTTGTACTCCGCGCCCGCCTGCACGAGCGACGCAAGCACTGGCGCGAAGCTGAGCCTCGCCGTGAAGCTCAGCACCAGTTTGACCTTCCCCTCCTCGTGCGCGTCGGTGATCTTGGCCAGCGGCACGGCCTCGCCCATCTCCACCAGCGTGAGCTGGTTCAGCTGCTTGCTCAACTCTTCCAGCTGCTGCTGGTTGGTGCGGCCCACTGCGTTGCCCTCGACCATCAACCCCTCGAACACACCCGCGTAGCGCGCCACCGAGATCGTGCCCATCTCCCTGATCTTCTTCTCGGCGTCTTCCTTGGACAGCGTCGTCCTCGCCTCCTCCGCCGCCTTGGTCCACGCTCTGACACGGGCCCTTGCCTTCACTGCCACCTGCACGCCTGAGGACATCAGGAACGTCTTCAACTCGATGGACTCTATCTGCCGCTGCCTCATCGCAAGGTTGAGGATGCGTCGCATCATTACTGGGAAAACTTCTGCATCTGCTTGACGTCGCACGTCCCGCTGTCGAGTTCGCTGAGGTCCACGATCTTCGGGTCCTTCGTCTTCTGTCCCTGGCTCCCGACGCCTCCGTTTGCCGCCTGTGCCGAAGAGCCTCGCGGTCCTCCTCTGCGACGTTGCTTCTGTGCGGGCGCGGATTCCTCCTCTGCAGCGGGCAGCGCCTGCAACCACGACATTAGGAGTCGGCTGTGGGAGGTGCGCTGAAGAAATGTGTCGCTGTAAATCTTCTAGTGTACAGAACTCGAGTGCACACTCCGCCTCTGGACAAACAAACTGCTGCGGGATGACGACTGGGTAGTTGAGCGTGGACTTCTGTACCATACATCTGCCTTGGCGGTACGCAGCTGTGATGTGATTTATGGCCGTTCTACGACACGCGAACGTAGAGGCACACGACGGACATTGATTGGTAATAGTGTATGTGGTGAACATGTTCAGCTGTCCGTGCTCTCCCCCTCCACTATGCGTTTGATGTGCCCGTAGTGCGTGCACCGTCCTAAACCCCTTCCCGCACTCAAGACCGTCTCCATTGAGAAGAGAACAAAGCTACCCACCCTCGAAGCACTCTTGGTCCTCGTATTGCCTGGTGGGGGTCACCGTCGGGGCCTCTAACCATAGCTTCCTCAGGCGTTTCAAGTTGAACTTCAGAAACTTGGCACTCAGCTCGGGGACCTGGAAGCCCCTCAGGAAGTCGCACCCTACGTCGTCCAGAAACTCGGGCCCGTTGTCGAGCCTCCCCATGACGAACAGGTCGCTCTTGAACTGCAGGGCCCAGGGGTTGGTTTTGTCAGTCGGGGTCACCGTAGGAGTACACGTAGGGGCCCAAAGGAACTGTTGAGGCGCCGTGTTCTCAAACGCAACCTTCCCAAAGACTGCCGCAAGCTCCTGGACGTGGCGGTGCGGGTTACGAACAAGAGCTTGATAGTGTCGGAGCCTACGTACTACTATCTCCACGCTGGGGGGCACCACCTTGATCTTCTTCCAGACGGCTTCCGCACAGATCGTGGTGACCTTCCACCTCTCTTCCTCCCCCTCCTCGTTCAGCTGACGATAGATGGCGATTCCTTGACACAGTGCACTCGCATAGCGGACAGCAGTCGAGTCGAGTTTCTTAGTCTGGTCCTCAGTCAAGACTCTCGCCTCGAGGCCCGATACCGCTGCCCCGATCACTCGACTCTGAAAGACCAGCCTCTTACGATCGAAGAACGTGCAGATCCTCCAGAATTTGCCCATCCCACGCCATCCGACACGCATGGCAGCACATCTGGCATTGATTTCCTCATCGTTTCGCCCTGAGTTTTGGGTCCGCGCTCCCAGGAATACAGAGGTCGCCTGAACTTCACCAGCAATGGGCACCCGATGATAATGCAAGACACGCGTCGAGCGTTGGGAGCCGCTGCCTACAAAGCATAGGCTGACCGCCTTTTTTTCCCCTGCTCTGGGACAGTCCCACATATTCCAGCGCAGCATCGAGGTGCCGATCTCAGGTCTCGACCTGCACCGCTGCACTGCAAGCATCAGTAACGACATGTGTACAGGTAAGGTCGTCGGCGTACTTGCGCACCCCAAGGTCACAGGTCTTCTGCGTGATGGGGCAGCCCGCCGTCAGCTCGTGCACCGCTGAGGACGTGAACAGCGCCTTCCTCCACTCCTGGGTCGGCTGCTCGAACGCCTTCCTGAACTTTGTCGCGGCGTCGGAATCGCCAATGAAACAGCCCATTTTGTTGTGATAAGTACCCTCGCCGTCGTGCGCATTCACTACACAGGCCGTGCGTCTGTGCCTCGACATCATAACCTGTGTGTCCTCTGCCGTGTACATGTTCAGGACTGTCTGGTCCAAGTGAGTGTGATCCACGCTAGCGAAGGCGTTCGTCATGTCATGCTTCGTCGTGATGTGGCTCAGGTTCGCTGCGCGTAGACGCCACTGTAGAACATTTCCCACAACCAGGGCGCCCACTCGTGAGCGACCTGATACGTAGCCGTGATCTTCACGCGGTAGCTCCAGGTCTGCTCGTAGCTGACGCGTTCCCACCCATGCCTTGCCAAATCTGCAAAGTCCGTGCAACAATCGTGTTCCACGTGTCCGAGGTTTGTTGTTCAGCTTGCTCATCTGATACGTCTGAGCGAGATTCCACCATGCATTCAATCTTTGGTGTTGACGTATCCCAGCAAGTTGTGCCAGAAGAAACTCTTGTAGAACTGGTCCGATAACTTGTGGTCTCTCATTTCCAGGCTTGCAGGTGTCACGACAGGACATAAGACGGCACCATATCTCTGTAGGCAAGGGCCACTGCGGTGAGGCACGGCGTCGATGTCCACTGGAGAACTTCTCTATTAAACGTCTCAGGTCAGTATTTGCTGCAGTCCAGTGCTCCATCTCTGGATATAATGGAAAGTCCCTCTCCGACGCCTGTGCGATGAAGGTGTCTCGTTCTACGCGTTCTGCCTCGAGTCCCCCCTCACCTCCTGCCAGCGCCAGGTCTTCGGTCCAGGTCTGCAGGTCTGGTTGGGAGTCTGGTAGCACATATATGTTTCGTTTCCGAGGTCTCGATCCGTTGCCCGCCATCTCAAACCACACTCTCCAGGCCATGTCATCACGATCTGTGCGTAGTGCTGTCTTTAGCTGGTCTGTGAGGTCAGACTCGCGCTCAAGTCGTGGACGCGTTCTGGCCTCCTTACATCTTCTCGTACACTGACAACGGTGCCGTACACTCTCAAACTCCCCATCCAAGTTGTCGCGTGCAGCTGTTCATGCTCGGAGAGCCTCCTCTCGCTCACGTACCATACGAACGTACCACTCAGGTCGGTCCTTCCTGCTTGTGGCATATCGTTGCTAAGCACAACTTTGAAGTGTGGAGACCATTTCCATCCACGCCGACTCCAGTGTATGTGTTCGCATCCATGAAGCTGCTTCGTTGTAGCCGTCCTTAGTGAGCTTCGCCTCTAGGGCCCGCTCCACTTCGTCACGGAACAGTTGCGCCTCCTCCTCGCTCCTCATCGCTTTGCTGAATGTGTAGAAATCCCACGTGTGGCCTGCTGTCCGTGGCGCCGTAAACGTGAGTTTGTAATCGATCTCTGCAACTATGATCATGTGATCCAGGATTGCAACACTGGGAATCGCTCGTACCCGACGTGTGAGGCTGTCGGCAATTGCACATCTCTGAACTCGGACAAGCCACGGCGCCGATATAGCGAGATGGTCAATGTAGCTCGCACTCTTATGTCCATGGTACGTCGGTCCGCACGCGAAGAAGCTTGTGACAGCCGCCATATTGCTATCTTCTAGCCATTCACGATACGAGGTGCCCGCCGAGTGTTCCAGACTCCGACTGAAGGGCCCAATGCTTGGGCTGTATGTCTCCTGCAGCAGTCCGTCACATGATCGTATGCCCATCCCATCATTCAAATCCGTAGATGCAATAATCATGCTTCTGTTCGGCGTGCCCTCCGTGATGCTCATCAGCGTCTCTGTAAGCCTGCGCACCGTAGTCTCGTAGCGTGGGATGCCCTTCGCCTCAGTGCACCGCGGAGGGAAGTAACTCACAATCAGGGTGAGGTCGAACTGCGAGGACTTCACACGTATGGCTCCCACACGCCCGTGTAGTGAACTCTGTACTGGCCAGAAGTGCTGAAGGTGAGAACGTCGAAAGCGCCGTCGATTTAGCCATATCTCCACACTACAGCTTTTGTTGGCCAGGCTCCCACGTCCACCACCCCAACCGAACTTCAGCATCAAAACATGCTCATGATAGAACATCTCATGGTAGGTGGGTTGGTCCCGATTCTTCTTCGCCGTCGTGCCAGAGAGCATTACAATATCTGCGAACTTCACCTGCTGGGCAACTTCCAATCGCCTGTCACAGTCGGACAGTGACATGGGGTTCCATTGCACTATTTTCATCAGAAGGGCCGCGCATCGCAGTCCCGAAGGGAGATTGAAGGCTGCGCGCGGGAGCGAACTGGCCCTCATGCCTCTGGAACCTCGGGCCAGGGCTATGAGGATGATGATGATGATGAAGATGATGAGGGTGGTGGTGGTTATGATGATATTTAGTTGCGCCCATTGTAGGCCAGTTCCCCGGTGTTTCCACTTCCCTTCGAAGCTCGGGTATTTTCTACTTTTTTACACCCCCAGGCGACCCGACATGCCAGGGAAGCACAGTCTTGCAGGATTCCCCCAACAGGCGTGCCGCCGACAACGACGACGACGACGAGGCGCAGACGGCGAAGACGACAGTGACGATGACGACGTCGCGAGTTCTGGCCAGCAGGGTGTTCCCAAAGCCTAGTGGGAACGATCAGGAGGCAGGAGGTAGGAGGATGGATAGAGGATGGAGGGGGAGCGCAAGGCAGGGGGACCAGGGAGGGAGATGGGGCAGCGCAGAAGGAGGGAGGACCGAGGAAGTCCAAGGTGATCACGTGGGCCAACTTCAAGGATGGCAACACCTTCACACGGCAGAGGCTGACGACAGTCAACGGCAAAGCCTGGGTCCAGACGAACAACTTGGAAGCCTCATGGTGGTCGCAACCCTCCGCAGGGCAGGGGGGCAGCAGAGGAAGCGCAGCGGAGCCCCGGCCAGGCCGCCACGAGGCCCGAGGACGCGCTGGCCTTTGGCAGCTGGCTTCCCCCCTGCTCTCGCTGCTGGCCCTGCTGCAGACCGCCGGGCTCCTCGGGGGGTGGTCGCGCCCCCGCCGACGGGCGAGGGCCCTCTCAAAAGGTGGGTCGAGCGGCCACCGGGGCGCCGCGGAGCCCCTGGGCGGGCCTCGGCCGTCGTCCTGGCCTGGCCAGGGCCCAGCCTGCGGAGCTCCGGCCCCGCTGCCCCGCGGAGGGGTGGGGCCACCGCGGGCGTGGGCCGAACGGAATGGGGGGGGGGGGCGGGGGGGGGTGAGGGTGGAGCAGGGCCGAGGGTCAGAGGGCGCCTTCCTCTGCAGGGCCACCACAGAAGGGGCGTCAGGGTCCTCCTCCTCCTCCTCCTCCTCCTCCTCCTCCTCCTCATCCTCCCCTTCCTCCTCCTCCTCCTCCTCCTCCTGGTCCAGCGCCTCGCCGCTTGAGCCGACGGAGGCCTGCAGGACCCAGGGCCAGTCGCTCATGCCCAAAGTTTTGGGCTTGACGCCGGGTGTGGTGCATCAGTTTCAGCTCGACCGAACGGGTTGGTTGCGCCCCTTGAAGTCTGTCTGGGGTGTTTTGCAGACCTCACCCCCAGCCCTGCTCAAGTCATCGGACGGGGCTAGGACGAGGAAAAATCCGTTCCAGAGCGTTCTGGAACGCTCTCAGGGCGTTCCGGATCGCTCTGAGAAGGCCGCGGCGCCCGAGACATCCTCTGGAGCCGCCAGATCTCAGAAATTCTCGATGTATGCCCACCCGACTTTATCCTCGTCCTGGCTTCGTCTTAGGCTGGTTCTGGCAGGGGGGGGCGCGAAGCCTGCTGCGTGCAGCTGGTTCCGGCCCCGCCGCCGGACGCTTCTCCAAGATACGCTGGCGCTGGGGGGCCACGATGGGGGCGAATAGCCCATGTACAGTCGGGGCGCTGAAGAAGGAACCCTTCTCGTTGGGGAGGGGCTCGGTGTTCCTGGATTGCTTCACAGTTTGCCCTGGGTTTTCCTGAGGTTCCCCGATGGGGAATCGAAGTTTAACTTGTGAGAACAAGGGGCCTCGTTCCTTATTTAGGGCTCCTTGGGTCAACGGTCCGACTGTAGCCCATGTATCCATGGGGCGCCGATGGTCCGTGCCTTCGGCGAGGCTGCTCTGGGCGAGGGCGTGTCGTGCCTGCCGCTGGGCTGTGCGCCCCTGTCGTGGCCCCCGAACTGGCGCCTCCCGCGCCGAGAGGCGCCAGAGGAGTGAGCTGCGCGAGCTGCTTCGCTGACCCCCCCTTGTCGCAGGCCCAGAGGTTGACACCAACACCAAGATCGGCGGTGTGCCTCCACCGAGGGATGAGGATCCCAATCTCGGTGATGGTGGTAATGCTCTGGCTTCCAAGGTGGCCGAAATATTACCACCAACACCGAAATCTAGGATCATCTTTCCCATGTGGAGGCAACCCCCTGTGCTGGTGTTGGTGCCAATTTCCAGGCCTCCAACAGAGAAGTGAGCTGCGCGAGCTGCTTCGCTGACCCCCCCTTGGTGACTCCCCCCTTCCGTCCGACCCGAACGGAGGAAGTCCCGCTGGCCGGACCCGACACGGAAACCACCGAGACGAACGATTTGCGGCACGAGTTGGCGGGGACCGTGTCCATGCGAAGGGGGGGCGGCACGTTCGACTTCAACGTGGCGCCCGTGGAGAATGCGGCTTGGTTGGACAAAGATAATGTCGTTATCGGCAGAGTTTTAGAGGGCATGGATCAGATCAACGCCATCAACAAGGTTCAGCTGTTGCCGGACGGCAGGCCGCAGAAGAGCATTCGGTGTTTCAGCTCCATACTGAGCATCCTAAACGAGACCACAGGGCAGTTCGACGCACTGAAGCGCCTGGAGGGTGTCACCGACTTCTTCGCGTAGTTCTCTCGGTGGAGCGCTGATCGGTCCAGCCAATAATATTGTATGCTTATTTTTCGCATGGAACTTGTTGGCGGCACATCCTGTTATAGTTTATGGCCGCTTTATTCGTACTCGTGCCCCCCTCTGTGTACCTCGGCCTGATTGTGCCAACGCGAGTGTCGTACTGACAGTTTTCGGTGCACGCGTACTTTATCACAGCTTTTTTTGACTCGTGCAGTCACCGCGCATTTTTTCGGCCGTCTGCGATGTTCAACAACCGTAGACGTATCGTCGTCCTCATCTCCAGCCATTTTGGCTCACGATTCCAGGGCTCAATGTTTTTTTGGGGCGTGGGTTATTACATTCTCAAATAATGCTTGCCCCAAAAGGTTATTTGGCTTCTGAAGACTCTGCCCTGACAGGGCCGCCCACGATTCGATGCAATGGGATTCGATTCGCCGGTTGGGGCTGCGACTCCGATTCGGTTCTGTTCGGCCCGACTCACCGGCATCGGCCGGGGTCAGCCAGTGCCGGAGGAGGAGGAGGAGGAGGAGGAGGAGGAGGAGGAGGAGCAGGAGGAGGAGGAGCAGGAGGAGGAGCAGGAGGGGTACGGCGGTCCGATTCCGATCCGCTTCGGCCGCCGGCGATACGATCCGTTGCCGATCCGCTTCGGCCGCGCCCTTCGATCCCGCTGCCCGGAGCTGCCGCCCAGCTCCCTTCGTCTGGGTCCGCTCCTCACCACCCACCAAACCACCCCAACCCAACCCGAAGGCCTCAATTTGCCCTCCATTTCCAGTGTGGGGGGGGGCGGGACACGTCGAAAAGACACATGTGGAACCCTTACCCCCCCCAACCCGAAATTCGGGTCTTCGGGTTGGGTTGGGGTGGTCTGGTAGGTAGTCAGTTCCCGCCTGCCCCTGGCCTCTTCTCGAAGGGCGCCCGCTGTACGCCCACGCCGATCACGGCCAGGCCCATCCTGGGCCCAGGATCGGTGCACACGTCGTCTCCGCCAGGCCAGGAGGGCGTGTGCACCGACCCTGGGCTCAGGATGGGCGTGGGTGTAGGGTGTATAGTTTCGGCCACGCGCAGAGGGGGGTTTCGGGGCAGAGGGGACGACTTCTCAGAAGCACCCCTGCTTCGTAGCAGGTGCGAGCCTTATCCATAGATGTAAGGCTGGCGCCTTCTAAGGAGCAGCCTCCTTCTTGGAAGCTTTCCCCCCTCTCCATACCCCCTTTGTGCGCGCCGCCACTAGTTGGCGCTCTCCGACCTGGTCCCCGCCCTGCGCTGCCGCCAACTTCCTTCGTTTGGCCCCGCCCTCGTGCCTTCCCCCCAGCGCTACCGTCAGCTTCCCTTTCAGTCGTCTCTGTCCCCCGACGGCCCCCCCGCCCTCGTTCAGTATCGCTTAGCCGATCCCCGTCCCCATCCCCATCCCGATCCCCACCATCCCACCACCCTGTTGGGGATCTGCCCCTCGAAACTGGAAGGGCACAGCCCGCACGCATCCTCATCCAGGGGGGTGCATCGGCCAGTGGGGCCCAGGCCACGCCCGTGGACGTGAGGATCGATTACACGATGCTCACTGGTGCCTCTGTTGCGTTGCCTCAGAGCTTCCTTCCCGACTTCGTGGGTGTCCGCGTCGAGCTCCCCCGGGCCCGAGAGCGGCATCCCCGCCCCCCCCAGAGGCCGAGAGCGACGAAGCACCGCCTCGAGCCCCGACCCTCGAAGCTCGAGCCTCGAAGCCCGCCGCCGCCGAGGGGCAGCGCCGCTCCGCGGAGCCCTCGCCGACGCGCCGCGCGCAGCCGGTCGGGCCCTGCTGCAGGGCGGCGAGGTCTGCGCAGGTGCCTTCCGCCCCCTGGCCGGGCTCTGCCAAGCATCGGGGAGCCGTGCATCACGCACGCCCTCCGGGCCTGGCCAGGGAGGCATACGCGCCGCCTCCCTCCTCCTCCTCCTCCCTCCCTCCCTCCCTCCCTCCCTCCCTCCCGCCCTCCCTCCCTCCCTCCCTCCCTCCCTCCCTCCCTCCCTCCCTCCCTCCCTCCTCCCTCCTTCCTCCCTCCTTCCTCCTCCTCCTCCTGGCCCTCCTGGCCTGGTCTGGACCCTGGGCGAGCCTGGCCAGGGGCAGTGGATGTGCAGCGGCGGGGGGAAAGTGACGAGTTGGAGGCCTTCTCAGAAGGCTCGGACGTCCCTGGGCCTTCCGAGAAGTTTTCCAGGCCCTCCGCGAAGACGCAGGCAGCTCAGGAGGCGCGAGAGCTCCGGAGAAGCCCCGCCTTCTGAGAAGGCCTCCTCCCTCTCACGTACCCCCCCCTTGCTCGCCGCCGAGTGCCTGGATCTCGTCGGCCGCTGTTGCAGGGAGGGGGGGGGAGGGGTCGGGACACGTGCGTGGCTTCGAGGCCATCGCGTGGCGCCCGCCCCAGCGCGGCCCCGCGCCCTCGGGGCTTGGCCCCTCCGCTCGTCCAGCCCCTCCCCGCTGTGCCGGGCTCCCTGGAAACCAGGGGCGACGTCGGGGGGGGGAACGGGCTCACGGGGGATACAGTCAACCCGCACGGTGAGGATGGGCAACCTTCCCAAGGTCAGGCGATCGCAAGCAGGGATCCAGGGGGCGCGGACCAGTGACGGGTCCCGTTTCCACGGGGAATCGCGGATTTCCGCCGCCGAACGAGGCGGCACCAGCCGCATTTTGGGGAGGGCACCTCCCCCGATCCATGGATTTGGCGACCGCGCGCCGAATCCATGGATCGCGAATCCATGTTTGCGCGCCCCCGACAAGGGTACCCTTGCATCCTTGCCCCCTCGGCCCATCCTTGGCGACTTTCGGTGGCCAGCCTCGTTCGAAAAACTTTAACATGGCCCTCCAAGGCCGTTGCATCCTTGCCGCGCATCCTTATGATACGGTCGGAGGTTGATAGACCTCCCACCCTGACGCGTCGATGCAGGAATGGGCCCTTTTCGGGGTCGCGGGAGGGCGCCGCGGCCGTCGTGTTTGCGGGCCCAGGTCCGTCGGTTTCGGACCCAGGCCGCTTTCACTAAGGGGAGGTTTATTAGAGGGAGGTTTGTCCACCGCCGAGACGGGTCGACTGGTCATCGGCTCCCAGTTGCGCATCCATCGCCGACGGGGGCCCGGAGGCCCACCCCGCCCTGGAGCGCGCGGACTCGCTACCGGGGTTTCATATCGCCGACCTACCGCTGTGGAGGGCGATCAGTGGAGAGGAAGCGTGCTGCCCAATGATTCCCAGATGTCCAAAACATGTGTTCAGCATGCTTTGAACATGTTCTAAACATGAACATGCTAAGAACATTTTTCCGACATTATGAATACATTTTAAATTCTTTACGCTTCGCGTATCCCCACCAGCCCATCTCACAGCAGCAACTCTCGCGAAGCATGCCGACAGTCGTGTTTTTCAGGCGTGTGTCCGCTTGGCCCCGCATATCTCCCCTGTTCCCCCTTCCTCCCGCCTCCTTGTACATCCTCCTAACATGAACATGCTAAGAACATTTTTCCGACACTATGAATACATTTTAGATTCAACGATAGGACTGCTGGGGTGTCCACTGTTGGTGGCATCCACCAAAATCTATCGGCGACGTGCGGCGGACTCCGGGTCGATGTTTCCCCCGGAGCCCCCCCCCCCCTGGGCCCGCCCTTTATATCACCACCCACCAAACCACCCCAACCCAACCCGAAGGCCCCAATTTATCCTCGATTTCCAGTTGGGGGGGGTCGGGAAACATCGAAAAAACACGTATGGAACCCTTACCCCCCCCAACCCGAAATTCGGGTCTTCGGGTTGGGTTGGGGTGGTCTGGTAGGTAGTCATTTATAGTCGGGGCCGGACAGACCTCCTACCCTGACACGTCGATTAAGGAATTGGCCGTTCGTCATTTTTGCGGGTCCAGGTCCGTCGGTTTCGGTCCCAGGCCGTTTTCACTAAGGGGATGTCTACTAAAGGGAGGCTTGTCCACCGCCGATTTACAGTTCCCTTTCGTTCAAAGTCTCACCCCTCAGCGGTCTCGGGGTCCCTGAGAGGCCGCACCTCAGCGGTTTTCGCTTCCCTGAGAAGACCCCCCTCTCCTCTCCTCAGCAGGCTCGAGATCCCCGGGTGGTCGTACCCTCAGCGGTGTCACGGGTCGTCTTACCCTTTCACTGGTTCATGTCTTTTCAAGCGCTTTCCTCTGAATTTTCAAGTTCTCTGAAAGTTCCCGTCTCTCCGCGTCTTTTAGGTGTCCAGAAAGTCATCACCCTTCACAGTTTTCAAATTCCTTCAACAACCGCTCCCCCTTCTCAGTGTTCTCAAGTTCCCCAGGAAGTCTCCCGCTCTGCGTCGAGTTCCCCGAGAAGCCCCCCCTCCCCTCAACGGCCTCAGGTTCCCTGGCCATTCTCCCTCAGAGCTCTTCCCAGGTTCGCTGAACAGCATCTCTACCTACGGTTTCTGACTTCACTTCAAGCTCG
>CAUYUJ010021229.1:125065-142588 GCA_963575745.1 Prorocentrum cordatum | reverse complement strand
TGGACGACCGCCGTGCATAGCGGCCGCGGTGAGGGACCACCCCCTGCGCACCCCCTATGGTGTCGAGAACATGCCGCGCCTGCTATGCCCTGGACGACCGTCGTGCATAGCGGCCGCGGTGAGGGGCCACCCCCTACGCACCCCCTTATGGTGTCGAGAAAATGCCACGCCTGCTATGCCCTGGACGACCGTCGTGCATAGCGGCCGCGGTGAGGGACCACCCCCTACGCACCCCCTTATGGTGTCGAGAAAATGCCACGCCTGCTATGCCCTGGACGACCGTCGTGCATAGCGGCCGCGGTGAGGGACCACCCCCTGCGCACGCCCTTATGGTGTCGAGAAAATGCCACGCCTGCTATGCCCTGGACGACCGTCGTGCATAGCGGCCGCGGTGAGGGACCACCCCCTGCGCACCCCCTATGGTGTCGAGAAAGCGATGCGGTCACGCCTGCCGTGCCCTGCGCGCTAGCTCTGCGTGCTCTGCTGTACCGAGCAGTGCTGTGCCGTGCTGTGCCGAGCTGAGCTGTGCTGTGCTGTGCTGAGCTGAGCTGAGCTGTGCTGTGCTGTGCTGAGCTGAGCTGTGCTGTGCTGAGCTGTGCTGAGCAGTGCTGTGCTGTGCTGTGCTGTGCTGCGCTGTGTGAGAAGGGGAAGAGGGAGGTGAGTGAGTGAGCGCGGGTGCGACGAGGCATGGAAGAAAACCAGAACCCCACTAAGCATGTGGGGGAAAATACCCTAACAGTATTCAAGAATGGTGCAAAAATAATGAAACATCGTCCTCAGACTATGGTTTGACTATTTTTGAATACCCCTCCTGTAGAGGAACAGGCCCGACTTGAGTGTCGTACCAGCTTGTTTGCTGGGCCAGCGCCGGAGACGGGGGGGTTCTGGAGACGATTCGCAAGTGTGGTCGCGATGCCCGCCGCCTCTGGTCGAGACCCACTGCCGACCGATGGATCTTCTAGATAGAGGACTGATCTGAGCGAAATGATGAAGGGGCCCAGGGACACACAGATAAATACACACAAATCCCAGGATTCCCCATATTTCCCAAGACTTCCTGTGCCTTCGTCTTCCCCCCACTTTCCATATTTCCCCATATTTTCCCGGGGATCGACGATTAATTGTGTCTGTGTTTTTTCCCCCTCCTGAAATGAACTCGCTCGAGTCTGGTGGGGCACCCTTGTGCGATACCCTACCCCTGGCCAGGCTGATGGGTTACATCACCTCCAGGGTATTTCTTGTCTTGGTTTAGCAGGACGCGTCCAGGAGAGGATCGCCTGGCGCCCAGCAAGGTCGGCACCTCCCGCAGGCAGGGCACTCTCGGTATGCACCGGACTTGAAACGTGCCTCGAGAACTTCTGATCCAGGGCCTGGAATCTGAGCCGGAGCTGCCAACGACAATAAACATCCACTTCTACGAGCGTCAGATTGAGCACCTCGCATCGCACTCCGTGCCGTACCGACCGGCACGTTCCCAGTAGACTTCGAAGGAAGCCGTGCTGCTCCAGATAGCTGACCACCGTCTTGCGCCAAGTCATGGGGGCAGCGTGCAGACCGCACACGTGGCCTGGCAAGTGGATGAGTGAGCCAGGTTCGAGATCTATTCCATCACGCGGTTCGACATATATCTGGCCCTGGGGGATCTGGCAATAGGGCCAGACTGACAGAAAGCGTTCCCAGCGTCCGCGACGTCGCTGAACATCCCGATATTGGACGTCACCTGAACAGTCGCCATTGTCAAGGACGTTTGGGGAGCGGGGGCGCACGCGGCCAGGGACCCCGAATCCAGATCGCGGTGTCCGTGGGCGCACTACCGGGACTTGGCATCGGGCTCCGCGAAGGTGCCCTCCACGTGTTTCCTCCTTCTCACCGTCCTGATCGAGACGATGCGGCCTTGGCAGCTTCGCCTGATCAAGGCCGCCTGCGCAAGGGCAATCAGTCAGACGGCCCCGGCCTGCATCGTGGCAGCCCGCTCTTTCTTGTCTGACGCCTCGAACTTCGACCGCTCGGCAAGTGCGAGCTTCTCAACATTGACCTCGCCTCCTCTGATAGCCTTAGCTCGGGCATGTCCCCCTACAGGCAGATTGTGCCAGATGTTGATCCTGGTCCCAAAATGCGCCCCTACAGGGAGATCAATCAATAGTCAAGGAATGCTCCTCGAATGCCCGCAAACACATGTTTCGCAAGGACAAGACAAGAAAACGTCCGCGGACTACTTCTTGACTACTCCAGATTTCGTAATAAAGGGAGGGGGGTCTCATTTCGGGGGGGGTCTCTTCCAGGCTATCTTGGAGGGCCTTGGGGGGGTCTGGGGACAATGCTCTGGAGGGCTCTCCCAGGGGGGGGGGGGGTCTAAAACTTCTCGTCTGGGAGGGTCGAGACCCCCTCCCCTTATTACGAGATCTGGAGTGTGCCTGCATCTCTCTCCTGTGGAGGGACAGGCCCGACTTCGCGACAGCCTCGAGCATGCCTCCGCCCTGCGAGCCCGCGCCGCGCCGACCTCGGAGCTCGGCCCCCCCGTCGGGCGCCCGCCGCGGTCGGGCCCCCCGGCGGGCCCGGGCACCGCCCAGAACCCCCCCTCGGCCTTGGGTCGGGCCCTGTCCCCCCTGCAGTGGGATGTTGAGCGAAAATGTGAAAAATATCCAGAACATGCCCCCCGAATGGCCATACACAAATAATAATAATAATAATAATAATAATCATAATAATAATAACAGTACTAATAATAATAACAATTATAAATTGATAGCAATAACAAGAATAATAATAACAATAATAATAATAATCATACTAATAATTCATGATAATAATACGAATATTAACAATACGAATAACAATAATAATGATGATAATAATAGTAATCATCATCATCATCATAATAAACCCCAGTACTACTTTGTAATATTTTCCCCCTGTAGGGGGACAGGCCCGACTTACAACTAATCAAGCTCAAAGGCTCGACCCAGGAAGGAGACCTGGTTCAGCAGGGACCAGGGGTCCCGGCAATGCTAGTAGACCTACCACGGAAGTTTCTCAGAACCCAGCAGTGTTCTGAGAACAAGAACGATGATCTTAGAGCAGAACACCGATGTGCTTAAACAAGACAGCCCCAGCCAGAAGTGTTCTAAGAGCATTTCGTGCAGACCGCCAAAGGTCCTTAGAATCAGATTCTTGGATGGGCCTATCGGCCAGCCAGGACGCCTCGCCAATGTCTAACCCGGATCTCTGACCGGACGTCCTCTGTTCAGCCTCGTTCCTGCCGGCCAGAGCCCTGGAGGGCTTGTCTCCTGGCGCGCCTGAGTGCCCGGCTGAAGGGGGGGGGGGGGGGGGCGGGCCTGGAGGGCCAGGGGTGGGGGGTGGGGCGGGGAGGCGACGATTCCGCGGAGGGGATCTTGCACGGGAGCGGTCTCGACCTCCCCGAGACGGGGCCACTGCTCCTCCGACGGGCAGCCCTCGCGACGAGGCGGTCCGGCGGCGTCGCGGAGGGCGGGGTCCCCGAGCCTCGGGGAGAGCGGTGGGCGGCGGCGGCGAGGCGGCGGCAGCCGGACGATTAGGGCGAGGAGGAGAAAGAGAATCGCCCGATGTGCTCTTTATTTCGTAGCCTGCAGAGTATCCACCAGCCCGTTCGTGGGGTGAACGACGTCTGCTGCTGCTGGACCCGCACTGGAGCGCCCACGGCTCGCTCCAGCTGCCCCTGGGTCCGCTGCCGTGCCGCTGGGCACGGCGTGAGCTTGTCCTCGTGTCCTGGCCCCTCTCCTCCACGACTCAATCCTCACTCCCGAGGAGTCTTTCAGTGGCGCCCGAGCGGCCGCGGCACCCAATACATCCTCCAAACCCGCCGATTCTCGGAGATTTCGAGATATCCCGATCCGATGTTGTCCTGATCTTCGCGTCGTTTTATCATGTCCTGGCCCCTATCCTCCACGACTCAATCCTCACTCCCGAGGGAGTCTTTCGGTGGCCCGGACCCGTTGCTCTCAAAAGTCTCCAGGGGGGGTTTCCCGCGGGCCCCATGGGGGGCTTCCCGCGTGCCTGCTGGGCAATTTGCCAAGTGGTGGCGCGTGACTTTTCTGGGCCCCAGAAGGCCCCGACACGGGCCAAGTGGGCCCCGAGAGGCATCCAGGACGGCCCAAGAGGGCTCCGAGATGCCGAAAAAGATCGGCTCCAAGACGCCCAAGGTGTCCTCGAGATGGCCCAAGTTGGCCCAAGAGGCCTCCAAGACGGCTCAAGAGGCGCCCAAGACGGCCCGACAAGGGGCTCAAGAGAGGCAACACGAGTCCCAAATCCAAGCCTTCCTCCCCAAGAGGCCCCAAGGAGGCTCCAAGAGGCGCCCAGGGGGCCCCAAGAGGCCCCCAAGAGGCCCCCAAGAGGCCTCCAAACTGCCCCCGACAGGCATGCCCCTGGGAAGCCTCCCGCGAGATCCCAATGAACATCCAATAAGTTTCATGCCAACAGCCGGTGGCGGGGTTGGCCGACTGCCTTCATATATCTGGATCTACCTCGATAGATACTCCGATTTCCCCTGCAAGGAGGGGTTCCCATTTGGGGGGTCTAATTTGAGCTGCCTTGGAGAATTCCGAAGGTCTGGGCAAAAGGCCGCCCTTTCATGGCTGGTCTGGGGGGGGGTCTCGTGACCCCCAAACCCCTTCTCATGCAATTCTGAGTCTGGACCTGCCTCGATATGTCTGACTGTGCCTCGGTGCATCTGGATATGCACCTCAGCTTATCTGGCCTGGTCCGCGCAGGTCGATTGGAGAAACGTCGTCGAACCCCTTGGGAGCTCGTCGGACCTGAAGGCACGAGCCCCCCCCCCAGCGCGTGGTCCCGCTTCTGCTCGTCGAGCACCGTCAGCTGCAGCTCCTGCCCGGCGAGGCGGCGGCGGCAAGGAAGGGCGAGGGAGGAGAGGGAGGAGGAGGAGGAGGAGGAGGAGGAGGAGGAGGATATGATGGAGGAGAAGGAGGAGGGGGAGAGGAGGAGGAGGAGGAGGAGGAGGAGGAGGAGGAGGAGGAGGAGGAGGACTTTTGAAGGGTTTCGCAAGGTTTCGTCTGTTTTCGGCAGTCTTCCAGCCTCGGGACGCGTCTCCGCAGCCGCGCTTCGCCGAGGGGTTTCCGGGGGGACCCAGATCGTCCCGAACGGCCGCCGAAGGCCCTAGGCATTTCCCGAAAACTTAGCGACCCAAGAGGAGGAGGAGGAGGAGGAGGAGGAGGAGGAGGAGGAGGAGGAGGAGGAGGAGGAGGAGGAGGAGGAGGAGGAGGAGGAAAAAGGAGGAGGAGGAGGAGGAGGAGGAGGAAGAGAAAGGAGAGAGGAGAGAGGAGAGAGGCGAGAGGAGGGGGAGGAGGAGGAGGAGGAGGAGGAGAAGGAGGATGAGGACGAACAGGAAGATGAGGAGGAGGAAAGAGGAGGATGAGGAGGAGGAGAATGATCCCCCCGCGCTCTGTTTCTCAGTTTCCTAGTGTCTGATGCCAGCGCCGTCTGGAGTCCGACTGCACACGAGCGTGGGTGAGCAGAGGCACGGCGGCGCACATTTCACCCGATATGAAGGAATGAAAACGGCTTGGGTAAGGCCACGGGGAACCGAACAACTAACTACGAGCGCGCATAGATCATTCACGTACAACTCACATGATCCCCCCGCGCTCTGTTTCTCAGTTTCCTAGTGTCTGATGCCAGCGCCGTCTGGAGTCTGACTGCACACGAGCGTGGGTGAGCAGAGGCACGGCGCCGCACACTTCACCCATATCACCCATAACATGATGTGTCACCTACTCTGCTGCGTTGGGAGGAGTAGCTACACGCTTGCCACGGGCACTGAACGAAAGCGGCGGCGGCGGCTGCACCGCGCGGCCTCTGAGGATCGAGTCCTTGAGCGTGTATACCTGCTCCTCCAACCAGCAACGCAGCGCCAGGGGAAGCAGGGCGTAGTCTTTCATCATCATGGATGACTTCTCGTAGCGCTGCACACTTTTGGTAGACATCCAACCACCACGACGTTGCACTTCGTACAAGTTGCGATGCTATATATATATATATATATATATATATATATATATATATATATATATATCCCAGGAGGCGCCCGCATGGCGCAACTGGTAGGGTACAATGTCTTGGCCGAGCAGTCGGCCTTGCTTACGAATTTCACGCACTAACTCTGGATAGGTAAACTGCCACAAGCTCTCATTTCGTTTTCCGACGGCTAGAATCTGAAGAACTTCGCCCATCCATTCAAAACCCTGAGTGTCCCACAAGATGGTGTCGTCCTGGGTTCCCACCTTCGAGACCTGGTGGAGGTCTGACCTGTGCGCGAGCACACGCCACATGGTGTCGACCTTCATGGTAGGTGGGACCAGCGAGCCCCTGGTGAGCTGCATCATAGAGCCTGGGCGCAGGTAGGTGCAGAAAGCGATGATCGCCCAGATGGCCATGTCCAGGTGCCCCTCGTAGGCAAGCAACGCGGCCAACCCTGCGACCGTCGGCAGGGTCAAGGGCTGTCGACTGCGTGGCGGGTCCAGCTTGGCCCAGCCCCTGGCAGCCCGCCAGGCTCGCGGAAGAGAAAGGTCGCCCAGCTTGCCAAAACGAGGTTGGAAGAACACCACGGCCGCGATCAGCTTCGGGCCGGTGCCCGCGTCGTAGCCCAGCATATACACGTGGGTCATGAAGGCGACGATGGCCACGTCGAAGTCCTGCACTTTGTCGGTGTTCAGCTTGCGCTCGTCGACGTAGTTTACCAGGCCTCGATATAACTTTCGATATTGCGCCCAGGTTCGCTCTCCTACCGAGCTTCGTTCTAGCACCGAAACGTGTTGCAGACCTGGCTCCTTTGCCATCCTCGCATGGTGGATCTTGCGCCTCAGCACGCGACCCTGCACGAGCGGGTTGCCATCCTCCTCCGAGGTCGTGCCGTCCGAAGCTTCCAGACGGCTGGCGCCCCTCTCCGCCTCCTCCAGCAGCACGGGCAAGGGGGGGCGATCGCGTCGCTGTTGTAAAGTAGCCTGCCACATCTTCTCTAGTGGCAGCGGGTCCGTACGACGAAGAAGCACACGAACTTCCCTCTCCTCCGTCGGAGCTGCTCTCTTGGCCTTCCTCACCAAGGACATGTCGAGCCCAATCAAGTAAAGAAGTAGAGCATTGTGGGACTTCATGCTTGGCCAAAACGGCTACAGAGCCCTGCCGTCCTCGAGCGAGACGGCGTACATCAGGAGCGACGCTCAACTCGACCGCGCCCCCCCGATGCAGACCGGGGTCCCTTGAAGGTTTGTCGGAGCGGTTGAACTCACTCGGGATCCACCTGAGCCCCGCGAAGAGGTTTCGCGACAGCGCCAGCGCCGCCGCCCGCCGAACCTGCACCAGCAGAGGAAAAGCACGGGCCCTGGATCTTGCAAAGCTGAGCGTGACACCGAGGTTATCCCCAAGAGCCAGAAGACGACAGCTATGAACTCCAGGTTCCAAAACAACATTAGCGATTCCAAGGACTCCAGCTCTGGCTTCCCCCTCATGTACAGTCCTCTTCTCCTCCAGGAATGGCAGAAGAGCACTTCCCAGTCTTCCCCCACAAGCCCCTCGACCGGAACCTCGGGAAACGACAAGTCTTGCTCCCAAAGCTCCGAGACGCCCTCGAAAGACGGCGGCGGCGTCACAAACGCCAGGGGGTCATCAGGGTCGAGGCAAGAAAGCGCATGCCCACGAGCCTGCGGAGCATCCCGACGAACAAATCTAGCTCTCTCTTGGACTCTCCCCTGAGCGGCCGCCCAGGCAGGAGACCTAGTGGCAACACAAGCCCCAGCACCCTCAGGACAGGAGTCACACGATAACACCTCCCCAAGCCAGCAGCGGGACCAGTCCGAGCGAATAAGAGGCATGAGGTAGAGGAAAGACTCGAGCTCCTCACGCGCTGTTGGCCACAATGGAGCCCACGAGCGTCGGCACCTCCGAGCGACCTTGTAGACCGAGGCGAAGCAGGAGAGGAGAGGACGCTAAAGCATAGCGAGGTAGGTGCAGCGGCCCAGAAGAACCTCGAGGGCTTTTCCAGTTACCTTGGGCGCCTCCAAGAAAGCCTCCAGAGACCAACGAATATTCCAGCATCGCTTCCACGCAGGCCTGAAACACTTTAGCTCTCCGTTGAACTCGATCCCAAGAGCGCCCCGAACCTGGCCAGCCTCCTGGACTACGTGGCACTGCATTTTGTTAGCGTTAAGAACGTGTTTGATGTTATCAAGCGACTTCTGGACCTCAATCTTGTCAGCTCCCAAGATCCCCACGTTGCCCACATGCACGTGAAAGACGGGCGCGGAGTCCTCACCTATGATGAGCCCGTCCCCCCTGTCCTCCACCGCCACAGAGCCTTCCATCCAAGAGGCCTCCCGAACCAGGCGAGCATTGATACGCTGGGCCCAGAAGACCGACCAAGAGAAGCCCATGGGGAGCACGGCCATGGCGGCCCACGCAGGCCCGTCTCCAGGAAACTCCCGTCCCCGAACATGCGCCAGACCTAGCTCTCGCGCGCGAACGGGGGGCGGGCACAAATAATCGCCCAAGTCGCTGTCTATACCGATTCTGTGGAAGCAGTTGTCCACGTCAAGAGACGCCTCAAAAAGCTCAACACCTCCATCCACCTCCAAGCGGGCGAAACTCTCGGGCGTGGCCAGCAGAGTACTAGGAGGATCTCGGAAAAGCTGGTTAGTGCGTCTCGCATCGATGATAAGTCGCTGTCTTCCATCCTTTTTTCGAACAAAGAACGGGGTGGCGATCTCTTTGGGCGTAGTCGACCACCTGATCAGACCACGACCGTGCAACATCTTCAGAAAACGAACGTACTCGTGCCGTCGAGTGCAAAGCTTCTGGTCAAAATACGGGTTAATACGCTCGCCGTAGTCTCTCATTTGCATCACTTCCATCACATCTCTCATCATGCTCTCCATAAAGTTCACCACCGCCTCCCTGTCCTCCTGAAGGAACCAAGTCCTGAAGCGGCGTCCTGTCCTGGACTCCTTCGGGCAGAGAGACGAGGGCTCGATCGAACTCGACGACAGTGGAAGCTACGTGGTCATAACCACGCTTGCTCTGGAGGAGCTCGCGCACTGCTCCCTCCTTATCAAAAAAGGCGGCGCCGGCGGCTGTTGGGCAACTCGTCCCGCGACAAAATCGCGAATCTCGCTCGCCACCTCTTGGCGAACGAGTGGGCTCGAAGCTCGGGAATATAGCCAGTTGAGGCCCGTCAAAACCTCCCCGAACCAACGCGACTGATGGCTCCTGAGGTTCGCTCTCCGCCTGCACCTTCTCGAGAGACGCGTCGGCGGAGAAGCAGAGTGGTCGCAAGACTCGAGCGGAAACAGCGGCACCTGTCGTGCCCCCTGCGCATCACTCTCGCCTGTCAGCGCGCATGCCGCGCGGCGACTGCGGCACGCACTACCATCGGTCTTGCCGGCAAGGATGGCGGCCTCACTCATCTTTGCTCTCCTCCTTCTCCTTGCCCTTCCCTGCGGACTCCCCGCGCTCGAGGGCGACCTTGGCCTCGCCCCTCAGAGCCTTGGCCTTGCTAGTCTGTTTGTCGATCTCAGCCTCCTCTCGCACCTCCTTGGCCACGTAGGTGCGAAGCGCAGGCGCCACAAGCTGTTGTCGGCGGTTGTAGCCCGAGAACTTACCAGCAATCTCGCAGTTCGGGTTCATAGGGTTCTTGCCATGAGCCTCAAGTATAGCCTGCCATCTCCGCCCCAACCTCTCGAAGGCCGCGAGCGAAGCAACGTTGCGTTGATCGTGGGAGATAGCCGGTTCAAAAACCTCCGCCATCACCCGCACCTCATGAATAGAGCGATCGTTCTCGCTCCAACCCGCCGTCTGGAGATGGCGCTCTAGCCAGAACGTGGGCACCATCGCCAGCTGTGCAAACGACATCATCAGCCACCGGAAAGTACGAGGTCCATCCAAGGGCCAGTCCAAGAAGGCGTCCTCGACCATCTCCTTGACCGAGTCCACCCAGACGCGCTCCCTGCGGTTGAAAGCATTGAACCTCGCCGACAGCGTGCGAACATCCTCGTCCGCCTTCCTGCCAGGCCCCTCGCCCGCACCAGGAAGCTGCGGGCCCGCAAGAGCCCCCCCGCAGGGCCTGGAGCCCTGTGGGCGAGCCAGGGCCTCCATCACGCTCGTCGGGCGCGTGAGTGCCACCCAGGCCCGCCAGGGGCAGGGTCTTGCGGCCCGAGAAGTAGCCGTCGAGGTCGCCCACCTTGCTTCGCTCGAGCGCCGCGACGGCCGAGCCGAACTTGGCGAAGCCGCGGTTCCCGAGCCTGCGCGCCACGGACTCCGCAGCGACCTGAGTGCCGATCCTTGCCGCCTCCAGGTCCCCGTCGAAGACAAGCTCCGACACGACCCAGACCTCGTCACTCTCGGGAGCGGCGGCAAGGTCAGCCTGACCGTCAGCAGGCTGAGGCAGAGGAGGAGCAGGACCTCGCGCACCGAGGCAGGGCCGACGGAAGTTCCTGATCGCAAACGGGTCGCCCCGCACTCTCGGGCGCGGAATCTCGTCGAGCCCTTCGCCGACGATGACCTGCAACGCCTCGGCCCTCAGCTCCGAGAGCTTGTCCCAGGGCACCGTCTGCTCGAAACGGTAGATGGGCCTCGGTAGCCCCCTCGGCACCGTGCGGACACTCAGCACTTCAACTCTGATCGGCCCGCGATCTCCAGTAGTCCTCCACTCCTCCGCGTAGACATCGAAGTCAGGCGAAGCCCCAACCCTGAGACGTTTGCCATCCAGTGACTCAACCTCCCTCAGCAAAATCCGTTCATGACCGTATTCGTCCCCTTCGTACCAGTAGATGGCATAGCCACATGGCAGAGCCTCCACGACTCCCGCCATCACTGTTAAACGCGACCGAACCCTCCACGACGAGGGGCAGCAACACGACGAGGGCAGCAAAGCCGAGTGAGTAGACCTCCGACTGCTGATCCGAGTAGCACTCCCAGGAGGCCGATACTGGCAAGGGAGACGCTGGCGTCTGTGGGTGCAATGAAGCACGTCCTGTTGAAGAAGTCGGGCGGCACCTCGCACACGGGATGACGTTCCAGCGGCCGCGGACACACTCAGTCGGGTACCTCTGGACACTCCGAAGGCCGAGGACAGTCACAGAAGCAGTCTGGGCACTGGTGTCGAGTGGAAAGTGAATCTAAAAAAGCGAGCACCCTCGCAAGTCCGACTGCGAAGAAACCGATGCCAACCTCTGGCCTCATGCGTATGAGCCGAAAAACTAATTACGAGCGCGCATAGATCATTCAGGTACAACTCACAAAAAGGAGGAGGAGGAGGAGGAAGAGGAGGAGGAGGAGGAGGAGGAGGGGGAGGAGGAGGAGGAGGAGGAGGAGGAGGAGGAGGAGGAGGAGGAGGAGGAGGAGGAGGGAGGAGAAGGAGGAGGAATAGCAGCAGGAAGCGGAGGGAGGAGGAGTAGGCGTGCGGAGGAAGGGCGCAACGAATGGCATCAGCGCGGCCAACCAAGCTGGCATGGGCGAGATGCTGCAGTTCCGCAGGTTCGAAATGAAATAAACAGGCGTTTCCTTGAACCTGGGGGGGGTGATCTGCCGATCGTCCACTACTTCACAGCTTCTACTAAACGAAAGCATCTTGCACGCAACGCGTCGATGATATGTGAGATTGGGGAAGGAAAGCAACGATTCGCGTCGATGCGGCGTGCCACTCTAGCGCGGGCACAGTAATGGATCTGGGCGGGAATGGCGGCGGACCACCAACAATATATTTATATATAATTATATATACACATATATGTGTACGACCACCCTTCGGGTGATAAGGATGTTGCGCGGTGTGTGGGGAGGATAACCAAGTGATGGCACATGCGATGGGTATGATGCTGGCGATGCTGTTGGCGCGTCCTCGAGTTAGCGACGACGCGTGTTGACGATGTTGCGCAGCGGTGTAATGACACTTTCGTTCCCGCATTCGATCTCACGGAATCGACCCCACAATTGGACGGGATCGATCACACTCGACCGATCCCACTATGGATCTCACCACCGATATCGCGATCGATCTCGCTGTCGTTTCCTCGATCGATCTCACTAGCGATCTCACGACCAACGTCACAAACAACTTCACTGTCGATCTCATGTGCAATGTCCCTATACACCACAATCTACGCAGCCGCCCGCCCACCGCCGCCGGAACAACGACGGGACACCGACGGGACACCAACGGGGCACCACAGGACACCACGGTGGAACACCCCGGGCCACCGCGCGCCGACTGGGCGGGAGGGGCGGCCCACTGCATCCGAAACGCCTGAGCGACGGCGGGGTCGTTCGTCTCGCGCGCCCACGCATCATCGCCTCGCCCGCACGCGCGGCACGAACGCGAAAACGAAACCGATTTCCTGGCGGGGTGCTCCCCGTTGAACTGCGGTATTACCCCCCGGCCTCCGACGATGTCCATGTGCAAGTTTTTGTGCGAGGAGGAAACGGGAAGGAGATCTAATCATGTGAAAAACAAGGAAGTGGGGACGCTGGGAAGTGGATAGGAAAGAGGGAAGAGGGACGAGAAGGAAGAACATACTTGGATTCCAACGTGGGTTCGTTACGATAGAAGCGGTCATGAAACAAACGTTGCGACACATATTATGCTTATATGTGCATGCGCGGCCTGGCAAACCAATGCGTCATCAACGCGACGCCACAACGTCGTGGGCTCGAACGTTTGGTCTGGGAGCACGCCGCGCACGACCACCCAGATCGTGAAGTCATGCAACCGATCACTGTGCTCTGGGGGGTGCACGGACACGCAAAACGCTGATCAGCTAAACGTTAGCTGGCGCCCGTCTCATCCTCATGCCCAATACCCGCCTCCTCCCAATATCACTTCGCTTTGGCCCCACCCGCCTCACACCCCTCTGACTACCCCCAGTCCTCATCATGCCCCTTATCCACGTTGTCAGCCCCCCCGTGTGACAGTCCATGTCGATCCTCGTCGTCCTCCTCCGCCGGACGAGTCCCCCCCATCGTCCACATGCCTGCCCTTCTCCCATCCACTACGCCCTGGTGCAAATCATCCCCCCTCCTTCTGCCCCCCCCCCCCCCCGCCTCCCTCGTCCCCGCGATGCTGACACCGATGATGCAGCTCCTCCTGGGTCTATTCCCCCCCCCTCTCGTCATGCCCCTTTCATCCCAGGCCGCTTCGCCACCCCTCCCCCCGCGCGTCTTCACTCCCACGCCTCTGCACTCCCAGACAACGGCCCCCTCCTGGATCAGCCGGGAGATCCGCGGAAACTCCCACCCAGCGCACACTCCAGCGAGCGGCGCGCAACATATGCGCAGTTGGGGACACGAGCTGTGCATTTCGATCGCGCACGACGCCCCCCTGGACCAGCCGAAAGAACAACGTGAAATACCCCGCCCAACACCAACGACGGGCACACTCCAAATACACAGATGGGAACAGCATCTGCGTACACTGATCACACCACGATTTGCGTAAACGGTGGACCCACACACGAAAATACACAATTGAATACACCAGCTGTGTGCACATATCACACCTTGATATGTATTTCGAAAAGGGTAAACGCTCGCCACCTCGAGGGCGCCCCGACTTTGCCAAACCAGGACCGAGGTCGACGTGCCCAGCTTGAAGGGAATGCAAGTACACACTTCCCCGGCCCAAGGCGCCCCCGAAGGAACTGCAAATACACGCTTCCCTGGCGAAGGGCGGCCACGGCGAAATGCTGCACCAAAGCGGCCCCCAACGGCCCGAAGACATCCCAAAGGGGCCCCGAAGGACCCCAAAGAAGGCCGCACAACAGTCCGAAAACACGAGAAGTGTCACGTGCCACGGACCTCTTAGCAGTCAAAGCCCCGCGCGTCGCCATACAGACGGCGGCGGCCGTGCCGCCCGCGTTTGGAGTGCGTCCCGGACGCTTGAATTGGCAATCCCCTCTGTTTGGTTGCGCCGCTGTGCTCGGATATCGAAATGGCGAGTTAACGTTGATGCGGGCACGCGGCACCAGGGACTTCACTTCCCTTGTTCGAACAAGGAGGGAAAACGAGGTAGGACGACGGACGGTGGAGCAGGGAGGCACAGAGCAACGAGGAATCATCGGGGAGGTGGAAAGGGCGCTCTCCCGCCCGAGCCGCGGACGCTTTCGACACCATCCAAGGGGGGAAGAAAAGAGGGGGACGGAGCAAGGGCGAGGACGACGACGAGAAACAAACTGTCCTCGGTCCGCAACTAGCCATGTGCTTGCGATTCGGGTGCGCGCGTTTTCTTCGAGGCACTTCAAGCCCGACCCATACTGAATTCACGAATCCCTCCAAACTGTGTAAGCACTCTGTCCTCTGTACACCCTCCTATACAGACGCCACAAAACAGAGGAGCAGTGGATTCCAAGAGGAGAGGATTGAGGAGGTTCGGAGGGAGTTGAACTGCTCGTTTTTCTTCGAGCGGCCACGGGGGACAGGAAGAGGGGTCTGCTCCTCCGCGGCCCACCGGTCGAAGACCTGGTCCAGCGACTCGTTCTGCCGCACCTTGCTGGCCGGGAGGTAGCCGTTCCTGCAAGAGGAAGCCAGGACGAGGATAGAGTCGGGTAAGGATCAATCGAGAATCTCCGAAATGCGGCGGCTCTGGAGGATGTTTCGGGCGCCGCGGCCTTCTCGGAGCGTTCTGGAGCGCTCTGAAAGCGTTTCGGAAAACTCTGGAATGGATTGATCCTCGTCCTGGTCCCGTCCGGTCCTGCCAGTTCCAGAGGGGGCGGGGGGACGAGGAGGGGGGATATCCTGGACGCGCGAGAGCTCCAGGCCCCAGGAAACTTTGCGGCGGATGTGTCGGGTGGCTCGGGAGATGGAGGAGGCAAGCTTGAAGGGGCCCTGGAACACACAATCGAATAGGGACAAATCCCAGGTTTCCCTACATAGTTCCATATGTTCTGGGCTTTCGTCTTCCCGCCATTTCCCATGTCTTCACATATTTTCCTGGGAATCGATGTTTCATTGTGTGTGTCCTTTCCTGGCGCGCCGTTGACGGCGACACCAATTCACTCTCCCTCCGGGACTTCGCCCCCGGCTCCTGTCCAAGGCGTACCTTCTCCTGTGCAAGCTCTTCGGCACCGCCTGTACTCCGCACCCTCCGGCCGCCTGAGGCCCCGCCCGCCCGCGCCCTGCCTCCCAAAGTAGTGCTTCGCGCGCCCCGCCTAGCTCTTAACCGGAAGAGGCCCGCTTTCGACCCGCCGACCAACAAAAAGTGTCTGTCCTTTCCCTCCCTGAAAGCCGAGGGGACAGAACGCAAGGGTCGGACGGGGGTCGAAAAACTGCAACGGAGTAGCACCGCAACTTTAACGCGCCCGGGGGGCACTTCCAGTCCCCCAGGGCCGCCCAGAAGCTGCTCAGGGCTCGAGAGCTCCAGGGCCTCGCGATTCGAAAAGTAAGGAAAATCGAGTCCTTGGAGAATCGGGGGGGGGTCATTATTCCTTCACATCTTCCTCCGCCTCCTCCTCCTCCTCCTAGTCCTACTCCTCCTCCCACGCTGCTCATTCTGCTCCTCCTCCTCCTCGTCCTCCTCATCCTCCTCCGCCGTACTCAACTGGCGCATCCTCCTCCTCAGCAGGGAACAATCGAAAGGGAGACGAGAAGATTCCCCTGTCCTGCTTCGCAGCCGTCCGTCTGGCAGCTGCTCGTGCGTCTCGCAGAGGATCATGTTGTTGCACATGAGCTTCACGCGCATGACCTGACGCGACGTCGCCCTCCTCCTCCTCCTCCTCCTCCCTCCTCCGCCTCCGCCTGCGCCTCCTGTTCCTCCTGCTCATGCTGCCATCTGCCGACCCTCCTTCGCAGTCTCCATCCCAGTCTCTCTCCCCTCCGCCTCCTCCTCCTCCCCCCCTCCTCCTCCTCCTCCTCCTCCTCCTCCTCCTCCTCCTCCTCCTCCATCCTCCCTCTCGTCCTTCTCCTTCTTCCTCCCTCTCATGTGCAATGTTCCTCGTCATCCTCCTCCTCCTCATCCTCCCCCTCCTCCTAAAGCAGTCCTCTCCTCATCCCACTCCCTTCATCATTATCCTCCTCCTCCTCGTCCTCGTCCTCCTCCTCCTCCTCGTCCACATCATCCTCCATCCTCCATCTCTGCTTCCCCCTCCTTCAGAAAAGGAGGAGGCGAACCTTCCTGTCGTCCTCGTCCACCAACCCTCATGCTCCCATTCCTCTTCCTCCTTCGCCACCTCCTCCTCCTCCTCCGTGTACTCCTCCTCCATTTCCTACTCCGCAACCAGTCCTCCTCCTCATGCGCCATATGTCAGTTTTGCCCCCGCTCCTCCTCCTCCTCCTCCTCCTCCTCCGCCTCCGCCTCCTCCTCCTCCAGTTCCTCTCTCCTCCCATGTTTTCCCGACTCCTCCCCCCTCCTCCTCCTCATTCTCCTCCTGCTCCTCCTACTCACCCCCCTCCTCACGCTTCACCTCCTCACGCTCCGCCTCCTCCTTCATGCCCTACCTCCTCGTCCAGGGCTCCAGTCGCCTCCCAGCCCCCCCCAAAAAAAATCTCCGCCTCCCAGAGCCCCCTACGTGGTGCGTGCCGGCCCCGTGCCTGCATCGAGCGCATGATGCGCGTCCCGCTCTCGGTATCCACCTCACGGGGCCCCCGCGGGGGATGGGGCGGGGAGGGGACGAAAGAGGGAGAGAGAATGGGGAGGAGGGAAATGGAGCGAGAGAGAGAGAGAGAGAGAAAGGAGCGAGAGAGAGAGAGAAAGGAGAGAGAAAGAGAGACAAACATGTGTGGGACAGAAAGAGTCAAACAGAGAGAGAAAGAGGAATACTAAACAAAAAGAGATAGAGAGAGAGAGAGGGAGAGAGGTCGAGTGAGAGAACGACTGATGGAACGAGTGAGGGAGTGAGAGAGGGGGGGAGAAAAGAGAGGACGAGAAACGGAGAAGGGGGAGAAAGGGCGAGACAAGGAGAGAGAGAGAGAGAGAGAAAGAACAAAAAAAAAGGGAGGGAGAAAGAGAAAGAGATCCGGGCCCTACGCCCGGCGCGGGTGGACTGCACCACGGCGCCTCGCATCTGACGGCGCCCTGGACTTCGCGCTGGGCTCTTCCTCCCTGGTAGTAGTAGTAGAAGTAGTAGGAGGACTAAGAATAATAGTAGTAGTAGTAGTAGTAGTAGTAGTAGTAGTAGTAGCAGTAGCAGCAGCAGTAGCAGTAGCAGTAGCAGTAGTAGTAGTCGTAGTAGTAATAGTAGTAGTAGTAGTAGTAGTAGTAGTAGTAGTAGCCGTAGTAGTAGTAGTATGAGTAGTAGTAGTAGTAGTAGTAGTAGTAGTAGTAGTAGTAGTAGTAGTAGTAGTAGTGGAAGTCGTAAAAGTCCTAGTAGTAGTAGTGATGATAATAAAAGCTGGCATCCGTGCTAGTACTAGTACTCGTAGTAGTAACAATCGCAAAGAGGTAGTCGTAGTCGTGGTAGTAGTCGTAGTCGTAGTCGTAGTCGTAGTCGTAGTAGTAGTAGTAGTAGTAGTAGTGGTAGTTGAAGTCGTGGTAGTTGTGGTAACAGTAGTAGTAGC
>CAUYUJ010021229.1:92565-120065 GCA_963575745.1 Prorocentrum cordatum | reverse complement strand
GAATGCGGGATGACGATTCATAAAAAATGAACATGGGAGGGGACGATTCAAAAATAGTTTTCTGCTATCTCTGCATCATTTTCTGACTGGAGGAGAGCGATAAAAAAATAGTTTTCCAGCCCGCGGCCGGTTTTTTTCTCATCGTCATCCCGGGCGCCGCCGCGTGAACACGACCCCCGGTCATTTATCAACCGTCATCCTCCATTATATGTAATCACCACCCCGACACGCGAAGCCGTTTCAGCACACGCGCCCAAAGAAGGAATCAAACAGGGCAGGGCTGTTCAGTAAAGGCCCAGGGCCGTCTAGTAAAAACGCCCTTTGTCGGGTCCGGGTGGTTTTGATGAACGGTCGGCCGTTTCCGTAATGTCCGACCGTTCAACATCGACCGATTCTGGGTCGCCAGCGGCGTTCAACGTTGAACGCTGGCGGCCGGGCCGCCGCCAGTCGACACGGCGCGAGCCCCCCGTACCATACTCGACGGTGGGCCCCTTGTTGCCCACTGGCCCTGGGCGGTCTTCGGCGGTCCTCTGGCGGTTTCCTGAGGGTCTTCGGCGGTTTCTGGCGGCTCTCGGCGATTTGCTGCGGTTTCTTCCGCGTTGCGGTTCAACAACGCTTAGTCTAACCTAGCAGCTGGTGTTCGGGGTCCATGATCGAACACCTAACCGACGTCACGATTTCTTCCGAGGCCCCCATCGGGTCAGTGGAAATTCACGACGGGAGGCGCTTCGCTGTTTTCGGCCGCTGGGGGCCCTCGCCGGGCCGCGGGACCGTCAAAAGACGACTCGGAATTAAACGACGACTCGAGACTTCTGGGGGTCGGCGTTGGAGCAATGATGGCGTCGGGGGTCGGGGCCCAGGATGTAGAAACCCCAGCGGTCTGGACGACGACGGAGAACAACGACGACGACACCGAAAACGACGCCTCCTCCCCCTCCTCGTCGTCGCCGTCACCCGCGCGTCGTCAGCGTCGGCCTCCCGGGAACGGGCCCTCGTCCCGATCGCCCCTTGCACGGCCCTTCTCGGGGCCCAGCGTGAGGGCCCCGCGAGAGGCCGCAAACGAGGCCCGAGCCTGCTTTCGGGGCCCGGGATGTCTGGGCTGCTGCGCGCCTTCTTCATGCAGCACTTGCCGTCCATGAGCTCCTGGGGCCGCCCCCCGGCCCTCCCCCGCCTCGCCGTGGCTCGGCCGCACGTTCCCCGCGCACGTTCTCCGATGCCGTGCGCCTCTTTTTGCTTTGCCAGCTGGTGCAGGATGCTCTTCGACAGTCCTCGCCGATATATATATATATAGATATATATATATATATGTAGATGTATGTATATATATATATATATGTGTGTGTGTGTGTATGTATGTATGTATGTATGTGTGTATGTATGTATGTATGTATGTATGTATGTATGTATGCATGCATGCATGCATGCATGCATGTATGCATGTATGTATGCATGTATGCATGCATGCATGCATGTATGTATGTATGTATGTATGTATGTGTGTATGTATGTATGTATGTATGTATGTATGTACGTATGTATGTATGTATGTATGTATGTATGTATGTATGTATGTGTGCATGTATGTATGTGTGTATGTATGTATGTATGTATGTATGTATGTATGTATGTATGTATGTGTGTATGTATGTATGTATGTATGTATGTATGTATGTATGTATGTATGTCTGTAGGTATGTATGTATGTATGTATGTATGTATGTATGTATGTATGTATGTATGTATGTATGTATGTATGTATGTATGGATACATATAAGTGTAAGGTGTACATTTGTGTGTCTACATATAAGAAATTAAGATTCTGGGGACAAATAATAATATGGGGACGATGTGTGTTTTTTTGGTGAAAAAAGTGTGTGAGGCTATTGTTTCATCTGTTTTGGATACCTTCCCTCTTTCGTCCAGAAGCCGCCTGTCGGGGGATATGCCCGACCTCACGCGAGGAGCAGAAGCAGCCACGGCCCCGCCAGCTGCTGCTGCGAGACGGGCCCCACGGGGCGGGGGGGCGAGGTCCTCTCTCGGCTCGCCTGCCCACACTCGGCCCTCCACGCGGAGGGCCGAGCACCCACTCCTCGAGGAAGGTCCTTCCCTCCACCTCCATCTTCCATACCTTCCGACCTCCGCGGAAGGCGCGGAAGGTGATGCATTGAAACTCTCGAAAGCCTCAGGAAGCGCAAGAAAATTCAGCGATTCACGAAGCGCATGATCGTGAAAGGTCAGCACGGACGGTCTGGAAGAGTGAGGGCGAGGGTTCTCCGAAGCCCGAAAAAACCCTGCCCCGGGGGAGGGCTGCGCCAGCGTCCCGCCCAGAGGGGGTCGGAGCAAATCCCCTCGCGGCCACCTGGTGCGGGCGCGGAGGAGCGGCCGACCACCCCACCGGGGGTTACTGGCCATCGCTCCGACGTCCATTCCCTGTGCTTTTTTCGATTTCGTGCGTGGTTTCTTCGCCGAATGGTCAAGGATGCTCCTCGATGGCCCTCGCCGAAGGAAAAATGCACACGTCCGAGCGATGCCAAGGAGACCTTTGCCCCGCGCGAGCGTCCCGCACAGGAGGGGGTCGGAGCAGATCCCCTCTCGGCCGCCTGGTGAGGGTGCGGAGGAACGGCCGACCACCCCACCCGGGGGGTGGGCCCCGGGCTCGGACCCCCGGGTGGGCTCGACCAGGCCATGCCGCGGGACCGGTGCTTCATCACGTCTCTGTTTGTTGACGGCCCAGGAGCCCGTGGAGGGCCCCTGGAGGCAGAAGCGAGCCGAACAACTCGCGGCGTGAGTTTCGCCACGACTCGGGAGGGATGCGTGCCACGCACTGGCCATCGCTCGGACGTGCATTTCCTGTGTGTTTTTTTTCAAGTTTCGTGCGTGTTTTTTTCGCCAAATGGTCGAGGATGCTCCTCGAAGGTCCTCGCCGAGAAAAAAATGCACACGTCCGAGCGATGCCAAGCGAAATGAAGTCGATGATGCAGTCTTGAGGCTCGGATCCGTGAGTGGATCAGTCTAGAATGGCAATGCGGAGGCCATCCTGCCTCTTTGGATGTTTGCGCCGGCTGTGATGCCCGCTCGTGCACGTCGCTCGGCGGCATCAGCAGGCTGCTCCTCCGATGTCGAAGCGATAAGCATATTTTGGCGCCCCGCGCGGATTTCGTGGATCTGCGCTGCAGTGAACCCCGAGTGGACCCCCCTCCCTGGCGCGCCAGGGGCGGCGCCGGAGGCGCCGCCGGGGGGACCTCGCGCGGATCCAAGAAATCCGCGCGGAGCGCCAACAGTTTGTGTTTATGGCGTTGCTTTCTTCTTCGATGATGGGCCAGTGACCAGGCGCGGGCGCCGGAGGAGGAGGAGGATCGCCGAGCGCGTTCCACTACTCGCAAAGTGCCTACTCGCAAACGTCCGAAAAACATGTGTCTGCTTTGATGTACTTTATCGTGGATCCCCCGCGGGGGATCCAGGCCACTTGCGAGTGGTGGACGCGCTCGTCGAGAGGAGGAGGAGGAGGAGGAGGAGGAAGAGGAAGAGGAGGAGGAGGAGGCGGAGGAGGAGAGGAGGAGGCGGAGGAGGAGGAGGCGGAGGAGGAGAGGAGGAGGAGTAGGAGAGGAGGAGAGGAGAGGAGGAGGAGGCGCGGAGGAGGAGGAGGAGGAGGGAGGAGGAAGGAGGAGGAGGAGGAGGCATAGGAGGGAGGAGGGGCACGACGCCGGCGCGGGCGCCTGGTGCTCGGCTCGCGCGCAGGGCTCCGGTGCGGCAAGCCCCGAGGGGGGGGGCCCCTCGCGGCGGCGGTGCTGGCTGCGCTGCTGGCTTCAGCACTGGTGAAGTTGGGTCTCGGGCGCCGCCCTTGGGACATTCCGCTCCGTTCCGCTGTTCCTTCCTGTGCAACTGCTCCTCCTCCTCCTCCTCCTCCTGCTCCTCCTGCTCCTCCTCCTCCTCCTGCTGCTGCTCCTGCTCCTGCTCCCTCCCCCCCTCCTCCTCGTCCTCCTGCTTTCCTTTCTCCCTCTCCCCTCTACTCCTCCTCCTCATTCTCCTCCTCCTCCTCCTCCTCCTCCTCCTCCTCGTCCTTCTCCTCCTGTTGGCACTCCGAGCGGAGGTCCTGGTGCAGATTCTGCAGCGACTTGTAGGTCGTGCCAGGCGCCCCGAACCTCTGCTCTTCAGGGGGAGCAGTGAGGGAGAGAGAGAGAGAGAGAGATGAGAGAGAGAGAGAGACATAAAGAAATACTATTCGTAATCTTACTAATAATATTAATAATAATAATAATGATAATACAACTGCTAATAATAATAATAAAAATGATAATAATAATAATAATAAATTAATTAATAATACTAAGAAAACAACCTGATAATAATAATAATGCGAATACTAATACTAACACTAAAAATACTAAGAGATATCTACTATATCTATATATATATATATATATATATCAGCACAACAGAAACAACACACGCACATATCCGCCGACCCCCGCTCACTGGGGCTGACAAGGCGGGTGACGACAAATCTGGCTGTCCCCCCCCCCAAGCGTCCAAAGTCGCCTTTGAGGGGTGCGGGAGTGGGGGGGGATGTCGAGGGGTTCCCCCAGGCTCCTCAACACACACTCGGTGCCTCTGGAGCCGCCTGCAAATACACCCTCCATGGCCGCCGAGATCCAGCGATGTTTTCCTAAGATGGCCCCAGAAGAGCTCCAGGACACCAGAGAGGCCTCAAGAACACCCAAGATAGTCTCAAGACGGCCGAAGACGCCGCAATAATGCCCCAAAAGGACCCCGCAGATGGACTCCAAAGGCAAAACGCACTGATTCCCAATTAGCTGTTGCATGATGTTCCATTATTGGGCCGGCCGCGCCATTCGCTCTGGGCGTGACCCGTCGAGCGGCCCTCGCCTTTCTCCCCCGCTTCGGCCGCCCGCCCCCCCTCCCCGTTTTCCCTCTCTTGCATGGTGGCACAAGTTGCTACAGCGGTGCCCCCGTTGGGTTAGCTCTTCCGCCAGCGCAGTTACTCTGCCTGGCCGCCGGCGCACAAAAGATTTGTTTCGCGTTCTCGGCTCCCTGGCGGCTGCACGCTCAAAACGGCCCTGGAGCCGCCCCAGACGGCCCAAGCTGGCCCAAGAAATCCTCAAAACGACCCAGATGCGGCCAACAAAAGGCCCCAAGACGGCCCCAAAGGCCCCCAAGACAGCACACACACACACACACACACACCGGAACGTGGCCCCAAGAGAGGCCCAAGAGGGGGAAACGTCAGAGGCCCTGGAAGCCCTCCCCCAGAAGGTAGCCCTCGGGACCCCCCACTGGCTCCCGGAGGCCCCCCCAAAGCTACCCAAAGGGCCCCCCCCTCCCAAACCCCCGGGGACCTCGCCGGACTCCGCACAGGCTGCCACCAGGGCCGCCCGCAGGCTCGGAGGATGCCCCCCGAAGCTCCAGGAGGCGTCGCACATGCTCACACGAGCCTCCCCGAAGGCAGCCGAGGATCCCCGAGGACATCCCTCGTCCCCCAGCTGCACGAGGAGAGGCCTCAACCAGAGCCCAGACAACATCACAAATCGTCCAGATGTCCTGGGAATCGCTCCTTTTCCTCCATTCCTTGTCCATCTTCTCAACCATATTCCGAATCCCAAGACGAGAAGGTTATATCGACCATCCGCGACGTCACTCCGCGGCGCGCAGTATACTTCAGTTCTTGCCCCCGTGAAGCGCAGGTGAAGTGACCCCCATGAGCAGAATAGCAACTGCACATCGGACGCTCCTCCCACGCACCCGGACACGTGAAGGCATCCCATGCGCGCGACGGCGTCCAAGCAACAGCCAGCAAGCGCCCATTGAACTCATACGAGACTTCAAGCGCGCCCACCAACACGACCACAATGCCTCACTTCGCTTAGGTGTCGGCGGGATGGCGTAAGTCGCTGAATAAATAATGAAGAGTACATGAACGAGAGAAGAAGAGAGGGAGAGAGAAACAGCTCAAACATAGAGCATATAGTCTACACGGTTTATGTAAAGAGAAAGAGAGAGAGAGAGAAACAACAAATAAAGAGTGAGTGAAAGAGAGGGAGAGAGCAAGAGAGAGAGAGAGAACGAAACAAAACAACAACAAACGGACTATCTTTTAAATCGCAAAAACAAACTAGAAGTACCCTCTCTCCTTCCTCCTCCTCCTCCTCCTCCACCTCCTCCTACTTCTGGCCCTCCTCTCATCATGCTTTTCCTCCTCAACACCATCCTTGTGCGCCCTCGTCCTCCTCGTCCCCCTCTCTCAAAGTCGACCCCCAGACCTCTCCCGAAGCGCGTTCCGAACGCGCTCGGATCAAGATTCCGAAGCAAAGGCACCATTTAGAGATACTAACGGGGGGAAGCAGCGAGCAAGGAAGTCGGAGACCGTACATCGCTCTCTCCTCCCCCTCCTTGTCTCCCATCCTCTTTCCGCCACTCATCCTTCCCCTCCCCAGCCCCCTTCTCGACGCACCATTCCCCTCCTTCCCCTCCCACTCCCCCTCCCCCTCCTCGCCTTTCTCGTCATCGTTGTTGCGGTGGGCTGACGTGAGCAACGAAGCTGAAGCGCTGGTGTGGGAAAGAAAACAGGCCACGGCCGACTTGGGCACAGAGTACAACAAATGAAGCCGGCAAACGTAGCGGAACGTGAAGAGATGCGACGTAACCAACCACGTCATCGTCCCCCTCCTACTAAAGCAGAAAGCCACCCCAAGAGTGAACACCCCGACAAGCAAAGCCGGTGAGCAAGCGCGCCCAAGGAAGGAATCGAGCAGGGCAGGGCTGATGAAATAAACGCCCAGGGCCGTTTAGCAAACGCCAGCTATGAAGGGGCCCTGAGACACACAAATAAATAGACACACATAAAAGGATTCCCCATATTTTCCTATATTTTCTGGGCTTTCGTCTTTCCCCCCCCACTTCCCATGTTTTCCCATCTTTTCCTGGGAGTCGACGACTATTTGTGTCTTTGTGTGTTTTTCCCCTCCTGAAGCTATCGGGGTCGGGGTGGTTCTACCTCCCTTGGCTCCCCTGCCTCTCTCTCTTCCGCCGCGGCTTCGGAAGATCCCAGTCCGCCCACGCGCTCGCGCTGGCCCCCGCGCGCGGGGCCCGGCCGGCGCGCGACGCGCCCCCCTTTTGACTCCTCCTCCTCCTCTTCCTCCTCCTCCTCCTCCTCCACCCTCCCTCCTCCTCCTCCTCCTCCTCCTCCTCCTCCTCCTCCTCCTCCTCCTCCTCCTCCTCCTCCTCAAAGGCCTCGAAGACCGAGGCGCGCCAAGTCAGTCCAGGAACAGCTGGCGCAGCTCTCCTCCTCCTCCTCCTCCTCCTCCTCCTCCTCCTCCTCCTCCTCCTCCTCTTCCTCCTCCCCCCTCCCTCCCTCCGTGGCATCGGCCCGTTTCAGGTTCCAGAATCACCCTGGAATTGTTCCAGGGTGAAAACTGGAAACTGAAACGGGTGATTTTCCGTCTGGGCGCTCTCAGGAGCCTTGCGGGCGCATCTCGGGGATGGGGGGGTGGTGCACCCGAGCCCCCAAAATGGCAATTTTCCAAATGAACTTTCTTATTGGGGAGCTTGTTTTTCGCGGCTGGGCCCTCCCGCTCAGCGTCGGGATGTTGCTCCGCCTCCTCCTCCTCCTCCTCCTCCTCCTCCTCCTCCTCCTCTTCCTCCTCCTCCTCCTCCCTCATCCACCCCCCGCCCCCTCGCCGCCGCCACCCGAGAGAGAGCAGACGATTCGGTCGGCCAGCCGCGCAAGTGGCGGCCCCGCCAGAAGAGTGGTCAGTTGTACGCGCACCACGCGCAGGCTCGACCCCCCCCCTCCTGGTTTCCTCCCCGTCCCTGTCCTGCTCCCCCCCTCTCCTCCTCCTCCTCCTCCTCCTCCTCCTCCTCCTCCTCCTCCTCCTCCTCCTCCTCCTCCTCCTCCTCCTCCTCGTTCTCCTCGTCCTCCTCGTCCTCCTGCCCCTCAAGCCATCCTCCGCCCCAGGGGCTGCTGTCCCTGTTGGGGGGGGATCAATGCAGATACTTCAAAGCACTAGAAAGCAACCATTCGCGGGGGACCCCAGAGGCGGGGCAGCTATGCACCCCTACCACACCAGGGGGGGAGGGGAGGCGAACACGAGACATACAGAGAGAGAGAGAGAGAGAGAAAGAGAGAGAGAGAGAGAGAAGGAGATAAACGAAACAGCGGGGACGACCCTGCGACAAACCTTCTCCTCCATCTCCATTTCCATTTCCCTCTCCATCTGCTCCTCCTCCTTCATTTCCGCGGTCTCTGTCCGCCCACTCCTACTCTGCGCCTCACCGGCTGCGCGCGGCGACCAGGGGGGTTCCCTCCGCACCGCCCCCTGCGAGCAATCGGAGCCAAGGGAGGCCAGGCCTGCCTCGAGTTCCGCCCCCACGGAGAGATCGCAACTTGGAGGACTCCCTGTCAACACTCTTGCCCTCGCTCGGACGTCCACCATCCGTACACTTGTCGGTTTCGTGTGTGTGTGCGCGTGTGTGTGTCTGTGTGTTTGTGCGTGCCGGAAGAGGTGCGCTCTCGACCCGCGGATCAAAAAGTGTGTTTGTGCGTGTGTGTGCGTGTCGGGCCATCAAGAGCGCACGCCCAGCAGCATCTGAGCAACTGACCGTGGCCTGTGCCAACGGGCCCACTTGGGCCGCTTAGGAGCCTCTGGGCAGGACCAGAAACCGAAAGCAGGCAATCCCCAGATCACCGAAACAAGGCGCCTCCGAACCCCGCGGAGGCCAGGGTCGAGGACGAGAATGCACTCTCACCCCGACAGAAACTACAGGGCTTCGCCCGTGTACGGATTCAGGCCGTGGAGGAGCCTGTCCCGACGGCGAGCCCTCTCGCGGAGGGCGGGGGGGGTGCGCTGGCTTGGTGCAGGCAGGGGCCCCGTGCACTCGACCAGCAACCCACGCGCCTGCTGCTTGCCAGAGAGAAAACCACATCTCCGACAAAAGGTGAAAGGCGGGGCGGAGACCAGCTCGTGTCCCCGCTCGTGGACGACCCCCGCCCCACCGCCCGTACCCCCGCCTCCCTCCTCGGCGGCCGCGGCGGCGGCGGCACGGCCGCGGGCTGCCTGGCCCCGCACCCGCGGGGCCCGCGGCGCAGCAGGGGGCGCCGTCGGTGGCGGGAGCGCCGCTGGCTCCGCCGTCGGTGGCGGGGGCGCCGCGGGCATCGCACGGTCCCCCACCCTCCCAGCCCCCTCGCACGTCGGCTCGCCCTCCCTGCCCTCTCCTTCCCCCTGGTCCTCCAGGGGGGCCTCCAGCAAACCTCCCAAGAGGGGCTCAGGGGTGGAGGACAGGTGGGCAGAGGCTGTGGCAGCAGGTGTGCCCCCAGCAGCACTGAGGAGACGGGCAGCGATCCGAGCCCGACGATCCTCGTCGGTAGGGCCGTTCTCGGGGCGCTCGGAGGGGGTGGCCTCGTCGGCCGAGGCCCTCGTGACACCAGTTGGGGTCGAGGGCTCGGTCGGGGCACGATCGCGAGCGGATCGATCCAGCCCGAAAAACGCATGGGCCGACTGCGTGCCTTCGAGCCTGCTGCGTGACCTGAGCGGAGCCGCAGAGGAGGAGGGGCCGTCAACTTGCCGCCTCGGCGAGCGGCTGCCTCTCCGGCCTGGGTCAGGCTCTCCTCTCTCCGACGGGGTCGACGCGGCGGCGGCGGCGGCAGCAGCGGCCAAGGCCAGGGCAACAGCATGGGGAGGGGCGAGGAGGGGCAGGGCTAACCCCCTCGGCCTGCAGGGCCGCCTGGGCACGGAGCCTGGCCAGGTGAGACGGCACGCATGGGTATGATTCAAGGCATCGCCTGGTCTCCGCCGTGCGTGCCACACGGTTACAAGCCAGGCAACGGACGCCCCCTCCAGGGAGCTCCGCAAACTCATGCGCAACAAACGAGAGCGTCCTGGGCGCCGTGACGGGCGGAGGAGGCCTCGGGTCGGCCTCCGCGGGATCCCAAACCTCCGAACCAGCCACACGAGCAGCCGCCCAGGCAACGAATTTAGCATTAAGACAGGCCTCCTCCATACGAATCTGGATGTTACGAACCAGGCTCTTAGCTGGGCTGGCTAAGTCTAGAGCAACACTAGCAAACAGATCAGCCCAGCTGTTTCCAAGCCAGTCCTGGAGATCAAGGTTAAGCTCAATAGCCTGGGCCAGGGATTTATGCGAGGGAATCCATCCGAACGAGGGCGGCCTCCTGTCTTGGCGGGCCACAGTGGCGCGTAGCGCTCTCCAAAGTGCAGCGTGACGGGCCGAAGCGGACGCATCCCCAGGGCTCCACCGTTGCCCTTCCTCCACGAAACTTAAATGATCAGAAATCAATCACGAAACCTGTGGGGAGAGGCAAGTGGCGACGAGTCCAGCATATCTTTCAGCCCTCGCCACTGTCTACACTCCTGGGAGAGAGCCGAAAATCGCCTTACAGGGCCAGCCGTCGTCTCGCAACTGTACTACGGCCCAGGAGCATCGAGCGATCTCAGGAGTATCCATGCCGAAACCGCAACCATCGATATACAACCTACCGCCCCACGGAAGCTCGGCCTCTCCCCAATGGTGCACGAAATCGGGACACATGGGAGGCCTCTCAGAGGCAGGAGGCTGTAGCGGGATAGCATACGCAAACTGCAAAGACTCATGTGGATCATCCTGGGCCGACTCCCAAGCAAGGCGATCGAGACGCTCACGGGTCTTGATAATCGCTTCAGACGGGGCCGACTCGTGAAGGGCAGGGTCCAGGAGGGCGGGGCATTTGTACAGACGATGGCCGTTTGTCTCACGCTCAGCACCGCAGGCCAGGCACTTACCACAGTCGATCAAACGCTTCTCATACTTTTTCTGCCGAGGCCACATCGCATCAGTCCAGCCGCACTGCAGCGAGCCGCGTTCGGAAGGGTCCCGAACTGCTTTCTCCACGCACCGCCTGATGCCGCGGTACCAGAACTGCTCGCCATTGTGTGTCTCGATGTGGCTCTCAGCGCGCGCCAACAGCCAGCGCGTGACACCCTGGACGACCTGGTCGCAAACGTCTCTGGGCGCCATCTGATTCAGGTCGAGGACGGTGCCAAGGTCGGACTCGAAGGTGGTCGCTGAGGTAAGCCGCCAACCGATCCGATGCAAGGTAAGCCACAGGGCCCCGAGAGGGCCACGCACTCGGCTCCAGCTAGGCTGAGCGCTCATCTGCCCGTTGACGAACTCCCAAGCGCCACCGAGGGCTTGCATTCCCACCCGACCTTCCCACAGCATGCTCGCGTACATGAAGACGATGCTGGTGGTCGCCGCATACAGTGGATCGTAGTGGGGCTGGTCCTGCATGAGCATGCCCATGCATATGCTGCCCGTCGGGCGCACTCCTGCCAGCAGCGCAGCAACCGAGCGGATCGGCTTGAGCACCGCGCCTGAGACCCCGCTGACCGAGGCCCCGTGCGTGACGGGCGGCGTGATCCCAGCGGCCTGGATACGCGTGATGCGGCTGGCCCCCACAGCTTTCTTGAGTATGAGGGGGCGTCGCACCCGTCCTCGAAGCTGCTGTAGTCGCGCTGCCTCTTGTTGCCGTCGCACCTTGGGGCCTGCTAGCTCGTGGCCAAGGTTCCGAATCCACGGCGAGCCCATGACCTGCCTGGCTCGCGCCGCCGAGCGGAAGGCCCTGCTGGCACGGCTGGAAGAGGCGACGTAGCCAAGCTTCTTCATCTGGATGGGCAGCTGGAGGCCCTGGAGCTCGAACTTGAGCTGATCGATGCCCTCGCCCAACTCGTTCGCGCTGTGCTTGGCATGCCCAGTCCACTGGAGGGAGACATCGTCGACCAACTGCCTGGGCTTGAGCGACGGGCACAGCGCGCTCATTCTCAGCATGGACCTGTGCATCAGCACGGCTAGGAGGGTCGTCGCCTGAGAGCATCCTGCCACAATGCCCTGGAAGGAGATGAAGAACTCGCTGTTGCTGCCGTGTGCTCGAACGACGCGTGGCTGGCGATGCAGCTGGGTGAGTAGCCATACCAGCCTGGGCGGGAAGTTGACCTCCATCGCCTCTCGAACCAGAACTTCGGGCGCCACCATCTCGAAGCATTTGAGAAGGTCCACCATCAGCGTGATAACGTCCAGCTTCCGAGCGAGAGCTATCTCCGAAGTGATGTTGTGTGAGAAGGCCGAGGCTGACGAACTCCTCCCTGGTCCTAGCCCCCAGGCGTGCTCCTCTCGGTGGGTGGCCTCCCACTGGGCAACCAGCGGGCGGCGGGCACGGCTCCAGAGGCGCACAATCGTGTTCAGCAAGCCGATCAGTCTCATGCCTCCGCCCGCCTTCGGGAGGCGGACCAGCACCGTGGCCAGGCGCCGCGGTGGCCAGCCAAGGTGGCGCTCGCAGGCGTGGAAGAGGAGGGACAGGGCCAGCAGCGCTTGGTCCGAGAGAACGTCGAGGTGTCGCGGCTGAAACCCCGTCTGGCCGACTGCCGTACCCAGCTTGAAAGTGCGGGTGGCCTGCCTGAGCTCCTGCACCGATAGGTGTGGCAGCTCAGGCCAAGACTGGGCCTCCGCGGGCAGCGGGACCTCTCCGAGCTTGTGGTGCTCCCATATGACCTTCCAGTCCTGGAGCTCCGTGTCCGCCAGGTCGCTTGGGTGGCCGCTCTTGTTCTCTCTGGGGACCTCCACCTCCTGCTTGGGTTTGGCGAATCGGTGAGCCAGACCCGCGCCCCCTGCGAAGGCGTCCTTCGCCCAGTCGGTCCAGGCCTTGGTGCACTTGTTCTCCGCGTCCGTGGAAAGCTGCTTGGCCTTGGCGATGATGACCTGGGCCTGGACCTTCAGCGAGCTGGCCCCAAGCACTACGGCACCGATTTGGAAGAGCCCGCGGGCGCCGCGATCAAGCTGCTCAAGTATGCGCGACTGCTTGCCAACACGTGCACAGAAACCCTCGGACTCCATCAGGGCAGAGGCCAGGCCCTTGACGCGCTTGTAGCGCTGCACCCCTTCGAACACCATGCCTCTGGCAGCGCCAGGGGGTCGAGGAGGAGGGGCCCTGCCAGCCCGATCGCCTGAGCGTTGATCCATCCACTCACGGTGCTGCTCGAAGGCGCGAAGGTGCATGTCCACGGCCTCTGCCCAGTCCTCTTCCGACTGGTCACGTAGCCGCCGAAAGTGGGCACGATATCGGTCGCGGCTGCGAACTCCAGCACGGTAAGCCGTCTCGCACATCTCTCGAGCACGATGCCAACGGCGCGCATCGAGAGGCAAGGCTTCATCCCAGCCTCCTCCGTCCCAGAGAGGGTCGAAAGCAGGGTCCCGCAGCTGCTCCGCGGTGTAGGGCACGCACCGCTCCATCCAGTCCTCGGTGACCTCCTGCTCCGTCTGCTGCTCGCTCCGAGGGTCGCCAATCCAGTTCTGCGTGTACCGTCGAAGCTCACGTTGAATGACCTCCTGCCTGCGCTGGGCCGCAACCTGATCGGGGTCCTCTCCACGAGCTGCAGGGACAGGCTGGGGCTCAGGTACACCACTGTCATCTAGAAGCTCGGTAAGCTCGTCTGACGGGGCAATCTCACCATCCATGCAGCTTCCAGGCACCAGGGCGCATAAGTGTTCCGCCACGTCCAGGGACGTTGGCGACGAATCAGGCACCTCGTACATGTCCTGGTCCTGGTCCTCCAGCTGCCTATCGAGATCCTCGAACGGGTCGGCCTCGCCATCCATGTTATGGAGAACGCCACCAGCCGCAGGACGCGGGACGCAGGGAAGATCCCTCGAAGCAGCCGCTTGATAGACTTCTTGCAATGGCCATACAGGGAGGGCATCAGGGCGAGCATCGCAGCACCTCTCAGCGCCGCCGCCTGCAACTCCATGTGCGAGGGCATCGGCCACCCCATCATCACGGGCCTCGCTCGGGCATACAGGGAGGGCGATGGGGCGAGCATCGCAGCACCTCTCCAGGCCACCTTCGGCAACTCCATGTGCGAGGGCATCGGACACCCCACCGCGGTGGGCCTCGCTCGGGCTTGCAGGGAGGGCGTCGGGGCGAGCGACGCAGCACCTCACCAGGCCGCCAGGGGGAGGGTCTTGTGCGAGGGCATCGGCCGCCCCACCGCTGTGGGCCTCGCTCGGGCTTACAGGGAGGGCGTCGGGGCGAGCGACGCAGCACCTCACCAGGCCGCCAAGACGAGGTTCGTGTGCGAGGGCATCGGCCACCCCACCGCTGTGGGCCTCGCTCGGTCTTACAGGGAGGGCGACGGGGCGAGCGTCGCAACACCTCACCTGGCCGCCAGGGGAAAGTGCGTGTGCGAGGGCATCGGCCACCCCACCGCGGTGGGCCTCGCTCGGGCTTACAGGGAGGGCGACGGGGCGAACGTCGCAGCACCTCACCAGGCAGCCTTCAGCTCCTTCGTGTGTGAGGGCATCGGCCACCCCACCGCGGTGGGCCTCACAGGCAGCAGGCTGCTCGGTCGGGGTCGAGCTGGCCTCGGGCAGCGCTTCCACGCCTGGGTGGCGATCGAGGTCAGGGCGGCCAGGCACCGCGCGCTCACGCCCTTGTGCAGGGCCCACCTGGCCCGAACCCGTGGCGGAGCCGTCCTGGTGCAGGGTGAGCTTCGCAACCGTCTTCGTCACGTAGTCGTGCACGCCGAGGATGTGCTGGGCCCACCTGGCCGCAACTTTCCACGCGCTCACTTCTGACCCACGTCGAGCTCGTCGCCGAGGAGGTCGCCACTCCAGCTGACGGGTGCGCTGCTGCACGGGGCCTTCGCGCCCCACGTAGCATTACTTGCGCGTGCCGACGATGTCGTGTCTGCCAGCCAGCTCCTCCTCCACGCCTCGGAGGACCAGGTCCCATGCCACCGCAAGCTGAGGAAGAGACTGCGCTTGATCGATGGAGAGATACACGTCTTCCCAACCATGCCAGGGATACCTCGCGCATCCCACGGGCAGCCCCCGAGGGAACGGGCGCGGCTCATCTAGCTCGCGCGCCATCGGCGCCTCGGTGCGCTTGGCCAGCGTGAGGTGCACAGGCCTATGTGGCCAAGTTATGTCGGTGACCGAAACGTCGACGGTGTACTTGGCCCCCTGGAGCACCGGGCGGTGGGCGAGGAAGTAGTCCAGGGTAGTAGCTGGCACGGCCTGCAGGCAGGTGGGCTCCCGCGGGGCCACGCACATGGCATCGGCGAGGTGGAGCCAGTCATGCTCCAGCAACTCCTGCGGGGCCATGTTGAAGCCGCCGCCGACGATCCATGCCAGGCCTGACCCTGTGACGACGCGCTTCACGTACTGCGCGACCTGCCAGACGATGGCCAAGTTGCGAGGCGACCTGCCCTCGCCTGTGCGTAGATACAGCGCCACGGCGACGAAGCCGCCAGGAAGTGCAGCATGCACGTGGGCTGCCACGGCCCTGCCAGGCACAATGACGCCGTCATCCAGCAACGGCGCCTTGGTGACGGCGATGTCCGTCTTGGCCAAGACAGCGACGCCGCCCTCCGTGCCGCCAGCTGCTGTGGCCAGCGCGGAGTCCTGGGCGTCTCCCTGTACCTCAGGGAGCTTCTCGGCACCTGCATGGTGCTCCTGCGCCAAGACCACGTCGCTGCTGCATTCGGCGAGGTACTTGGACAGGGTGCCAAACGAGTTGGCGTTGACGGTAGTTATCTGTAACTTGCTGCGCGTCATGACTGGCAACGATGAGTACTCAGGCTGTGCGTGGCTTCTTGACCACCTTCCACTTGGGCTTGGCCAGGCGGATTCGCTTGACTGCAGCACGAAGTTCCTCCTCTGAAGCATCGGCAGCGTTAGGGATGTCAGCACCAGACTCGCGCAAGAAATCGCGCAGCTCCTCGGCAGTAGCCTGGTTGACGGACTCCTCCTCCTGGGCATCACCTTCGTCTGCTTCCATGGCGGCGTCGGCTCTGGCTGCTGCCTCCTCGGCTTGCTCCTGCTGGGCCTGGGCGGCCTCGCGCTCGGCTTGAGCTTTTCGCTCCTGCTCCTGAGCCTGCCGATGCTGGCGCATCCTGTCCACCACATTGGCCGCGTCCTGCTGCAGATCAGGAGGAGCCTCAGCAGCAAGCAGGACTTGCTCCAACTTGGGCAGCGTCCAGCTGCTCTCGTCGTCGCCAGCGCCTGTGCCAGGAGCCGCTGCAGGGGGCTGCGGGAGCGCACCAACCAGTTGGGCCCGCTGGCCCTCGAGCTCCAGCAGCTGCTTGCGGGATTCGGCCAAAGCGGCATCCTGCGTGGCGATCTCCGCCTGCAAGGCCGCCAGCTGCGCCTGCTTGAGCTCGCGGGCCGTCTGCTGCTTGGCGATCTGCTGCTCGACCTTGGTGATCTTGAAGCCGAGAGACTTGAGCCGCTGCGAAGGCGGCTTCTCCTGGAACAGCTGCGCGCGCAGCTTGATCTGCTCTGACTTGTACTGCTCCACCAGCTTCGCAACCTCTGGCGTGTCAACCCCAGCCAGCTGCTTAATGAAGCCGTCCAACTCGTCCAACCTTTTCTTGACTGTCGACTCAGCACCAGCATCGCCTTCCCCTTGCTCTGCACCCACCGTGGGCGTCGCCGACTCGGGTGGTTTAGCCTTCGCCTGCTTGAGCTGCGACGTGAGCGATTGGACCTGCTTCTGCATCTCGAGCAGCTGGACCGAGAGCGAACCTGCTGCTTTGCCACCTGCGGCCCACGGCGCTGGCCGAGAGGGCGCACTGGGTTTGACGGGGCCCCCGTACACGACGCTCTTGGCCAGGCCGCAACTGTTGCAGCACAGCTTATCAGCGAAGTTGACGTAGGGCTTGTGATCACGTCCGAGGCAAGACTTGCAGAGCCATTTGTCACGACGGGCTGCACGACTGCCCCCTCCCTTTGCACCAGCGGCGGGCGGCGCCATTGCTCCTCAACCACAGACTCTGAAGCTGTGCCCGCGAGAAACAGGATGACGGCCAGGCTGGCCACTGGAGGGAGAATCTTGTTCAAAGGATCTGGCCTCAAAGCGCGAACCCCCTCGCGCTCAGAGGCGCCCGAGAACGGACTCGCGGTCGTCGGGCGGTTCATAGCCTTGAGCCAAAATGGCTACGGATGTGTGTGTGTGTGCGTGTGCGTGTGCGTGTGCGTGTGCGTGTGTGTGCGTGGTTGTGTGTGTGTGTGTGTGCGTGCGTGCGTGCGTGCGTGCGTGCGTGCGCGTGTGTGTGTATGTGTGTGTGTGTGTGTGTCTGGGGGGGGCATGCGTGTGTGCGTGCGTGCGTGCGTGCGTGTGCGTGCGCGTGCGTGCGTGCGTTGTTGTGCGTGTGGGCGTGCGTGCGTGCGTGCATGCGTGGGTGTGCGTGCGTGCGTGCGTTGGTGTGCGTGCGGGCGTGCGTGCGTGCGTAGGTATGCGTGCGTGCGTGCGTGCGTGCGCGGATGTGTGTGTGTGTGTGCGTGTGCGTTTTGTGTGCGTGTGTGTGTGTGTGTGCGCGCGCGTGCGCGCGTGCGTGCCGTGCGTGCGTGCGTGCGTGCGTGCGTGCGTGCGTGCGTGCGTGTGTGTGTGTGTGTGTGTGTCTGGGGGGGCATGCGTGCGTGCGTGCGTGCGTGGGCGTGCGTGCGTGCGTGCGTGCGTTGTTGTGCATGTGGGCGTGCGTGCGCGCATGCATGCGTGGGTGTGCGTGCGTGCGTGCGTTGGTGTGCGTGCGTGCGGGCGGGCGGGCGTACAGTAGTTGTGCGTGCGTGTGTGCGTGCGTGCGTGGATGTGTGTGTGTGTGTGCGTGTGCATGCGTGCGTGCGTGCGTGCGTGCGTGCGTGCGTGCGCGTGCGTGCGTGAATGCGTGTGAGTGTTTGTGTGTACGTGTGTGTGTGTGTGTACGTGCGTGCGTGCGTGTGTGCGTGCATGCGTGCGTGCGTGCGTGCATGCGTGTGTGTGTGTTTGTGCGTGCGTGTGTCTGCGAATTTAGTTCATTTTGTACTGTGCATGTGCAACTGCGAGCATGCCTTGCAGGTGCGGACGGCTGTCGACAGTGACGGCTGGGTTCGCAAATTCGCTCCGTACCGCATCCCGGGCGCTGCGTCCGCTCCCTGACATTTGCCTTGGAGCCGTGAACCAAAAAAGTGTGTGCGTGCGTGCGTGCGTGCATGCAGGCGCGCGTGCGTGCGTGTGCGTGTGTGTGTGTGTATGTGTTTTTTGTGATTGTGTGTGTGCGTGTGTGTGTGTGTTACTGTGTGTGCGTTTGCGTGTGCGTGTGCGCGTGCGTGTGCGTGAGCTTTTGCGTGTGCGGGTGCGCGTGTGTGTGTGATTGTCTGTGTGTGCGTGTACGTGAGCGTATGCGTGTGCGTGGGGGTGTGCGTGTGCGAGTGCGTGTGCGTGTGCGTGTGTGTGTGTGTGTGTGTGCGTGTGCGCGTGTGTGCGCGTGTGGGGGATCCCCCCACGCTCCTCGACGGACCCCGCCGAGACCAAATGCACGCGCCCTTCAGCGGTGCCACGCCTTCGCCGCCCGAGCCGAGGGCCGAGGAGGCCGCGGCGCGGCGGCGCGGGCCCCCTGCCCGGGACGGGCCCGGAGCGGACGCGCCGCGGGGCCTGGCGACGTTGACGCCCTCCGCCTCGAGGATGGACCGGAGGTTGTCGATGTCGGTGATGGTGAGGGTCTCCCCCTTGTGCGAAGGAGGTGCCCCTCCTCGCACCACTGCGACCACGACTGGCCGAGCCTCCCCCTCGTGCCCTTTCCCACCTCCTGCTCCGCCTGCCCTTCTTGCTCCTCGTCGTCCTCCTCCTCCTCCTCTTCTCTGTTGCCCTCGCCTCCTCCGCTCCTCTGCATCAGGCTTTTCCTCCTCCTCCGCGCTCGCCTCCTCTTCCTCCTCCTCTTCCTCCGCCCTCACTTCCTCCTCCTGCTCCTGCTCCTGCCCCTGCTCCTGCTCCTGCTCCTCCTCCTGCTCCTCCTCCTGCTCCTCCTGCTCCTCCTCCTCCTGCTCCTCCTCCTACTCCTCCTCCTACTCCTCGTCCTCCTCCCCCTCCTCCCCATCCCCCCGCCTCCTTCCCCTGCTGCTCCTCCTCCTCTCCTCCTCCCCCAGTCCTGCTCCATCTTTTCCTCCTGCTGCGCTCATTGTGCTTATGAAGAACTTCTCCCTGCCGCACACCGAAGCCAATCGGAAAGGCGGGCTGGGCGTTTCGCCCGGGACTTCGTTACCATCTATGAGCCTCCAGCTAAAAATCTGACACCAGCTCCAAAAATGGAGGGCGGACCGCTTTCAACATGTGGCCTTCGCTTAAGCGCCGCGCTCATTCTTTCCAAACATTCGCAAGAGCTTCACGGACTGAGGGCGGGTGGTTTTCAAGATGTGGCGCCGCGTGCATGCGTGGGTTTCAAAATGTGGCTCTCACCTTTGCGCCGCGTGCACTCGTCTTGAACAAAAACTGCAAGAGCTTCAACGATTGAGGGAGGGTGGATTTCAACATGTGGATCTGGCCTTAGCGCCACGCACAATCGATTGAAATTTTCCCAAAGAAAGCGGCTCGTTTTCAAAATGTGGCTCTCGCCTTAGCGCCGCGTACTTCCGTTTAGACATTGCAAAGGCTTCACGGATTTGAGGGCGGTTCCTTTTCGAAATGTGGCTCTCGTCTCAGCGCCGCGCGCATTCATTGTCAACACTTGCATGCGTTTCACTGTCCTAATGGCTATCGTTTCAGAAGTGGCGTTTCGAAGCTATTCTGGATCTTCTGGACGCAACAACTACGTAGATTTGCGGTGTTGAGGTCCCGAGAACGGTGTTCTGGCACTATTCCGGATCGTCACGACGCAACAGTCAGATAGACTCGTGGCGTTGGAGTCATGGGAATGGTGTTTTGACACACTTCCGGGACTTCCAACGATTGCTCCTTAACGGGGCACTTCCCTCAGAGGAAACGAATACTTGCATGTGCCCAAGAAGGCATGTGCCCAAGAAGAGGGAGCTTGGAGGGAGGGTACATCCCAACATCGTTGGTGAATCTTAGGTTTACAATTTACAATGGTGGTCCTCCTGCTCCTCAAACTCCTCCTCCCCCCCTCCTCCTCTTCCTCCTCCTCCTCCTTCTCCTCATCCTCCTCCTCCTCCAGCTCCCCGTCCCCGTCCCCGTCCTTGTCCCCGTCATCCTCCCTCTCCTCCTCCTCCTCCTCCTCGTCCTCCTCCTCCTACTTCTCCTCCTACTCCTCCTCCTCCTCCTCCTCCTCCTCCTCCTCCTCCTCCTCCTCCTCCATTCCGTTTACGCATAAATAACTCCTCCATGTCGTGCCCCGAGGCTGGTCGAAAGGGCGGGCTGGACGTTTCGCCTGAGACGTCGTTGCAAATTATGACGCCGAAGCTACAAACCTGCAACAACTTCGCGGGTGAAGGGCGGGCAGTTTTCACAATGTGGCTCTCGCCTTGGCGCCGCGCGCATTCGTCTAAACAATCGTAAAGAGTTTCGCGGATTGGGGGCGGGCCGTTTTCAAAATGTGGCTCTCGCCTGGGAGCCGCGCACACTCATCTTAACATCTCATAAGAATTTCGCGAATTGAGGGCGGTTCTTTTTTCAAAATGTGGCTCTCGCCACAACGCCGCGCACATTCTTGGATATTCACTGATTTACACGCCTAGGGTACAGGAATTGATTTTTGGGAGCGGTTCAGGAGTGTCAGGGCGATTCGCGGTGGTGAAATTCCAGGCGTGGCGTTCTGGCTTGACTCGAATCATGACTTGAATCGTCATGACTTGAATCGTGGCGTTGAAATCCCGAGAACAGTGTTTCGGCACGCTTCAGGAGATTCCAACGGTTGCCTCCCAATAGGGCACTTCCTTCACTGGACAATATGCCATTGTAGGGGCCTATAAAGACGGGGCGTGGAGGGAGAGTCTATTCCAACATCGTTTATGAATCTCGAGTTTTCACTGGCCCTCCCCCTCCTCACCGTCTTCCTCCCCATTTCCCTCCATGCGGTTCTTTTTGTTGAAACTGTTGTCTTCGCCGGAGCGCCGCGCAACTCCCACCAGCCACTGAGGGTGCCATTTGTGGAGCGCGTCTCTTCCATGCCCCATCGCGCACATGGGGTCTGTTTCGGTTCGCAGGGGCTGCCCATCCATAGTCGACCTCGAAGGATTGCAAAAAGGATTGCACGAAGGATTGCAAAACAACCCTTTTTGCAATCCTTTTTGCAATCCTTTGAACGAAGGATTGCAGAAAAGCCCTTTTTGCAATCCTTTTTGCAATCCTTTGAACGAAGGGTTTCTTTGCAATCCTTCGACGAAGGATTTTTTTGCAATCCATTTTGCAATCCTTCGTTCAGCTGAGGTCTGCGTGCTAGCGAGACAGCCTGCGGGCGGGGAAGGTGTCTTGACCCCACCCCTGGACCTGAACGGGGCGCCCCGCGGGCCGTCAGAGCGCCCAACACGGCCTCGGCGAGAAAGCCAACACCATTGATTTTACCAAGGTGTTGGCCCCAGTTTGGGCCTCTCGGGGGGGGGGGCTACTCGAGTAACCCACACTTCTTCGATCGCTCACCTCCAAGATGGCCCCTCCCCCGAGGAATCCAAGACGCTTCATGAGGCCACCAGCGCCGGCAAGGTCCCCAAGACGCCCCCACAGGCCTACAAGAAGCTCCAAAGAGACATCCGAAGAGCCTCCGAAAAGTATCCAAGAGGCCTCTGGCCCTTCTGTTGGCCCTCCACCTCCTCCTCCTCCTCCTCCTCCTCGTCCGCCTGGGGCACGACGGCTTCCCAGCCTCTTATTCGACCTCGTGCTCCCCCCCACATGCGCGGCCAGGGTAACTCGCCCGGGCATCGTTTCTGGATGGTCTGGTGGGGGCTTACGCGAAGCGTTTGGACTTCGTCATAATGCTGCAGCAAGCTCAAAGATATGGAAGGTTGAAATTCCCAACATGGTGTTCAGGAGGCACCGTCAAAATGATGTGCTGCGCTGAGGTCCCAGAAGTGGTGTCGTTCGCACGTCTTCCTCTCAGCATCGCCCTGCCGCAACGGTCACGTTGGTTTTCGCCCTGGAAGTCTAAGGGTAGTGGTTCCGCACGATTGGGGAGTCTCAGACGGTTGCGTTCGCACGGAGCACCCGCCACAATGCAACTCCATTGCTTGACGGGCTTGCGAACGTGGAGTTTGTAGGAAAGGTGTGGTGTCACATGTGTGATGAGCCTTGGATTTGCACTGGTCCTCCTCCTCCTCGTCCTCCTCTATCCTTTTCCCTTATGGAGATCTCCTCCCTGTCGCACCCCCTGGCCCGTCGGTAGGGCGGCCCAAGCGGCTCGCTCGAGACATCCCCACCACGAGTTTCCCAGGAGCTCGAGATGCGCAGCAACTTCCGGTATGGAGGACGGATGATTCTCAGATAGTGAGCGTTTTTCTATTCGGGTGCTCTTCTCGCTCTTTTCGTGTGCCTTTCGTTCGTTTTCCTTTCCCGCCGCGTTGTTGCCCTCCCGTTGCCCTTTTCCAGCGTCCCGCTTGTGGCTGCTAGGCTCGCGTCTCGCTGTCGACCTTCTCGACGGTGCGCGGTTGGCTCCGCGCCACTCGCGATCAAGACAAGTTGTTCTACTCGGCGCTGCGACACTGGGCGGACAAAGGGGGGGCAGGGGAGGTGGGGCTCCCGACCTTTTGCTCGGTGCGACTGCTTGCAGGAGTGCTGCTTCCGGGGGAGATTACTCCACCCGCTCGAACCAGGCGCCGGAAACAGCCAAGATCTACTCCAGGGGGGGGGGGTAAGGGGAGGGGGGGAGGGCCCGCGCCGATCGGCAAAACAAGGAATAAAGCAACGATCACAGAGTGGCTTTCGCACCACCGCCGCGCACAGTCGGCTTGAAGAACAGATTCAGCAGTTGAGAAGATAAAAGGCGGTAGGGTTTTAGAAAGTGGCTCTCGCCACAGCACCGCGCACATTCGGTTTCAATGTTTCCTCAGATTCAAGGATGGAGGGCGCCTTCGTGCTCCAAACATGGTTGCCGCCCTCGCGCGCAAGAATTCCTCCCGACAATTCGCAACAGTTTCAATAATCCGCAGGTCAGAAGTTTCAGGATTTGTGCTCTGGCACGGCTTGGGACTGTGAAGGGGCCCAAGGACACACAACTAAGTACACACAAATCTCAAAGTCTCCAATCTTTTCCCATCTCTTCTGGGTTCTCGTCTTCCCCCCGCCCTTCTTCCCACAGTTTCCCATGGTTTCCTGGAGAGACGCTTGATTGCGTCTGTGTTTCTTTCCCTCCTGAGACTGTCAGACACCCAACCGGCGCGATGGCCCGCGGCGTTCCAGCCCCGTGAGCGGCTTCGTGGCACACGACGGCACGCCTGCCGGGCCGACAGGCCAGCACGGTGGCCCGCGGCGCTCTGGAAGTCCAAGGAGTGGTGCCGTCCGACGGAGCACGTCCTGCGACGATGCGCTACATTCTTGCACGGGCCTGTGGAGAAGAGCTTTGGGAAGAAGGCTCTACTGCAACTTCGTCGATGCGCTTTGGGATTTGAACTCCTCCTCCTCCTTCTCCTCTTCCTCCTCCTCCTCCTCTTCCCCCCTCTCCACCTCCTCCTCCTCCTCCTCCTCCCCCTCCTCCCCTCCTCCCCCTCCTCCTCCTTTTCTCATCCTCCTCCTCCTTCTCCTCCCCTCCTCCTCCTCCTCCTCCTCCTCCTCCTCCACATCCTCCTTTCTCTCCTCCTCCTCCTCCACCTCCTCCTCCTCCTCCTCCTCTCCTCCTCCTTCTTCTCTCTCCTCCTCTCCTCCTCCTCCTCCTCCTCCCTCCACATCCTCTCTCCCTCCTCCTCCTCCTCCTCCTCCTCCTCCTCCTCACTCCTTCTCCTCCCCTTCCTCCTCCTCCTCCTCTCTCCTCTCCTCCTCTCCTCCTTCTAATTCTATCCATCCTTACATCACTACCATCGCTTCCTTTCGCCAACCCTCCCCCCTTCCCTCCCATCCCATCACTGCCCCCAACCCTCGTCCCTCATACCGACCCTGCCGCCCAACTCCAAAGACGACGGCAAGAGAAAGGCAACATCGGCACAAGACATAGCTCGAAGTCTCTGAGAGCCCGCGACTCTGTGAAGGATGCGTCGGGGGCCGGTGCTGTCCCAGAGCGTTCCAGAACAGTCTGAGAACGGTCTAGAACGCTCTGCAATGTTGCACCCTTGCTTTGGGCGTGCCTGACCCATCCTGTCATCCCACCCGTGGGGCGCAAACCTTCCACCTGTCCGATACGCACCCGGCCGATCCAAGGCACAGGATCTGTAAGCATGTGGATGTGTACACGTATATGTATGCACATATATATACATATATATATACATATATGTATACACACATGTGCATGTATAGGCATGGCGGGATCTGAACACCCCGATCCAAAATATGTTGTCATCTCTTGGAGGGCAACTTTCAACCCCCGCCGGCTTCCGCCCGCCATCTGCCGACTCTCGCCAGCGGAGGCCGCTTCGGTCTACTTCCTCCGGCTTCCGCTGCCCGTCCGCCGCCTCCCGCCGAGGAGGAGATGACAATTCTCTCGATCCTCGGAGACGAGACCTTTCTGGAGCGCCCCAGATATGTTTATTGAGATATAGACATATATATATATATATATATAGATATAAGTTCATCGGTGCGAACACATTCAAGCGTATAGGTACTTAGAGGACAGAAAATCCACACCCAAAAGGATCACCCCGACAAGCGAAGCCGCTTCGTGAACGCACCCACGGAAGGGATCGAACTTGGCAGGGCTGCTGAGTGAGCTAGGGGAACAAAAAGTGGCATAAACATAACAACTCGAAGATCCGCGCGGATTTCTCGGATCGGCGCTGGGGCCCCTCGGCGGCGCCTCCGGGGGGTCCAGCGCCGATCCGAGAAATCTGCGCGGACCTCCGAGTTGTTATGTTTACGTCACTTTTTGCTCCCCTAGAAACGCCCAGGGCTGTCCAGCACACGCCCCTTCTCGGGGTCTGCACGCTTTTTGTTCCTCCCATGCGCATACCTCTGCGACTCTGGAATTTTCGGACGCCACCCGGAATGGGTCTACCGGTTCTTTCCGTCCTTCTGAGCTGCCGCCCGTTTGCTACGCCTCTCTTGCTTTTCCGCTTTTCCTCCGCTGCCTAGTCGTGGCCTGGCCAGAGTTTGGACGCCTTATGACCCGCTTCACGAGGTCGTTGACCAAAAAGTATACTTCTGCGCACGAGCTCGCCCGGCCTGGCCTGGCGAGGCGCCTGCGCTGCGCCTTCCTCCGCCCCGCCGGCGCTGCGCCTGCCTCGGCCGGCGCGCTCCCGGCTCCCCACCGGAGCGCCTCCCCCTCGCCGGGCGGCGCCGCCGCCAGGTTTGAGCAGGGACCGACCGTCCCGGCATTCCTATAGGCCTACCACGACATGTTCGTAGAACCCAAACATGTTCTGAGAGCAAAGACAATGCTCTTAGAACAGAAGCCCGCTGTGATGAAACAGGACAGTCCCAGCCAGAGATGTTCTGCGAACGTCTCGTGGGAACCACGAGAGGTTCTTAGGACCTTGTTTGGTGGGGCGATCGGCGAGCCAGGACGCTTCGCCGCTGCTTCTGATGACGACGAATGGGATGACGACAGGCGGAATAGGAGGAGGAGGATGAGGAGGAGGAGGGGGAGGAGGAGGAGGAGGAGGAGGAGAAGGTTGCCAGAGATGTTCTGCGAACGTCTCGTGGGAACCACGAGAGGTTCTTAGGACCTTGTTTGGTGGGGCGATCGGCGAGCCAGGACGCTTCGCCGCTGCTTCTGATGACGACGAATGGGATGACGACAGGCGGAATAGGAGGAGGAGGATGAGGAGGAGGAGGGGGAGGAGGAGGAGGAGGAGGAGGAGAAGGTTGAGGAGGAGGAGGAGGAGGAGGTTGAGGAGGAGGGGGAGGAGGAGCGAGGAGAAGGAGGGAAGGAGGAAAGAAGGAGAAGAAGGAGCGCCCCCCCCCCCGTTCCCCTGCGCGGGCGGGGCGGGGGGGGGCCTTGTTCCACTCCGCCTCGTCGGCGTCGCTGGAGTGCGCGCTGGGCGGGGGGCAGCGGGGGCCCCCCCTCCCCCCGCGGAGAGGGGGAGGGGAGGGATAGGATGGGAGGAAAGGAGGGAAATGGGGATGAAGAGAGGGGGGGAGGGGCAAGCTGGGCGCACCCGGCGCCTCCGTGCGACGTCCTGCCCCTCCCACCCTTCCCTCCTTGGCCGTGGCGGCGCGGAATTTCCCCGTATCCGCCGACGGGCTGCCACAGGGGAACTGGAGCCCGCAGATTGTGCCCCCCCCCCCCCCCCCCCCCCCCCCCCCCCCCTCCCCCCCCCCCCTCCCCCCCCCCCCCCCCCCCCTCGCGCGCGAAGCAGGCGCGATCGGAACGAGGACCCGTGCACACGGGAGGGGGAAGAGGACACGGGCGAGTTGGGCGGAAGAGCACAATGATGATCAGGAGGAAACGAGGGATAAGGAGATCAGAAGAGGAACCGCAACAGCGAAAACAGCCGCAAATCGACGAGAGGACAGAGCGGAGGAGGGCAAAAGAGGTGGCGACAACGGAAAGGAAGGACTCGGATCCACATCTGTGCCCCGCGCTGGGGCGATGGCAGTCTGAGCGACGGGAGTCAAGGACCGTTCCTGACATGAGGTCGACGTTGCAAAACAAACAGCGGTATCCGATGCGAAATCAAATAAAAAACGTATGCGATAAAGAAGGGGGCCAATTGAACATAATCTAACGAGATAAGACAATAGCATTCATACTGGGTAAACTTATAGTGGGGGAGACTGGAGTGGCCCTCCTCCTCGTTCGCCTCCTCTGCCTCCTCATCAGCATGATCATCATCACCATCCGCATCATCGCCATCATGAACATCATCATCATAATCATCATAATCATCCTCACCATCGCCATCATCATCATCATCATCCAAATCGTCATCAACATCGTGCCGCAATGCCAATATGTGTGTATTTTTGCGCGTAGAGCAACTCTGCTATGTAGCACGTGTATGCCAATCTGCCGAGTCTGCTATGTAGTTTGTGTAGATATGCCAGTCAACCGAGCAAGACAGGGCGGTCCCCGGGCGAAGCTCGGCAGAGAGCGAGGGGAGGGACGAACACACCAAACGCACACACACACACACACACGCGCACGCACACATGCACGCACGCACGCACGCACGCACGCACGCACACGCACACACACACACACACAAACACACACACACACACACTCAACATCACCGCACGAACGAGAGAGGTAGGAGAGAGACCCAAGCCACCCCGAATGGGCTCCTGGCATTCGCCGCGTAGGAACATGAATCGATCAGCGGCCGCGAGCGGCAACATCCTGGAGCAGCGATACGATGTTCACTCCAAAGATCGGGCATGCACACGGCAGAAGCGAACCGGATGAGGCCCTGCAGCGCGCGCCCAGAGTTTGCCCGAGTCTGGGCCCACCCCCGCGCGCACGTTGCGTCCGCCTGTGAAGCTACACGCGCCAAGGCGCCCCCGGCAAAGCCCGAGGAGTTTCAGATTGAAGCTTGCCGCTAGGCCCCCAGGCCTGGGCCCGAGTTCCGCCGCGCCGCCCGCCGCCGAAGGCACAGGGATCTACGCCGCAGTCGCGGCCGCGAACAGAGGCGGGCCCCAGGGGAG
>CAUYUJ010021229.1:87285-92465 GCA_963575745.1 Prorocentrum cordatum | reverse complement strand
ATGTGGGGATCCTTTCAGGCTAGGTGCGGGTCGCCTCCGCCGGTGGGGGGTGTGGGTGAGGGTCAGATCCCCTAGGTTGATGGCGGCCCTGGGTGGCGCGAGGGGGCGCGTGCGCGTGTGAGCGCACCGCACATCAAGATGCGGTCCATGTAGATCCGAAGGAGGCCATCGCAGCTCAGCCAAGTGGGAATCGTAGCTGTGCCTGTGGCTCTGCTGGTAATTCGTTCCCGAAGGGCTGCCTGTGGCTCTCGTAGCTCGAGCAGCGGCCCACGCACCCCAGCCGGCGGCGCTCGTAGCTCAGCTGGTGGGTTGTCGTTGCCAGGCTGGTACCTTTCGCAGGCGGTCGTCGACCACGTTCTGGTGGTCATAGTGGTCGTACTGGAGGTCGTACTGGTCACACAGGGCGTAGTTGTAGTCGGCATATGTAAGTGGCCCAGCCGTGGTCCACAAGTAGCTCCACGACGATGTACTCAATAACCCCTTCGGGCTGTCCTGTCGTGTCGTGCCTGGTGCCACACCTGGTGATGTCGTACTTTGTGTCGTACTTGGCGCCGTGTTTTATGCCGCACTTGCTGTCGTACCTAGGCGCCCTCGCGAAGGCAGCCGTGGCCATGAGAATGAGATTGCCGGGCCGGCACGTTATTGGGCCACGTCTGCTGGCGTTCGTGCTGCCCTCCCCCGTCTCTTCGCTGGCTCCGCCCTTCGCGCGGCAGGTCCCGGCAGGTCTCTGCCCATCCGCTGGGCCCCTGGACGGTCACCCGGGACTCCTTGGTTGCCCCGTCGTCGCTTCGCTCAACGGCCGGCCCCGGGCCACCGCCGCCTTCCTGGCCCCGCCGCCGTGGCACTGCTGGGTGGAGCCGCTGCTGCGCCCCCGCTGCCCTCCCCTCCCCTCCCCTCCCCTCCTGATGGGATCCGTCCCCCCCAGTGGGCCCAACCCGCCTATGGAGGCGACCAGCTGGCAGCACCGCCCGCCCCCCTCCAGCCCGCCCGGCGCCCTGCCTGCTGCGCCGCCGCCGCCTCCCGGCCCTGCTGCACGAGGAAGCATCGTCGGCCCGGCCCCGCTCTTCCAGACGCTGCACCTCCGGCTCGCGCACCTGCGCCATCTGCCCCGCCCCTCGGGTGTGGCCGCCACGCCGCCCCGCGCCAGCACCGGCTGGCCGTCCCGGCCGCTCCGCGGCGGCCTCCGCCGCGTGGGCGCTCTCCCCCCCTTGCCCCGCCCCGTACGGCCGCTCCCTCCCTCTTTTGCACGCCCGAAATGGGTACAGAAAGAATGGATACAATGCCCAACAACAAATGCTGTCCCAAACCAACAGCGGCCGCTGTTGGGCAGGCGGCCTTCTGACTCGAATGGACACATAGGCCGCGGCGGCGTGGACAGCGAATCCTGTTCAAAATGAACAAGAACTGCTGTTGGGCATTGTGCCCATTCTTTCCGTACCCATTTCGGGCGTCCAGATCCCTCTGTTCTTCTGCTCTTGCCGCCGGACACTTTGGGCGCTGCCCGCCCCCCCTGGCCACTCGAGCTCGCGTGCGGAATGCCGCTGCCGTGCGCCGCAAAAAAAGTTGCGCCCGTGCTCATATATTCGTGTATGGTCTCGGCATGCTTGCCGGTGGGCCTCTAGCCATGTGGGTATGTCTCGTAGCCCTTAGCTGATGTTCAAAACGCCCGCTATGTAGTTCAACAACTGGTGGTTGATGGTGTCCTGCTGGTGGAATCTTTTCTAGTCGCCGTTGATCGCCTTTCTCGTGGTACGCATGCCGCCCACTTCCGATGGCGCGGCGGCGGGTTTAGGCGGGCTCCGCCGAAGGCGGCCGCGCGGGCGGGGCGCGGCGTTGGAGGCGAGCAGAGAGCGTATATATATATATATATATATATATATATATGTATAGAGAGAGGGGGAGAGAGAGAGAGAGAGAGAGAGTTCCCGCAAACGGCCTTCCTCCTTTTCCTCCTCATCCTCCTCCTCCCCGTCCTCCTCCTATTTCTCCTCGTCCTCCTCCTCCTTCGCCTTTCCTCCACCTCCTCATCATCACCATCCCCCTCCTGCCCCTACCCCTACTCCTACTCTTTTTCCCACTCCGCCTCCCCCCCTCGAAGGCCTGAAGTCGCTCTGGTCCTCGCTTTGCTCCCCCGGCTCCTCCCGCAGGCTGCTGGAGAACTGGGACAACTCGCCCCTCTCGTGCTTGATCGACAGGCGCGGTGCGTCCGCGGAGCCTACGAGCGCGGTCGGCGTCGCCGCCGCCGCTCTCGCTCATTGAGCCACGAACCTCCACGACAACGATGACGACATCGTCGTCGTCGTCGTCACCAGCAGCGGCATCCTCGCCGGCGGCGGCGTCGAGGTTCGAGGCTGAGAGACCTCTGGAAGTTTATGCGTGTACACTTCTCTCCTCTGTCCATGCCTATCTATCCGTTTCTGTCTGTCACACCTGCTGTACCCTCCATCCTACCATCTTTCCTCAGCGCCGAAACCCTATGATCTCTCCTGGAACGCGCTCTGATCAGGATATTTAAGCGAGACCCGGGGCGCCGACGAAGAACCCCCCAGAGGCATCAACAAAACGGACACGTCAAAACCCTCCTTCACCCCTCGGACACCCGACGTCGTGGATAGTTTTGCGACGTGGACCCCTGGAATCCTGCACCCCGCCCTCGGGGCCCGCGCTCTATCCCGAATCGCTCTTGACAGCCCCCGGGCCAGGGAAGCGGCCTTCCAGCGGTCGAGGACGTCGAACAAAAACATGTTTTGGTCTGCGGGTCGGGAGCGGGCCCCTTCCGGTCAAGATCTAAACGGGACGCGGGTAGCCCTAATTGGGGAGACAGGGCGCGGGCGGGCGGGGCCTCAGGCGGCCAGAGGGCTCAGAAAACAGGCGGCGCCGAAGATCTTGCACAGGACAAGGTGCGCCATGGACTTGAGCAGGGGGCGCGGTCCCACAGGGAAAGTGGATTGGTGAATGTCGAACAAAATCATGCCGTGACGTTTTGTGTGCCATGCACCCCCCCCCCCCTGCCCCCAGACATCCGGCGATGCGATGCTGGCCCGTGCGCGGCCCCGGGAAATCCCGACAGTTTCCCCGCGTGGGCGCCTGCCGTCCCGGATTCCGTGTCCGATGGCCCTGGGCCCCGGCGACGGGCTTTCGGTGGCCGTTCCATCCAATCCTGGCACCAACATGAAGGGGACCCAGGACACACACAAACAAAGACACACAAATAAGAAGATTCCCCATGCTTTCCCATATTTTCTGGGCTTCTGTCTTCCCTCCCACTTCCCCTATTTTCCAATATTTTCTGGGGAGTCGACGATTAATTGTGTCTGCGTGTTTCTTTCCCTCCTGACACCAGGACTGCTGCTTATCTTACTCCGCCGTGGCGTCCGTGGCGGCGGGGGGGGGTGTCCTGCCGCCGTGTGGGGGAGTGAAACGGTAGCGTGGCGGGCTTGGGCGTGGCACCAGCATGCGACAATCAAAGTAGGACACTCGACAGTGGTGGGAGCAGTCGACATCAGGTAGTAGCTGCGATGGTCGTAATTAGCAATACGACCATCAAAATCCATATGAAGGACGCGCGGCAAGGACGCAAGCCCCTTGGAAGCCGAAGTTGGGACACTTTGAGCGGCAGGCGGCCGTAACCCCAGGGACGCAAGGGGACACGTCGGTCGGAAGAAGTACGTAAAAACATGAAGTAGGAAGGCGGATTCAGTGGATTGGGTCCAGGCCCTCCCGGAGAACAACAAGACACAGCAAAAGCACATCGATTCTTGCAGTAGGAAGGCGCTTGAAGCAGACTGGGATCTGGGGATCCAAGAATACCTACTTTCAACGACTGGCGGGTACCCTGACCCGCTCCCGTCCTTGCCGGCTTGGCGCCGGCGCCCAACGCAAACGCAACGCCACGCCCGCTCGCGAGCGGAGGCAGCGAGGGGAGGCGCCGCCGCCGCGCGCCCTTTCGGACGGCCAGGCGAGCCGTGCTGGCCAACGTCCTCAGGGCCACGCCCGCGCGCAGAGTGAACGACGGGCGAGGGCGAGGGCGACGCGCAGAAGGAGGGCCAAGGGTTAAGTCGGGCCTGTCCCCCTACAGGGGGAGTTTCGACGAAAAGTGAAAAGTGCCCCAACAATATTCAAGAAATAGTCCAAAATAGTCTGGTGACCATTTTTGGTATATGTTTTGACCTTTTTGGAATATTTGTTCGTGGTATTTTGTATTTTTCGCCAGACAAGGGGGACACGCCCGACACAAGCCAAGGGTACCCAGGGAGCCCACGTCCTTAGAAATGCCCCCGAGAGGAACGCCCCGCCTCGCAGCCGACGGACGGCGTCCGCCCCCCAAGCGTACCCTGAGAGGCTGGCCAGTGAGAAGTGCCAAGAGCGGGCCGCAGAGGCAGAGGCAGGCAGGGACCCAAGTTGGAGGCCTGGAAATTGGCACCAGCACCAACACAGGGGGGTTGCCTCCACAGGGGGAAGATGATCCTAGATTTCGGTGTTGGTGGTAATTTTTCGGTCACCTAGGAAGCCAGAATATTACCACCATCACCGAGATCGGGATCTTCTTCCCTCGGTGGAGGGACACCACCGATCTTCGTGTTGGTGTCAACCTCTAGGCCTGCGACCAAGGGTACCCATAGAGAAAGGTGCGCGTCCCTACTATGGATTTTGACTGCAGCTGTAGCAGCAGGAGTACCGGCAAAGGCCACGACAACGACGAGGACCACGACGACCACCAACGGCGACGACAACGACAACGACAACGTATGCGAAGACGAAACCTGCGACGGCAATGACTGGCTAGGCCGGCGAAGACGACGACGACAGGCGGCGACGACAACGACGCCCACGACGAGCGGCGGCGACAACGACGGCCAGCGGTGACAACGACTGGCGATGACCACGAATACAGGCAATTGATGTATAAGATGGGTAGTAATATTAGTTTACGTAGTAGTAGTCGAAGTCGTAGTCGTAATCGTAGTAGTGGTAGTAGCAGCATTAGTAGTAGTAGTAGTAGTAGTAGTAGTAGAAGTAGTAGTAGTAGTAGTAGTAGTAGTAGCAGTAGTAGTAGTAGTAGTAGTAGTAGTAGTAGTAGTAGTAGTAGTAGTAGTAGTAGTAGTAGTAGTAGTAGTAGTAGTTTCAGCATTAAGTAAGTAGTAGTAGTAGAGTAGTAGTAAGTAGCAGTAAATAGTAAG
>CAUYUJ010021229.1:59785-77285 GCA_963575745.1 Prorocentrum cordatum | reverse complement strand
TCCTCCCCCTCCTCCTCCTCCTCCTCCTCCTCCTCCTCCTCCTCCTCCTCCTCCTCCTCCTCCTCGGGCCCGAGGCGGACTGGGGAGCCGCCGCGCGGGCGGCCGGTGCTCGCGTGCCGTGGAGGCCGTCCGCTTCCCGAGGGTGGGGGGCCCGGAGGTGGATGCAGGGAGACGGCCGAAGGGCCGCTCCTGTGTGGGGTCCGCAGGCAGAGGCTTCCCTTTTGCCGGGCACTGCGCAGCGGGCAGCGCCTCAAGGTTAGCTTGCCAATACCTGAGCCAGCACAGTTGCGGAAGGGATGTCACAGGGAAGTGAGCGGACTTCACACACACACACACACACACCCAAGAGGTGGGCCCAGTTCCCTCGCGAAGCAGACGTCAACGATCTTGTCTTCGTCGCCAGGGTGAGTTCAGGAAGTCTCGCCGCGAGGCCATCGGTCGGCTCTTCGGGGGCCCCGGGCTTGTCGAGAGGCCCCTGGGCCGTGGTGCCTGTGCTGGCGCGCCGGCTGCGCAGGAGTCAGGAGGACGTTCCTTGGACGCCCGAGTTATCCGGGGTAACTCGGGTCCGGGGTAACTCGGGTTTGGATTCCCGAAAAACGAACCCGAGTTAGCCCTGACCCGAGTTACCCCTGATGATTCGGGGCTATGGACGCCCGAGTTATCCGGGGTAACTCGGGTCCGGGGTAACTCGGGTTTGGATTCCCGAAAAACGAACCCGAGTTAGCCCTGACCCGAGTTACCCCTGATGATTCGGGGCTCTGAGTTCCTCCTGTGGACGAGCTGAGGCGGAAGTGTGGCGACGCATGCCGAGAGGGTACCGCACGCGCCCGGCACAGCCGCTGCTGCTGGCCTCCGCAGCGCCGCGCGGGGCCTCGCCTGGGCCGCGCGGGCGCTGCTGCGGGCGTGCACGCCCCGCCCAAGACCGCCCGTCGGACGGCGGCGCAGACCCAAGACCCCCGACGTCGCGATTTTTGTTCACAGCGGCGACCCCCAGAGGTCTCGACTCGTTCCCCGGGACAGGTTTCTCATCCTGAGTCGTTCTGTTGACGGTCGTGATTTTTTCACAACGGCGACCCCCAGAGGTCTCGACTCGTTCCCCGGGACAGGTTTCTCATCCTGAGTCGTTTTGCTGACGGTCCCGAGGCCCGGTAAGGGCCCCTGGAGGCCGAAGATGGCGAAAAGCCTCCCGCCGTGATTCCTGTCACGACGCGAGGGGGGTCTGGGAAGTGCCCGCCTGGAAAACCGACGGGAGCGGCCGACAATCTCAGACCTCGAACCTTTCGGGGGTCGATGCGTCACCCCCTGAGCCTACCCCCACCCCTTGACCTTGCTCCTGACCTGCGTCGGAAGCCCTCCGAACTGCGAGAGCCTCGAGGCTGAACTCCCCACCCTGAGAGACTCGGGGGGTGGGCAAGGACCCTCCACCTCCATCTTCCATCCGTTCCGACCGACCTTCTGAGCCTCTGAGCCTCTGACCTTCTGAGGCTCTGACCATGGGGGTCGATGCGTCACCCCCTGCGCCTACCCCCCCCTGAACTTGCTCCTGACCTGCGTCGGAGGCCCTCCGAATTGCGGGAGAGCCTCGAGGCCGCACTCCCCTCCCCGAGAGAGGTTCGGGGGGGGGGGGACGCGGAGAGCGAGGGGCGTCCAAGACAGGAACGCAGTCGCAGTCGAGGCGGGAGCTCGTGCTCCAAGAAGCTCACGGTGGTCAGCTTGCGCGTCGTCTGCCAAACGACAGCTGCGCGGGCATACATAACCCCAGAGATCCGATGTCGTGATTTTTTCAATACGGGGTCCCCGGAAGTCTAGGCCCATTCCCCGGGACCGGTTTTTCATCCCGAGTCGTTTTTACCTAACAGCTTTTGCTGATAGGTTTCTAGTGGGGTCAAAAGAGAGCAGCAAAGGACTCCACAGGGGGGTCTGGGCGGCATCCGGGGAGCTGTGTCCGAACTCGTGTCCGAACTCGTTTTTCGCAAACAGTCACACACTTCGTGCTCTTCGACCTCCCAGAACTCCATTCCCGGGCCACATTCTGAATGCCCGGAGCCAACTGTAGGCCACTTCGTGCTCTTCGACTTCCCAGAACTCTTCCACATTTTGAATGCCCGGAGCCAACTCCAGAACTCCATTCCCGGGCCACATTTTGGATGCCCGGAGCCAACTGTAGGCCACTTCGTGCTCTTCGAGTTCCCAGAACTCCATTCCGGGGCCACATTTTGAATGCCCGGAGCCAACTGTAGGCCACTTCGTGGTCTTCGAGTTCCCAGAACTCCATTCCTGGGCATGATTTTGAATGCCCGGAGCCAACTGTAGGCCACTTCGTGTTCTTCGAGTTCCCAGAACTCCATTCCCGGGCCACATTTTGAATGCTGAGGCAGGCTGAGGCTGAGGCTGAGGCAGGCTGAGGCTGAGGCAGGCTGAGGCTGAGGCCGAGGCTGAAGGCAGACTGAGGCTGAGGCTGAAGCAGGCTGAGGCTGAGGCAGAGGCAGGCTGAGGCTGAGGCAGGCTGATGCTGAGGCAGGCTGAGGCTGAGGCTGAGGCTGATGCAGGCTGAGGCTGAGGCAGGCTGAGGCTGAGGCCGAGGCTGAAGGCAGACTGAGGCTGAGGCTGAAGCAGGCTGAGGCTGAGGCTGAGGCAGGCTGAGGCTGAGGCTGAGGCAGGCTGATGCTGAGGCAGGCTGAGGCTGAGGCTGAGGCTGATGCAGGCTGAGGCTGAGGCAGGCTGAGGCTGAGGCCGAGGCTGAAGGCAGACTGAGGCTGAGGCTGAAGCAGGCTGAGGCTGAGGCTGAGGCAGGCTGAGGCTGAGGCTGAGGCAGGCTGATGCTGAGGCAGGCTGAGGCTGAGGCTGAGGCTGATGCAGGCTGAGGCTGAGGCAGCCTGAGGCTGAGCCGAGGCTGAAGGCAGACTGAGGCTGAGGCTGAGGCTGAGGCTGAGGCTGAGGCAGGCTGAGGCTGAGGCAGGCTGAGGCTGAGGCTGAGGCTGATGCAGGCTGAGGCTGAGGCAGGCTGATGCTGAGGCCGAGGCTGAAGGCAGACTGAGGCTGAGGCAGGCTGAGGCTGAGGCTGAGGCAGGCTGAGGCTGAGGCAGGCTGAGGCTGAGGCTGAGGCTGATGCAGGCTGAGGCTGAGGCAGGCGAGGCTGAGGCCGAGGCTGAAGGCAGACTGAGGCTGAGGCTGAAGCAGGCTGAGGCTGAGGCAGAGGCAGGCTGAGGCTGAGGCTGAGGCTGATGCTGAGGCAGGCTGAGGCTGAGGCTGAGGCTGATGCAGGCTGAGGCTGAGGCAGGCTGAGGCTGAGGCCGAGGCTGAAGGCAGACTGAGGCTGAGGCTGAAGCAGGCTGAGGCTGAGGCTGAGGCAGGCTGAGGCTGAGGCTGAGGCAGGCTGATGCTGAGGCAGGCTGAGGCTGAGGCTGAGGCTGAAGGCTGAGGCTGAGGCAGGCTGAGGCTGAGGCCGAGGCTGACGGCAGACTGAAGCTGAGGCTGAAGCAGGCTGAGGCTGAGGCTGAGGCAGAGGCAGGCTGAGGCTGAGGCTGAGGCAGGCTGATGCTGAGGCAGGCTGAGGCTGAGGCTGAGGCTGAGGCTGAGGCTGAGGCAGGCTGAGGCTGAGGCCGAGGCTGAAGGCAGACTGATGCTGAGGCTGAAGCAGGCTGAGGCTGAGGCTGAGGCAGGCTGAGGCTGAGGCAGGCTGAGGCTGAGGCTGAGGCAGGCTGAGGCTGAGGCTGTGACTGCGACTGCCGTTGCCACTGCGACTGTCATCGCGAATGCGACTACGACTGCGAGAACAGCAGAATTCTACAACTGGATTCTCATCTGAATCTTAAGGGGAATGCTTCCAGATATGCTCCTACACATCGCTGTTAGGTTGCTTTGCCGGGATAATTTGACGGTCCCGAGGCCCGGAGAGGGCCCCTGGGGGCCGAAATTTGCGAAACACCTCCGCCTTGAGTTTTTCAATACTTTGGATCTCTGGGACTTCGTCTGCGCCTGGTGTCCTCTTGGGCCGTATTGGAGGACCACCTTGAAGCCGCCTTGGGGCGTCGTGGGCACATCCTGGGCCGTCTGGGGCGCATCCTGCGGCCATCTTGGGCTCTCGTGGGGCCCTCTCGGGCCGTCTTGGAGGCATCTCGGAGATCACGCGGGGCCGTCTTGGGACCATCTTGGAGCCTTCGCCTGGTGCCTCGCTCCCCGCGCGGCGGGCGCCTCGCTCCCCGAACTGCGATTGAGCAACGATCTGTTCTCTGAGTGTCTTGAGGCGATGATGTTTTGTTTTGCTTCGAGCTGTAGGCGAACTGCAGAACTGACTACCTACCAAACCACCCCAACCCAACCCGAAGACCCGAATTTCGGGTTGGGGGGGGGGGTACGGGCTTCATGTGTGTTTTCTCGACGTTCCCCGACCCCCCCCCAAACTGGAAATGGAGGGCAAATTGGGGCCTTCGGGTTGGGTTGGGGTGGTTTGGCGGGTGGTGAAGAACTGAGACACTCGTCAATCGAGAAGCAATGATTGAGAGCAGTAGATGAAAATATCTGGACGCCTCAGATCGGTTTGCAACCAAAAGTATCGCCAGTCAACGACCGGATTCCGCAGGGGCCATGAGATCAGGGTTAGGTCGGGCGTGTCCCCCTATAGGCGGATCTTGGACGAAAAGTTGGGAATACCAAAAACATAGCCAAAACAAATTCAAGGATTGTCAAACATCGTCCCCAGGCTATCTTCTGACTATTTTTGTATTTTAACCCTGTGGAGGGACAGGCCCGCCTTAAGATCAGGGGAGGCGCCGTGGCCCCGGCCACGGCTCCCCCTCCCGCCGCCCCAGCAGTCATCCCCGTCCTGGTTGCCCCCGGCTGAAGTAGTGGTCCACATGCGAACCCTACCCCTACCCCCCACGATTTCTGAGGGGGAGGGTGGGGTTCACTTCGCTCGGGAGCTCCCGAACGAAGTGAACCCCACCCTCGACCTCAGAAATCGTGGGGGGTAGGGGTAGGGTTCGCATGTGGACCCCTATGAAGGCCCATTGTGAGGGAAGGCCTCGCCCTCATTCCTCCAGGCCTTCCGTGCTGACCTTCCACACTCCTGCGCTCCGTGAGACGTTGAGCTTCTTGCGCCTCCCGAGGCCTTCAACAGTTTCAATGAAGCACCCTCCGCGCCTCCCGCAGAGGTCGGAGGGTATGCAAGATGGAGCTGGAGGGAAGGCCGTTGTGAGGAGAAGCCTCGAGGCCTCGCGCGGCAACGCGAGACCCAATCTGCGTCGCATCCACGTCGGATCTGCGTCGAGCTCACGCCGGAGCTGCGTCGTCGGCACTACTTCGGAGCATCGCCGCGCGAACGCCGACCCAGATCCTACGGAGCGGCCGTGGGGACCAGTTAATACCAGGAAGCTGGACACACATCGCTGGATTTCGGTCGGGCGTGTCCTCCCTACAGGTGGATTTGGACGAAAAGTAAGAGATACCCCCAAAATGCACCCAGGAATGTTCAAACATGGTTGAACCATCGTCCCCAGACTATTTGTTGCTCTTCTTGAACGTTCCCCCTGTAGAGCCCTCGCCCTCATTCTTCCAAACCTTCCGTGCTGACCTTCCACGCTCATGCGCCTCGTGTCATGCGTAGTTTTCTTGCGCTTCCGGAGGCTTTCAAGAGCTTCAGTGCATCACCTTCCGCGCCTTCCGCTGAGGTCGGAAGGTACTCCAGATTTCGTAATCAAGGGAGGGGGGTCTCATTTCGGGGGGGGTCTCTTCCAGGCTATCTTGGAGGGCCTGGGGGGGGTCTGGGGACGATGTTGTGGAGGGTTCTCCCACGGCGGGGGGGTCTGAAATGGCCTGTCTTGGAGGCTCCAGGCCCCCTCCCTTTGATTACGAACTCTGGAGTATGGAGGATGGAGGTGGAGGGAGGGACAGGCCCGGCCTGCGGCTGGCCGCGCCCGTGGAGCGCCCGGAGGCCACGCGCGGGGCCCCCGACATATGTGCGGACACACCCCGCGCGTGCCACGGCAGATGGGCAGAGCGGCGGAGAGCCACCACACCCGGCCACGGGCAGCTGTCCAGCCCTCGCCCGGGCCAGCCGCGCCACGTGTACAGCCATCGGCCGGACCTAAGGAACGATGAATAAGGAAGGAAGCTCCGCTTCATCCCAAGAAAATAACGCGTAAGGAGCGATGAATAGCAAGTGACGCAGAAGGAGCTGTACACAACGCGTGCAGGCCTCAGGAACGACCGAGCCCCTGTTGAAAAGCAAGTGTTCCTTATTCAAGCCGCCCACTGTACTCCGCTCCTTGGCACCACTGCTGGGGGAGCCACCACCCAGAGACCCAACGTACAGTGAAAACGTATAGTAAGGAGGCGTGGTAAGGACGCAAGGCCCTTGGAGGCCGAAGTTGAGGTACTCTGGCCTGCGAAAATTGCTAGGGAGGGGCCGCAGAGGCTGAGGCAGGCAAGGACCCAAGGGCACCCTTGAAAAAGTCGTTTGTCCTTACTATGCGCGTTGACTTGATTGAAAAGATCAAGACGGAGTCTTGTCGCAAACTTCGGCCCCCAGGGGGCCTCGCTGGGCCTCGGTTCGTCAGACGACAGCTCAGGATGAAAAACCGATCCTGGGGAATGCGTCGAGACTTCCGGGGACCCCGCATTGAAACAAAATGACGACATCGGATCTCTGGGAAGGTACCGATACCGCTGCTTCATGGAACTCTCCCAGTGTGCGTTCTGACCAGAATTTCGAAGCGAATCCCGCGGTGGCGACGGGGGCCTCCCAGGAGGCCTGAAAGGAAGAAGACGAGGCAAGGGTAACATTAAGTCGGGCCTGTCCCCCTACAGGGGGATTTTGGGTGAAAAATTAAAATTCTCAAAAAATATTCCGAAATGGTCAACAGTAGTCAAGAAATAGTCCCCCGACTATTCTTTGACTGTTTCGAGTTTCCCTCCTGTAGAGGGACCGGCCCGACTTAAGGGCAACAGTATGGGTACCCTTTCCCCCTCCGAACTCTTCCGCGCCGCGCGAGGCCTGCAGGATTCGCCGCGCTCGAGAACAGGGGAGCGGCTCGCGGCGCGGGAGCGACCCGGGCCGGCGCGGCGCGCCGCGAGCCTGCAGCGCGTCCACGCGGATGCACGCGGCGCCCAGGCACTTCCTCGAAGTCGCGCCGCCGGTCGCCGGTCGTCGGTCGCCGCCGTTGTCGGTCGCCGTCGTCGTCGGCGTCGTCGCCGTCGTCCTCGTCGCCGTCGCCGTAGTCCTCGTCGCCGTCGTCGTCGCCGTCGTCGTCGTCGTCGTCGTCGTCCTCGTCGACGTCGTCGTCGACTGCTTCGTTATGTTCGTTATCTGTTTCGTCTTCTTTGTGATGGTATGGTCTGGCGTCTTTCTCGTCGACGCCTGGTTCGTCGTCTTCGTCTGCTTCCTCGACCTCGTTGTGGCCGCCGCCGCCGCCGTTGTCGTCGTTGACGTCGTCATCGTCGTCGTCGTTGTCGTCGTCGCTGTCGTCATCGCCGTCTAGCCCTCGTTTGTTACTGGCCCCTTTTCAGCCGTGCTCTAGCGGGATCGTCCCATCCTCCTCCTCCTCCTCCTCCTCCTCCTCCTCCACCTCCTCGTCACCTCCGAGGGCCCTGGGCCCTCTGGGGCCCAGGGCAGCCCCGCCCCCGCCCCGACGCCCAGTGAGGGAGTGGAGAGCCCAGCTGGCACTCCACCGCCCTCACAGGGCCCTGTGGACCCCCCTCCTTGGCCTCCCGTGGGGCTCGCAGTGTTGATCCAGCGGGCCCGAGCCGAAGGCCACCAGACGGTGCGCCCTCAAGCGGTAGTATTCTGTGGGAAGTGCGCAAGGTACGCCACAAGCCGATGGAGGGGTCTCAGGACCAGCTGTCCAGGGGGAAATCCTCGGGTCCTTGCTGGGCGTTTGAACCGTTTGTGGCAGGGCAGACACCCCACCACGAATCAGTGTTTCGGAGGCCTCAGATTGCCCAGGACAGGCCTGGGATGAAGAGCACCTCCGTTTTCGAGCGTAGTCGCCTCGCCTTCGGCCGATTCGACTATCCGTTGCGAGCGAATCCTCAGCGAATCCTCCACCTCCTCCTCCTCCTCCTCCTCCTCCTCCTCCTCCTCCTCCTCCTCCTCCTCCTCCTCCTCCTCCTCCTCCGCCCCCTCCTCGCCGGGCCTCGGGACCGTCAAAAAACGACTCAGGATGAAAAACCCGTCCTGGAAAATGAGTCGAGACTTCCGGGGACCCCGTAATGAAAAAACACGACATCGGATCTCTGGCTATCCTCCACCACCTCCGCCGCCTCCTCCTCCTCCTCCTCCTCCCCTTTTGTTTTTCCGGTTCCCCCCGCCGAAGATGTCCAGAACTATCCTCCACCACCTCCGCTGCCACCTCCTCTTCCTCCTCCTCATCCTCCTCCTCCTCCTCCTCCTCCTCCTCCTCCTCCTGCTCCCCTTTTGTTTTTTTTTGCGGTTCCCCCCGCCGAACATGTCTAGAACTATCGATCCGGGCACCCCCAGGACGCTCTCGGCGAGGCGCAGCTGCTGGAAAGCACCCCGACGTGGGAGGACCGGCAGGAAGGAATCGTCCGAAACGCCCAAAAACCTCGAAACCTCGGACGTTGAGGGCGTCGATGCGAAACTTCCTGAGCCCATCCCCCCCTGACGTTGCTCCTGACCTGCAGGCGCGCCCAGTGCCGGCTCGGGCTTGGTCGTCGCGCAACGCAGCACATTGTCGGCAGCGGGCGGAGGGGGGGGGGATACCTTCTCAGAAGGCGGCGGTGCTTCTCAGAAGCCACCCAGGGGACCCAGCCTTCTGAGAGTTTTCTGCGTCTTCGGGGAAAGATTTGGAAACTTCGCAAAGGCCGGGGAACTCTCACTTCCCTCCCGGGCTTGCCGCCGACCTTGGGATGGAAGCGCGCAGATCGGGGAACTACTGACCCGGGTCAATCCAAGCCTGGGACAATCAGGCCCTGCAGGATCCTGCAGGATCCTGCACCCAAGCCGGGGTCCGTGCACCCCTGGTTCTGCAGGATCCTGCAAGATCCGACGCTCTGGCTGACCCCCGTGTGCATGGACCCCCGTCCCCAAGGCACCCGTCCAGAGAGCAGCCAGCCGAGGCCAGGTCTACACAGCATCCTGCAGCCCCGAGTCGCTCTGGCCAGGCATGGGTGCGGGTGCGCAGAGTCAACCCGTAGAACAAGGGCGCGCCAGAAGGATGCAGGGGCCTTGGAAGGCCTTGTCGGCACTCTGCGAGCGGGGCGCGGCAGGCGAAAAAGGCAAAGGATGGGCCGAAGGGGAAGGATGCAAGGGCAAGCGTGGAAAATTGCCATCCTTTCCGTGCGGGTTGACCGTAGATGCCTTCTGCGGAAGAAGCTGGGGGAGGAGGACGAGCGCCAGTACCATGATGGGTCCAATGAGTCACGATCCTAAGTCCCGAACTGCTGGTTTCAGCCACCTGTAGGGCCGAACAGCGTTAGGCGGAGGAGGAAGCAGAGAATACTGGGGGGAGGCTCGCTAAGCATGCCGCCTCACATTCTTGGGCATGAAGTTGGTGGAGGCGCGTGGATCAACTGTGGACAACGTTTTGCTTCAGACGGCCCTAAGCTCTTCCACTGCTGGCAATGCTATGTACCAATGCCACGACTGATGCTGATACGGTTCCTGTGGCGACTATTAGTGCAGCGTGTGCCGCATACCTGCATGTGTATAGCTCGCGGCTGCTGTACTGCGACTCCTATGTTTACACATAGTTGTGCGACGGTACTACCACTACAACTGCCACTACCACTGCCATCACTACTCCCACGGGTGCGCCTCTTCTCATACAACTACGTATCACAACGACAAATGCTTCGACGGCTGCTACCACTACCACTGTTCTTCCACCACTGCTACCACCAGTGCGAATCCCATGGATTCAACTGAACTGGCAGGGAGACTGGGATCAGAAAAGTTGCGCGCGAAGCGCAACACAAGCAAGACGGGACGCATGAACTTTCCACCGCAAGCTGGCACGGACAGTAGACGCACATGAGACACCGAGTTGGTGAGCGCCGAGCTTTGCTGCTGCAGTCATCGACCATTGCCTTGTGTACTACCGTCGCAAGCGTCGTCCTGACCACTAAAACCATACCCCCACCACGCACAGCAGCCGCATCTGCCAAATACCGCATTCTCATCCTACTCGCCCTCGGCCTCCGCCTCGTCATCCTCCGCGCCATCCTCATCTGCCCTGCATTCAACGCACACGCGTGTTGCTCGGCGCGGCGCCGATTCTAAAAGCCCGCCTATTCGGAAGCTGGAGGTGCCGATGTTGTCGTCAAAGAATACCTAGGCTCGCAGCACAGGTCTACGGAAATGCCGGGTGGGAAGAGCAAATGGATGTTTTTGTGTTTGTCGCCGCCCGCGAGGCAGAGGCGGTACGCCCCAGCGTGTGGCTGTTCGGGCTAACCGAAAGGCGAAGTGTCCGGCGTGCACGAGGAAGGAAACAAGACGACGGCGGCCGCTCGGGGGAGGATTACCAGCCTGGAACATATCCCTATCCCTATGCTGGGCACCTCCTCATCACGATGCCAATCTTAGGGATTCCCTTATTGTTTGAGGGCGAATCCCTAAGATTGTCATCGCCTTTGGGCGTGTCGATCCTAGGGAAAGGGATACGTTCGAGGCTGGTAAGAGGAGGGGGAGGCGCAACAAATGAGTGGCACGCGCCGCACTCGTGCCCCGCCTGCCTGGGCCCTGGCTCCCGACACCTCGGGGACCGCTCGCTCGACCTGGAGCGCCCCATGCTCTCGGCGAGGCTCTCCCCGAGAGCTGTGGGCCTCGCACTGCGTGCCGGACGTCGCGCCGCGAGCTGCCCTCTGCGGGCCCCGCTCCGGGGCCCGACGACTCGAAGACTGGCCCACCGCCGCAGCAGCGCTGCGGTGAAAAAGCAACGTCGTGCGAGCCCCGGTCCTCCCCGTGCGAGCCAACGTCGTGGGCGTACCACGAGGTGCCCCTGGAGCAAAACGCTGCGGGGCTCTCCTGCAAAGTCCAAAGTAGTCGCTGGGGAGCATCCTGTGCCGGGGCCCCCTCGGGACCTCCGAGGGGGGGCCCGAAGGGCCCCAGATGCTTCAGGCCTCTGGCGGCCTCCTGGGGCTTCGGATGGGCCCCCTTGAGGTCCTGCTGGTGCCATCGAGGGCCATCTCAGGGGGGGAGAGCGCGAAATATCAGCTCGAGGTCCCCCTCTCTGGGCCTTCTTGGGTCCCTCTGATATTCGGCCCCCCTTGGGCCGTCCAGGGGCCCTCTTGGGCCATCTCGGGGCGATTATGGAAGCCGTTTGGGCCGTCCTGGAGAGCCGGAAACCGGAAAAGGTGAGAATCCTACAATCCTTCAATGATTTCGGCCTCTCGGGACCCTCTTGAGGAGCTTCTTGAAGCCCTCTTGGGGCCTAGTGTATTGGGCTGTCGCAGAGGCGGATCGGGCAATTTTCTCACGGCCGCCTTTGCCCGTCTGAGAAGACCTCGAAGAGGGCGCCACAACAGCCTAAGAGGACCCCAAGACAGCCCAAAACGCCTCAAAGACGGCCCCCAAGACGGCACCAAGAGCGTGCCCAGACGGGGGTCTCGAACGGACATTTCGAGCCCCTCGGCCCCGAGGGGCTCCCAGGAGGCCCCACGAGGTTCCCAAGAGGCCCCAAGCGGCCCTTTTTACTATTTTGGGGGTATTTTTTATTTTTCGTCGAAAATCCCCATGTAGGGGGACAGGCCCGACTTAACACTAGGTGCCCTCTAGAACTCCTAACGTACCCTTGCTCCCGCCCCGAGCAATTCCAAAGGATCCGTTCCAAAAGGCCCTCTCAACTGCTGCACATTGAGATAGCAGACAACATGTTCAGATTTGGCTGCCCGGGCATTCAGCCGAATCTTGCCCTGGAAAGCTGCAGAAAGCGTCAGGATGGCCCAAGAGGGCCCCGGAGAAATCACGGCCCCAAGAGAAACCCTCCTCCTTCCTCCTTCTCATTCGACAGCTGCGCGAAGGTATACATGGTTCACTAGAATCAGCTGCGCGTCGCGCGCGCATCGGTTCTAGATTCTAGCAGGCGACCGCCCCGCCCTCGGCACCGAAAGGGCACATAACAGCCAATCAGCAGGAGGCGCGTGCTCCGACCTCCAACGTCCAACAGTTCGAGTCTCAGGTCTCCCTCGGCGGTGGTGACGACGACAACGACGGCGAGAGACAGCAGGATGGCACAGAGAGCCGTGTTAGGGTGACGTTTTGGAAGCTTGTGGCGTGTTGGAGGCCTCTTTGGACACGGGGCGCTTCCTGGGTCCCCCTGTCGGCCTTCCTCGGGCCGTCGAGCAGCCAACCGTCGTGGGATGTCTCCGTGCCCTCGTGGCAACCATAAGGGCTCTTCCTGCGATCTTTGAGCCGGATTGGGCTTCTCTCGGGGCCTTTTCTCGGGGGCGTTGAGCATCAGTATGTTCGCTTGGACTCGGCAATTCGGAGCCTCTCGTGGGGCCTCCGTGTGAATCGCCTGGGGATGGTCTGGGACAGAGTCCGCCGATCCGGCGTGTGAGTTCAAAAGAGCGGGAGCTTGAGCTTCGCATGAGCTCCGCTCTGCTGGGGGGGGGGGGTCAGCGTTTTCGCCCCCCCCCGCCTCCCAGGGGGAAGGGTCAGCGCTTTCGCCCCCGCCTCCGCTCTGCAGGGGGGGGGTCAGCGCTGTCGCCCTCCCCTCCGTCCTGCTAGGGTTTGCATGGGGGGAGGGAGGGGTCAGCGCTTTTGCCTGCCCGGCCTCCGCTCTGCAGGGGGGGGATCAACGCTTTCGCCCCCGCCTACGCTCTGCAGGGGGGGGTCAGCGCTTTCGCCCCTCCCCTCCGCTCTGCTAGGGAGGGGGTGGGGGGTGCCAGCGCTTTTGCTCACGCCTCCGCTCTGCAGGGGGGGGGGGGTCAGCGTTTCCGGCCCTCCCCTCCTCCGCTCTGCTGGGGGGTGAACGGGTCAGCGCTTTCGCCCTCGCCTCCGCTCTGCACGGGGGGGGGGTCAGCGCTTTCGCCCCCACCTCCGCGCTGTAGGGGGGGAACGGGGTGGTCAGCGCATTCGCCCCCCCCCTCCGCTCTGCAGAGGTGGGGGTCGTTGGTCGTCGTCGTCGTCGTCGTCGACGACGCCGTCGCCATTGTCGTCGTCGTCGTCGTCGTCGCCGTTCGCGTCGTCGTCGTCGTCGTGGTCATCGTCGTCGTCCATGTCAACCGGCATCCGGAGCGCCCGGGATCGGTGGCACTGGCCGGAGGTCGCTACAATACTTAGGAGGGGAACGGATGAAGCTGCCACCGTGCGTAGGGTGTGGGTCAGAAATCTCTTGGGGTCTCCTGGAGAAGCTTCCGGAGAGCCTCCTGGAAGCAGTTTGATGGCCCGTGGAGCCTCTAAGGAGCCGTTTGCGGCCTCTTTGGGCTTCTTTTGGGCCTCCCAGACGCTTCTCGGAGCTTCTTGGGGGCATCTTGGGGGCCTGCTGGCAGTTTCGCGGACCTCCCTAGTCCTGCTGGGGCTCTCTTGGGGCCTTTTTAAACCTTGTTCGGGGACCTCTGGGGGGGGTCCTCTCGGAAGTACCTGCGGCAGTCCCGAGGCCGTCTCGGGGGCCGCTTGGGCCGTCTTGGCAAGAACGCCATCCGCCGTACCAGGAACTCTTCTTGTGAACAATGGATTGGCACTTAACTTCTTCATTCAGGGGAAGGTCCAGCATGACCCACGATCCTGCAGCAATTGCGAAGCTCGAAATTCAAATCGGAAGCGAAAAAACGGCAAACCTAACAACATGTTTAAAACTGTGTTTCTCTACACGTTGGGGCCCTCGGGGGACGTCCTGGCAAGGTTCCAGGGTGCCACAGAACATCTGTGTTGGGATTCGCCTGGCACAATCATGGGGTACCTTTACAATTTCGCGTGGGGTTATGGGAACTTTCTTGGGCTAACCTCCCCCTCCTGAACCATTGTGGAAACGGCTCCCATGAAGGCGCCCCCCCCCCCTAACGCACACAGGCGCCCGGAGACGAAGTGGATCACCAAACGGGGGGGGGACTTTGGGAAAGGTGGGCCGCCCCCTGGACCCGGGGACGCGATCGCCAGATACACTACGGCGGGTTCGTATCGTGCCGACCCCAGCGTTGGTTTTTGACACCGCGCTGGATCGTTCAACCTTGAACGATCGGCCGTTTGCGAAACGTCCAATCGTTCCACATCGATCGATTCTGGGTCGCCGGCGGCGTTCAACCTTGAACGCCCGCGCTGGGGTCGCCGCGGGTCGACACGACGCGAACCTACCGTACCCATGGGGCACCGACTTCCGCAAAACGCATGATGATGCACGTCCTGGTCGCCGCGAGCCGCCCGGGGATCTTTGCTGGACGGGCGGGTACAGATACTGGGGAGACGTAAGACCCGGGTACGGGGGACTCGGAAATCCCCGACGGGGTCGTCAAAAAGTGACGAGGCCGAGCCTGCATTTTGACGAGGCCTCCCGCTGCAGACATCCCACGAAACTCCTCCTCGTCAAAATCCGAGGCGCGGTCGTCAAAAAAAGATGGCGAACCCGAGTCCTGGCAAACCCGGGTCTTACGCTCCCCCGGTACAGATAGACGAACACGAAGGTGAGGATGCCGGGCTGGTCCGCCTTTTCCCCCTCTGCACCCCGACTGTACGTGAGTATGTTCAAACACCTCCAAGGTGATGAATTATGCGCTTCGGCTTGCCACCGAAAATGGTGATGCGAATGCGGAGGGCAGCTTCAGACAAAAGGGGTGAAAAAGGGAGGAACATACAAACCACTATGAGAAAAGGAAGGAGAGCAAAACGGTGGAGGACGAGGGCTGTGGACAAGGTTGTGCGTGAAGAGGCTGGCAGACGAAAGACAGGAGAAATACAAAAGAGGGGAAGGACGGGCGAATGGGGAGATAAGGAACTTAAAGAGGAAAGAAGAGGAGGAGGAGGAAGAGGAGGAGGAGGAGGAGGATATAGATGATGATGATAATGATGATGATGAGGAGGAAAAGGAGGAGGAGGAAGAGGACGAACAAAAGAGGAGGGGGAGGGGAGGGGGAAGGAGGGGGGAGCAGGAGTGGAGAAGGAAAGGAAGAGGGGAGAGGAAGACGAAAGAGGATGGCAGAGGGCAGAAAGGGCACAGAAGAGGACGAGGAGGGAGGAAAAGGGGGAGGGAGGAGGGGAGGGAGAGAGGGAGGAGGGGAGGGGGAGAAAACCAGAAAAGAGGGGAGGGAGGAGGGGAGGGAGGAGGGGAGGGAGGAGGGGAGGGGAGGAGGATGAGGAGGGAGGAGGGGAGGGAGAGAAAAAGAGAAAAAGAGAAACAGAGAGAGAGAGAGAGAGAGAGAAAGAGCGCACCAGAGCGGACCAGGCCTGGTCCAGGCCCCACATCGGATTGGGGCTGCGCCGCGGACGAAGCAAGGGCGGGGAGCTCGCCCCCCATGGGCGCGGTCACTATGACCCCGATTGGAAAGCAAAGCGAGTCTGAAGTGAAAAGGTCACTCAAGCGCCCGCCCGCGCACCCAAAAGAGAGAAACACACAACAACAAAACTGTGCGTGCAAGCGCGGGTTGGCATGCGCGCGTCTGTCTCAATGAAGCCGTTTTGGGGAATCCCCCGCAACGACCCAATGCTAGAGCCACGGAACAATTGCCAGCACCTGCCGCGGCGCACTCAGAGCATGGAAAGGCTCGCACTGGTGTGCGAGCGGTGAGCATCGAAGCGCTCCCGGTGGTTTGCCTGGGGAGAAGCCCCTCGGTGAGCAGGCGATCGGAAGGCATGGCGGAGTTCATTCCGGAAGATCTGTGCTCTTTGGATTACGTCAAAGGGGGCACTGGCAGTTCCTGTGCTACGCAAGAAACAAACAGGACGGGACCCACGCCGATGAAGCGTCACGCGGCGAGGACAGCCCCGCGATCGAAGCCGGCAGGCTGACTGGCAACCGCGAGACGCTGCGCGGGGAACTGCGTTGGAAACGTTCGGATGCCTTCGCTCTAGCTGGCGGCGCTGGGGCCGTGAGGCCCCGCGCCCTGGACGGGCGGGAAAGCGGCCTGATTGCAGAAGGCGCTGCGCTGAGGGCCTGGGTGGGCGCGCGGCAGCACTGCCCGGCCCGTCGGTTTGCGGCGGCGGAGCTGGCCCGCCCAGGGGGCCCAGTCAGCGACTCGTCGCCGACCCTGCGCGGATCTTCTCCCAGGCCGATAGCGCCCGGGGCGGGATCCTCGCGGCCGCCTGCCTCCACGGGCACCGTCGCTCGGTTCCGTCTGGGCCGCGGCGGATGCCAAGGAGGGGCGGCGGGGGGCGAGCTGCGTTCCGAATGGTCGAGCCCTCCTCGAACCTGCACGGTCGGGGCTGGGTCCCGGTAGCCCCCCGCCCCCAGGAGCGCCCCGCGCCGTCCCGTCGCGCTCTCGACGGCGCGGCGCACAACGCACCGCCGCTTCGCAATGCTCGACGCGACGAACCGCACCGCGTTCACCGCCGCAGTGCTCAGCGCGTCCACGCTCGCGTTACCGCGTCGACTCGCCGCGCTGCTCAATGTCGCGGGCGCGCGCGTCGTCTTACCCGCAGGCGTGAGGCTGCGGATGCTAGACCCCGTCGTCGCGAGGCAGCGGCGCTCGACTCCGTCGCGCTGCCCGGCGACGCGGAGTTGGCCCTGGACGCGCTGCTAAAAACTTGGTGGTCGCTGCGCTGCTTGTCGCACTCGTAGACGTCTGGCTGCCAATGCTGGGCGCCGTCGTCGAACTCTACACCGCCGCGGCGCTCAGCTCCGTCGCGCTGCACTGCGTCGAAGTGCGGGTCGCGTGCGCTATGCCAGAAGACGTGATAATCGACGGACTGGTCGTCTCACTCGTGGGCGCGAAGCCGCCGGCGACGTGGCCCGCCCTGATGCGCGACGTCGCGATGCTCGGTTGCTGGGCGCCCTGCCGTGCAACTGTCAGACGTCGCGATCGCTTCGCTGCTCGTCACGCTCGTAGACGCGAGGCCATTGGTGCTGGACCCCGTCGCATTGCTCAGCGCCGCAGTCCTCGGCTGCGACGAGCGCGCTGTCCACAGAAGTGGTATCCGGCGCGCGTCTCGCCCCGCTCCGCACGAAGTCGCCGTCGCTGAATCTGCGCGTCGCGTCGGCGCTCGACCCGGTCGGGCCGCGAGGCGTCGCGGCGCTGGCTCCGCAGCCAGCACGCGGACGCGCTGCTCGCAGCGTCGTCCATCGCTGTCGCGCGTGCGAGGCTGTTGGCGCCTGCGTCCGCGACCCCTGGCGGGCTTGCCGCGGCCCCCCTCGCGTTGCACATACTCGCGAATGCGAGAGCGTCGGTGCCAGCCCCCGTCGCGCAGTTCAACGCGGTGGCGTTGCGCGCCATCGCGCGGCTCAGTGCCGAGGCGCTGAGGGCGCAGGTGCAGCTGGAGACGCGGCAATCAGCGCGCCCCTGGTCGCGCTCGACGCGAGGCTGCCGACGATGGGCCCTGCAGCTCCGCGCGCCGAGGCGACGCTCAACTCCGGCGCCAGCAGCAGCCAAGGGGCGGGAGAAAGACCCCCTCGGA
>CAUYUJ010021229.1:32285-54785 GCA_963575745.1 Prorocentrum cordatum | reverse complement strand
ATATATATATATATCCACATACAGAGAGAGAGATAGAGAGAGAAACACGCGACAACAAACATAAGCAAAACCATCCTACATGAGATTATCAATACTGGTAATAAAGGAGTGAGTTAGAGAAAGAGACAAAGACAGAGAGGAGGAGGGCAGCGGATGGAGGCGGAGGAGAGGAGGGCGGGCGGATGCGGAGTCGATGCTCGAACCCTAATTGGTGAAACGATTAGGCAAAAAGGGGCACCGGCATGGTGTGACATCACGCGCCAGGTGGGCAGACGAGAGGAGGAGGACGAGGATGGGCACACGCACGAGCCCCGTGCCCGCGACCCGCACGGAGTTGGCAACGAGCTTCCTCTTCGGGTCGGGCCAAACGTCTCTGGGCGTCGGCGAGTCTCCCCCTGGAGCCGCCGGGGGCTAGACTCCAGAAGAGCTTCGGCACTCTCAGCATTCTCAGGCAGGGGAGGGGGCGGAGAGGAGGAGGAGCGCCAGGAAACCACAGAGTCACGGCTGGAAGGGTGTGCGGCTTGGCTGGCCAGGCGCTCCTTCACGAGGGAGGGCCGACCCGTGCCCCCAGCTGCCATCTCCAGGAGGAAGGGGGGGGGCGATGCTGGTCGGGGCAGACGTCGCGCCGTCCCCTGCGTCTCGCTCGCCATCGCTCGGACGTCCACTCCCCGTGCATTTTTCGATGTCGTGCGTGTTTTTGTCGCTCAATATGAAGGATGCTCCTCGATGGTCCTCGCCGAAAGAAAAAATGCACACGTCCAAGCGATGCCAAGCTCGTCCTCGCCGCTCTCAGCTAGAACCCGCGGAGCGCGTATGCTTGTTCAATGTTTGTCCATCCTTCGATGGATGGCCGGGGCCGGGCACAGCGGTGGTGCAGCCGCTGGTCGCAGGACGTAGGCGGAAGCACGCAGTAGGCAGGCGGATCTAACAGATCGGATGCGGGCCCGCCCAAGCAGAAAACCCCAAGCACTGAGCGCAGATCGATCACCGAAGCAGGAAGGCGTTGAAGTAGGAAGCACGAAGCAGGAAGGCGGATCTAAGGTACTGGATGCGGGCCCACCCAAGCAAGAACAACAGGCCCAGAGCGCAGATCGATCACTGAAGCAGGAAGGCGTCTGAAGTCGATCGGCACCTGGATCTGTCGCCGCGCCGCTTGTGCTCGACGCGCCCAAGTGGACGACGCCGACACCACGGCAAACCAATGGCAAAGCAGCGGCAGACCTGCGCCCCGCGCCCCAGCGGACGAGGCCCCCGCCGCGGCACTCCCACGGCAAAGCCACCGCGCCTGGCGCGGCAGTTGCCCTGGTGGCCGCGGCGCCCTAAGATACCAGGCCGCGCGTCGGAACAAGCGGCGTGACGACACATGCCGATTCTTGCACTGGGAAGGCGCTTGAAGTAGACTGATCTCTGGACATCCCCAATTGCCTACTTTCAACGACTGGCGCGTATGGATGCCCTCTGCGGACGCTGCCCCCCTGGGAGGGCCGTGCACCTCGCCGCACCCCCGTTGGCGCGCGCCGCGGGGCCGCGGCGGCGGCTGCGTCGTCCAGTCTGCCGAAGCCCATCCGAATGTCGACGAGGCGAAGACGAGGAGGGCGACGACGACAGCAACGACGAGGGCGACGACGACGACGACGACGATGACGGCTACGACAAGGGGGGCGAGGACCACGACGACGAAGAGGTTGACGACGCAGTGGGCGACAACGGCAATCACGAGGGCGACGGCGACGACGACCCCAAGGGGCGTGTCGGGCACAACGGCACACATACCCGTCGGTGGAAGCAAGAGGTCGAGACGTGAAGTGGGAAGGCGTTGGAAGCAGATTGGGCCTCCGCCCACACCCCGAAGAGGAAAGAGGAGGGAACGCCGCTCAACGCTTGAAGCAGGAAGGCGCTTCAAGTAGACTGGGACCTGTGGTCCAAACGTACCCGTGGACCGACCTGTACTCTCTTCGGGGGGGAGCCCTGCGGGGGGGGGGAGGCGAGCTCGTGGGGAAACCAAGAGGTACCGATTACCGCTACTCCCCGGACCTCTCCTGGGGGTCGTTCTGACCAGGACGTCGAGGCGAATCCAGCGGTGGCGACGAGGGCCTCCGAGGAAGCCCCAAAGAGGGGAAAACGAGGAGAGGGTAGAGGTATGGGTACCTGTTCCTTGAGCAGGTACCGACCGTCCCAGCATTCCCATAGTCCCACCACGAAATGTTCTTAGAGCCCCAAAATGTTCTAATTCGCCGGCCCAACGGGCCAGAGGCGTGCTAAGATCTCCGGTAACTGGTTAACAATTTTCTAGTTCGCGCGCGCGGGGCGGCCCCTGGGGGTCCCCGGACGAAAAGTACCCCGACCAGGTCCCGGCCGGGTCCCCCCGAGCGCTCCATGAGCGCACCAACAGGGCTCCGAGACGTCCCCGAGAGCCCCAAGAAAGGCCAAGAGGCCCCCAAGAGGCCCCCAAGATGGTACACGAGGGGTCCGACATGCCACAAGATCGCTCCAAGACGCCCAAGATAGCCCCCAGACGCCCCAAGAGGCCTCCAAGAGCACTCCCAATAGGGCCCCCGGAGGCAAAAATCATTGTTTTTCCATAGGTTTTTGAGAGATTTTGGAGCTTCCACCTTTTCGGCTTCCCGACGCCCCAAGACGGCCCAAGAGGCCCCCAAGATCGCCCCAAGAGGGCCCAAGAGGCACCCAAGAGGGCCCCAAGATGGCCCAAGAGGGCTCGAAGACGGCCCAAGAAGCCTCCAAAACGGTCCAAGAGGGCCCCAAGAACGCCCCCAAAGGGGCCCCAGAGAGGGAACACGAAACAACATTTCGAGCCCTCGGCCCTAAGAAGCCCCTACGAGGCCCCTAAGAGGCCCCAAGAGGCCCCCACGGGGCCCTCAGGAGGCCCCCAAGAGTCCCCCAAGCGGCCCCAGGAGGCCCCCCAAATGCCCCCCCGAGCGCCCCAGGAGTGCCCCAAGCGGCCCCAGGAACCCCCAAAGCGCCGCATTGACACCAGGCCCTCGGGCAAACGGCAGACATGAGACTGTATGGGCCGGCGGAATGAGCGAAGCGATTAAATAACCAAAACAATGTTCTTAGAACAATATCCGCCAGAAATGCTCTAAGAACATTTATTCCGTGGGAACCACAGACGGTTCTTGGAACATTGCTTGCTTCGGCGAAAAGGCGAGCCAGGACGCTTCGCCACTGCTTGATTGCCTCCGCTGAGCTTCAGACTTCAGGGGTGCCGCGGGGAGAGAGCAGCACGCACGGAGCTCGACGGGCGGCAACGGCCCGGGCAAGGCAGAACTTCCACGGGACGCTCACTTCTGCTTCCGCTTCCTGGAGCCGCCGTCCTCCGCGGCCCGCGGGCCCGTGCCACCGTCTGGCTCGCTCTCGTCCTCGCTGTCGGAGCGCTCGTCGTTCTGGACCGTCCCGCCCTTGCACGCCCTCTTCGCGACCTTGAGGATGAGGTAGAACCAGAACAGGTGGATGGGGTAGAGCATGACCAGGCAAATCTTGCAAATCCACTGGTCGGCGGTGGCGTCCCAGACGGGGACCTTCCCCGGGTACATAACGTTATGGAACCAAACGTTATAGACCACGACCGGGTACATGACAAGTCGCGAGATCAGGAAGACCACCAGGGCGATCCCGAAGTTTATGTCAGCGAGGACGTGTAGAGGGCCTTTTAAGGCATAGTGACAGCACTTCGCCATGTTCAAGAACGGATCGAACAGATTGTGCAAAGTCATTACGACGATGCCGACGCGGATGTAACCGTAGGTGTAGGACGTGAAAATGAGCACGCATGTGATGGCATGGTGCGAGAGCATCTCGAGAAAATCCCCCCTGCGCTTCTTCAGAAACAGAACTACAAAACCCGTCGCATACCAGCCAAACTCGATCGCGTAATACGTCCGCATCTCGCGCGCGCAGCGGTACACCGGCGGGGAGGGGTGACCCTCCGGGGTCTCCTCCGTCAGGGTGTCCCAGCTGGAGGGCCAGTACCTTCTCAAGCCCAAAGGGAGCCCATACCACTGGTACCCCGGACCTCTCCCGGGGTGCATTCTGACCAGAACTCCGAGGCGCATGCAGCAGTGACGACGAGGGCCTCTCAAGGGGCCCCAGACGGGCCAAAACAGGGCAAGCCCTGACTCCAGATCCGCCGTACTTTGGCTTTTTTCCCAACTTAAAACTGCATCGGAAATCCACCTATAAGAAGCCGAAAAAGTAGGGCGGAAACTTCTGCACCCAACATAAAGTAGGGCGGAAATCCACAGAAGTAGGGCGGAAACAGCAACAGAAAAGCAGGGCGGAAGTTGGCATCAGCGGGGCTTGAAAAAGGGAGGCAACAATTCCAGGCCCTACTTACGAATTTCCCCAAAGTAGGGCGGATCCGGAGTCAGGGAGGACAGCGGCATCGGTATACCGGTTCCTCCCCTGAAGACCAGCTGGTCCCGCTGAACAGGCGGTAGCTCACGAACACCTGGGCGGCGGAGACAAGTAGACCTTGCGCACGATGGCGCAGCGAGCCCACGCCACGGCCAACGCGGGCCGCCCGCGAGGCGCAGCGTGTGGAGACGAGAGCGCTCCTGCGCGAAGGGTCCGCGAGGTCGACCGCTCTGACTTTGAGGGCAGCTCCGGGCGGAAGCATCGGCGATAGATCGGCGACACGCCGAAGACAGATCGGCGGTAGAATCGGCGGTAGAATCGGCGGTAGAATCGGCGATAGATCGGCGATAGATCGGCGATAGAATCGGCGATAGAATGTGCGAAGAATCGGACGGAAGAACCGTCAGTGCGAGTCGGCGGCACGCCGGCGACAGCTCGGCGGCAGGCGCCCGGCGGCGAAGCCGCGCGCTCCTTTTAGCGGGGTGGGCCGCTATCGGGCCTCTGCCGGCGACGGAGGGGCGAGTGGGGCTCGATGCACTCCCCCTGAGCCTACAGTCGGGGCGTTGGCCTAAGGAACCCCAAATAAGGAACGAGGCCCCCTTTTTTCCATAAGTTAAACTTCGATTTCCCATCGAAAACATGAGGAACACCTGAGGCAAGCTGCGAAACACTTAAGGAACGCGGAGCCCCTCCCCAACGAAAAGGGTTCCTTCTTCAGGGCCCCGACTGTATCCCCCCTCGGGGATCTTCTGACCCGGGTCAATCCAGACCAGGGTCAGCAGGAAACCAAAACCCTGCAACGCAGGAAAAACAAAACCGCAACGCAGGTCTTCGCAAACCCGGGTCCGCCAATATTCGCGACCGCCTCGCGGCCACGAGCGGCTCGCTAACCCGGGTCAGCCAGAGGGGGTCTTCGCAGGATCCTGCAGGATCTGGTGCCCCGGCTGCCCCCCGTTTGCATCGACCCCCGCCTCGAGGCCCCCGACCCCCCAGGCGTCCTCGTCGTCCGGCTTTCGGGCCATGACTCTGCTCGCCAACGGCCGTTCGGGGCGATTCGGGCACCCCCGGCGCGCTCTGGGCGAGACGCAGCTGCTGGAAAGCATCCCGAGGCTGGAAGGCCGCCAAGAACCTCGCATCTCTAACGTTTGGGGGGCCCATGCGTCCCCCCACTGGGCCTATACCCCCCCCTAACAGTGGGAGCTCGACCACAGGAAACCTTTCACAAGAGACCCACACCTGAGACCCCAGGGCGTCCATGGACTTGAGGTGTGGGACTGTGGGAACGTCGCGCTCGCCGTAGCAGAACTATCGACACCCAAGAAAGCCAAGGCACCCTGGAGGCAAGCAGGGGGGGTTCTTGACATGGGTTCCTGCTGTGGATTTTTGCTCGACGCGGCGAGCAAAAAACGAAGTGAATTTCGCGTGGATTATTTGTTGGTCTTGATTCCAAGCCAAACAACACTTGATATTCACCTCGAAATCCGGAACGAAATTCTGCAGGACACCCCGGGCCCACCCTATCGTTTTCCAACGAAATCCGCTCTGCGATACTGGCGCCATGACAAGGCAGGGGGTTTCGTGGCATGTGTTCCCACTGTGCACGTGGCCTCTGGTTCTTCCGTCGCTCACCTGGACAGCAAAGTACACGGCCTCGCCCCATGCGGTGCAGAACCTCTCGCGCTTGGCCAGCCGCCTCGCCGGGCGCAGGCCGATGCCCACCCCGAGCGCGGCCGCGATGACCCAGCCGGCCGCCTCGATGGCCTGACGAGAGGGGAAAGATGGAAGAAGAAACGTTTGGCGCCCCGCGCGGATCTCTTAGATTCGCGCTGGGCCCCCCTCCCTGGCGCGCGGAGCGCGCCAGGGGGCGCCAGTGGCGGCGCCGGAGGCGCAGCCGGGGGGCCTGGGCGCGGATCCAAGAAATTCGCGCGGAGCGCAACAAATATATGTTTATGTGCGAACGGAAGAAGACATCGACCCAGAAACCCGACGTCTCGACGAACATCAAGAGAGGAGGTGCTTCGTGATTTTCAGCCTCCGCAGGCCCTCACTGGGCCTCGGGACCGTCAAGCATCGGCTCGGGATGAGAAGCTGGCCCTGGGAAAAGGGCGAGACTCCTGGGGGCTGGGGCAGCGCCTGGGTAAAGCCCAGACATCGGACGCCTGGGGCTGCCGCCATCCACTATCGGGGAGACGTAAGACCCGGGTACGGGGGACTCGGAAATCCCCGACGAGGTCGCCAAAAAAATGACGAGGCCGAGCCTGCATTTTGACGAGGCCTCCCGCTGCAGACATCCCACGAAACTTCTCCTCGTCAAAATCCGAGGCGCGGTCGTCAAAAAACGATGGCGAACCCGAGTCCTGGCAAACCCGGGTCTTACGCTCCCCCGACACTAGGAGAACCTCACCCAGTGATGAAGAACCCCCCCGGTGATGTCAATCGCACCGCACCGCACCGATTTCAACAGCTTCAGGGGGGCTTCAACCGAACGACCTCAGCACCGCGGCCCTCTTGCCTTGGAGCACGTGTGTTTACGCGTGCCACGGCTGCCGGGAGGACGCCCCGCGGCGCGGGAAGCTCTATATCCGTTTTCCGGGAAGGGGGGGGGTCCTCCTCACTGGGTGAGGTTGGACACATCGGGCAAGAGATCCGGCTGTAAGGGATCTTTGGGGCGCACTGTTCGCGAATCGCCGAGGCCCCGGGGGCGTCCCAGACCTTCTGTGGCCACCTGGGGCCCTCGGGGGGGATGGGATTAGGTCGGGAATGTCCCCCTACAGGCGGATTCTGGACGAGAAATTGACAATAGTCACAAAAAAAATGGCCAACAGTATTGAAAAGACAGTCCCCGGATTATCTTTTGGACTATGTTGGGAATTTTCCTCCTGTATATGGACCGGCCCGACTTACGGATAGGACATGATCGCGGCGGGGCACCTGCCGGCAGGTGCCGATACCTTACTCGATGCGCCTCCCGTGCCGATGCCGCCACCCTGAGCTCCCCGCGTCGCACTTGCGTCAAGACGGTGGGTTTTGACGCGCTTCGGGCCCAGGGGCCCTCACTGAGTATCGTTCAACCGATCCCCATGCCAGCGGCGTGGCCTGGGCCCCACTGGCCGATTTACCCCCCTAGATGGGAATACAAGTCGTTCCCTTCGAGTTCCGAAGGGTGTATCCCCAACTGGGGTGGTACTTCAGTGGGGGTCTCGAAAGGGATGGAGATGGGGAGGGGGATTGGTTAAACGATACCGACTCACGGATCCATCCGGTTCCAAGCAGTGCAGCAGAGAGTGAGAGGGGCCCCAGGCTCCGGTCGAGGTTTCCCGACCATGCTGCAATTCTGTCCGCGACGCAGGAACTCAGGGCACTCCGTAGGACCGCTGATGGGGCGCGTTCTGACCAGGACTGCGGGAAGGATCCGGCCGTGGCGGCGGCAGAGGGACCAAACACTTCGTGAACAGGAAGTTCCAGAGGTCCGCGCAGCGTTCTGGCGCCAGGGATGGCACCCCACCCCCAGTGGACCCATGCACCGTCGGTCGTCGAGCTCTGAACTTTGGGAGATGCGCCAGGGCTTCCGTGGGCCCCCCCGGGGCAATCAGGAGGTGAGAATCTCCCGTGAGGCACCTGCTGGCAGGCTGGTTTCGTTGAAGGGGCCCCAGGACACACAAATAAATACACACAAAAGGTTTCCCCGTATTTTCCCATATTTTCTGGGTTTTTGTCTTCCCCCCACTTCCCATATTTTCTTATATTTTCTGGGAAATCGACGATCAAGTGTGTCTGTGTTTTTTCCCCTCCTGATTCATGCTTGACGAGCCCGCAGTATGTTACTCTCCGGCTGCATGGAGGACGAAGAGCACTGATACGCTTAGAGGGACGTCAGCGAAAGGGACTTCCGAGACCGCGGCGCTGCATCTCAGACTGACTCCGAGGAGTGCGAGCGACGGCGTCGTGCGGCGACCCTGTGGGCGAAGCCGAGCGGACCTGAGAAAGCGGCATCGCCGGTCTCAAAGGTCCCTCTCCCTGGGGCCCCTCTTGTCGGCTACACGCAAGAGTGACCCTGGGTAAGAGTGACCTTTGGTGCGCGGCTTTTGGGGGGCCGCGGGGGGACCAAACCTGGGCGCGCTGGCCGCTGCTCCTGCCTCGTTTTCAGCCACCTGGGGGCCCATCTGTGCCCGCACCAGAGGCCACTCCTGCGAAAGGACACTCTTACGTCTAGTCGATCTTGGAGCGGCACGAAGCCTACGGTTAAGTCGGGCCGGTCCCCCTACAGGGGGATTCTCGACGTAACGAATACCCCAAAAGTATTCCAAAAAGGCAAAAAATATACCCCCCAAAACAACCCCCAGACTATGTTTGGACTCTTTTTGGACTATTTTTCATTTCTCGTCGAAAAAATCCCCCTGTAGGGGGACAGGCCCGATCTAAGTCTAGTCGGTCTTGCAGCGGCGCGAACCTCACGATTGTTGGACTATTTTGGGGTATTTCTTATTTTTCGTCGAAAGATCCCCCTGTAGGGGGACGGGCCCGACCTAAGCCTATTTTGGACGATTGTTGGACTATTTTGGGGGTATTCCTTAGAAAACATCTCCCTGCAGGGGCACAGGCCCGACCTAAACCTATAGCCGATCTTGCAGCGGCGCGAAACCCGACGGTCGGGAGCTTCTGCTCGGCGCGTCGCCGCGGCGGCCCCGGCGACACGCCCTCGGCCCTGCTCGGCGGACCGCCGCGGCGCGCCGGCCCGCGCTCCGCGGGGCGGGGAGAGGCTGGGCAGAGTGCTCGGGGGCGTGTGCTCAGGTCGGGCCTGTCCCCCTACAGGAGAATTTTTTCGACGAGAAGTATGACAAATAGCTCCAAAATAGTCCAACAAGCGTCCAAGAATAGTCTGGGGACTATGTCAGGAATATTTTTGTTTGCCTTTTGGGGGTATTTTTTTCATCCAAAGTCCCCCTGTAGGGGGGACAGGCCCGACTGCACCGTGGGCACGCGGGGGCCGGGCCGAGGAGGGCGCTCCCAGGGGCTCCCAGCGTCGCGCGCTCGCGCCTCCGCGCCGCGCGAGGGCGCGAAGAACTTTCCGCGCGCTCGCGCCGCCGCACCCCCCCCAAGAGGGAGAAGAGGAGGACGGGGAGGAGGAGGAGAAGGAGCGAGGGCTTCCCAGGGGGCACAGGAACATCCAACAAGCACGAACTAACACCAAGGCCGCGCGGACGACGCGGTTGGTTCACGGCGATGTTAGGCATCTGATTTTTGTGACACCGAGCTCGCGCAGAACAACTTGTAGGAAATCACGAAACACACTTTCCTACAATTCAAATGTGCGAATGTATCGAGCGAAAACGACGCAGCGAATTGTAGGAAAGCGCGAACCACGATGGCCTACATTTGCTTTGGCCGCGAACCAGTCCCAGGTGCAGTGCCGAAGCCTGCATCGCCGTTGCCTGCATTACCGTTCGCGCGTCTACGGGAACATGGAGGGCCCCCTCCCCGAACCGACCTCGAGCTCACACCTCGGTCCGACCGCACGGGTGGTCAGGCCCAGCTTCGCGCCTCGGAACCCCGCGGTGCGCGACGCGCGGCAATCCTTCACGCCATCGCGCCCGCTCCCCGCCCTGAAAAAAAAAATACGGTCGGGGCGTTGACCTAAGGAACCCCAAAATGAGGAACGCGGCCACCTCTTTCTCTCCATAAGCTGAGCTCCGATCCCCCAACGAAAACGCAAGGGCAACCTTGGGCAAGCTGTGAAACAAATACAGCCAACCCGCAGAGTAAGGACGCGCGAAGAGGATGCAAGGCTCTCGGACGCCCATCCCGAAGCGTCTCGAGCGGGGCGCGGCCCACGAAGGCGTCCAAGGATGGACCCGGGAAGCAAAGGGCTGCCAGGAAGCGACGAGGACAACCCTGGGCAAGCTGGGAAGCAAGCAAAAAAGAAACCTCGAGCCCCTCCCCGACGACAGAGCTTCCCTCTCCAGCGCCCCGACTGCAGCCGCCCTGGCACGCACCGCGACCGCGCGACCAGGCGCGAAGATCCCCCCGCGTGCCCCGGCGCGGGCAGCGTCGAGTGTGCGCGCGCCCCGCGGCGCCCCGCGGGTGCGCGCGCCCCGAACCGCGCAGCGGCTCCGCGCTGGCCGGCCTGCTTCCTGCCAGCGCTCGGGGGCGTCTTCTGACCCGGGCCAATCCAGGCCCGGGTCTTCTGACCCGGCCCAATCCAGACCCGGGTCAATCTACGAGGGGTCACACCAGAAAAATTGGCAGACGCTACAGGAATTGTAAGGGGTCCCCTGGGGCTTCTGTGGGCACGGTTCTGGCCATGAAAAGGTGCAACAGACGCACACATCGACCCCCCCTGGCGCCTGCATGTTTCGGGGAGCTTCTGACCCAGGTCAATCCAGACCCGGGTCAGCAGGAAACCCAAGAAACTGTAAGGCAGGAACAAAAAAAAAACTGCGTCGCAGGTCTTCGCAGACCCGGGTCGGCCCATAGGCGCGGCCGCCTCGCGGCTGCGAGCGGCTTCGCTGACCCGGGTCAGCCAGAGGGGGGTCTTCGCAGGACCCTGCAGGACCCAGCGCCCTGGCTGACCCCCGCTTGCCCTGACCCCCGTCTCTTGGGCCCCGGCCAGCGCTCGGGCGTCCTCTCCCGGTGCATGTTTGTTTTTTCGGTTCCGTGCGCGTCGGCCCCCCGGAGAGAGAGCAAGCCAAGGTGGTCCTCGAGGGTCCTCGCCGAGGAAGAAAAACGGGCACACGGCCGAGCGGTGCCGAGGCCTCAACCGTCTGCCGCGCTGGTCCGCCGTGCCGCTCCACCGTCGTCGAACTGTTGGGGCCTTCTGCGAGACGATTGGGGAGCAGCAAGCGCACGATGCCGCTACGTGCTCTCTGGACCTCTCCGTGGCCACGCTCTGGCCAGGATGCTGAACAGAAGCCGGCCGTGTCGACGAGGCATCTCCGCGACGGGCAGCGGCATCGGTTGATCTCCTCCGATACGCATCCTTTTTGGGCATATGTCTTCCTCGTCCGATACGTGTCCTTTCCTCCCCCCCTGAGAACCGAAATGACAACGTAAATTTAAACATACCCCATCATTCTGCTACATTTTCCGAACAGCATCGAGCCGGTCCCGGAGCCAGAAACGAGGCAAGGTCGCGCAAAACAACAACGCCAGGGTCTCAGGGCCCGGCGGCCTGAAGCACGAACCACATGGCCGCGGCGGCCAGCGTTAGGGGCAGCAGCGTCTCTGGCCGTCTCACGGACACGTCCACGGGCACCACGTCCCCCACGAGGCCGCCCGCCTGCGGGGGCCACGCGTGTGCACGCTGAGGTGTGCAGGCCTTCGTCCGAAGTGCACACATGAAGGGGCACCAGGACACACACAAAAAAATACACACAAATAAAAGGATTCCCCATAGTTTCCCATATTTTCTGGATTTTTGTCTCCCCCCCCACTTCCCATATTTTCCCATATTTTCTGGGGAATCGACGATTAATTGTGTGTGTGTGTGTTTCTTTCCCTCCTGAACACATCTTGACGAACGTCTCGCGCTCGCGAGCCTACCCCGAGGAATGTCGGCTCGTTTTTTTTGTCAGCCGCCCCCAACAGCGCCGCGCACAACCAAGCTCGGACTGCCTGCCTGCGCGGAGTTGAGGAGAACGGCGCCCCTGCTAGAAGCGCTCGGGCAGGAGGGCGCAGGACAGCGGAGGGCCGGACAACGCAGGACCTATACGTATCTTATGCAGTGCGGGCGCGGCCACAAGAAACCCTCGCAAGAAACCCAGCCTCCTCCTCCTCCTCCTCCTCCTCCTCCTCCTCCTCCTCCTCCTCCTCCTCCTCCCCCTCCCCGTCCTTCTCCTCCCTTTCCCTCCTCCTCCTCCTCCTCCTCCTCCTCCTCCTCCTCCTCAAGAAACCCAGCCCTGAAAACCCGCGCGCGAGGTGCACCTGAGGGGAAACCCAGAGCACCCTGAACGCACCAGCTCCTTCAACGGCTGCGGGAAGTCACCGCGCAGCTCGCGGAGCGAAGAAACCAAGGATGCCCCGACGAAAATCACGTGGTTTCTTGATGCGCAACCCCACTGTGGCAGAGGCCTCCTGGACCAGAAAACAAACGACACCACCCCACCTACGGCCCCACGGGGCTTGGCGTATACCACGAGGTCTGGCGTGGATGTTTGCGTGGTGTGCGCCACCGCGCCCGATGGGCCGTGCCGTAGCGAAACATGAAGGGCCGTAGGTGGGGTGGTGTCGTTTGTTTGCTTGGTCGAGACGTGGGGTCCTAGCAAATGGGGTCGGAGGATCAGACCGCATCGCCAGTACGTCGTCGTTGCCTCGAGGGCGCCTCGGCGACTTCGGGAAGGCACGGGCAATGTCGGTGTGCAGAGAGTCGGGCTGAACATCGCGCCGCATCGCCGATGGATCGGCGATGCGCCGCGATGCTCCGACCCCGTCTACTCCGACCCAATCTGGGAGGACTAGAGCGAACTTTCCCCGACGAATGTCATTTATGCAGTGTGCGGTGGCGGTTGCGAGCGTAGTTGCGTGAAAAGCCGCACGCAGCACGACGCATGTCGTCGTCGTCGTCGTCGTCGTCGTCGTCGTCGTCGTCGTCGTCGTCGTCGTCGTCGTCGTCGTAGGTCGTCGTCGTCGTCGGTGTCGTCGTCGTCGTCGCCGCCGTCGCCGTCGTCGCCGCCGCCGCCGTCGTCGTCGTCGTCGCCGTCGTCGTCGCCGTCGCCCGTCGTTGTCGTCGTCGTCGCCGTCGTCGTCCCGACGCCTGCACCGACCCCAGCAGCTGCGCCACGTCGCCGAGGAGCCCCGCCCCCGCCGAGAGCACCGCGGAGCCGGCCATCGGGTCCAGCGGCGCGCGGATGACGCCACCGCCGAGGCTGCGTCCTGGTACAGAGGTTTGTCCAAGCCTCTGTCGTCGTTCTCGTCGTCGTCGGCGTCGTCCTCGTCCTCGTCCTCGTCGTCGTCCTCGTCGTCCTCCTCGTCCTTCTCGCCTCCTCCTCCTCCTCCTCCTCCTTCTCCTCCTCCTCCTCCTCCTCCTCCTCCTCCTCCTTTTCCTCCTCTTACTCCTCCTCCTCTTACTCCTCCTCCTCGTCTCAGACTCGTTCATGTTCGCATGATGTCGATGTTCCCGTTGGTTCCTGGAGGCTGCCTCGCCTTGGGGTGCGTTCCTGCGGCTGTAGCTCGCCGAGAGCGTCCCGAAAAACCGCCGGAGGCTGGAGTTATGGAGTGACCAAATCGGAAGTTTGGGAGGGCGCCAAATCGGGAGACGTCGGCGGACCACCTCGCCGATCCCTGGCGGGGAACTCTTCCTGGGCCTGGGATCGGAGGCGAGGGCGTCGCCCAGGCTCCGTCGTGCCGTTTTTGGCCCTGGGCGCCTCCGCCCCCTGCCCTTTCTTTTACTCCCTACCCCATCCATCCTCCCCAACCTTCAGCCCTTCATCCGTGTCCTTTCCTCCCCCCCTCCTCATCCTCCTGATCACTGTCCTCCCCCATCCCTCTTGAGGGCGAATCGGGCGGGTCGCCTGAGACCCTCTCGCATCACTCACCATCCAAGTGGCAGTTGACAGCAATCAACCACACGAAAGGGGCATTTGTCTTTTGCAAAATGTGGCATCGTCTGATTGCCGCGCACTTTCGATGGCGTAAGATGCAGTGGTGGAGGGCACAGTGCTCTCTCGTGACATTGTTTGTCCAGGGCGCCTCCGCCGCCTGCCTCCTCTGCTCCTCCCTCCCCCCCCTTCGTTCCCCCCCATTCACCCATACCCCGCCCTCCCTCTCACCTCCACTCCTGTTCCGCCCCTCCTTCTCCTCCTCCTCCTTTTTCCTGTTCTCCTCCTCCTCCTCCTCCTCCACCTCCGTCTCCTTTCTTTTTTCCTTACAACAATAAAACATATCCCTGTCGCATCCCGGGGCCCCGCCTGGCTTTGCTTGCGCACGTTCGTTCTTAAACTTTGCAGGAGGTCCACATGGTCCTGAGATGATCGCACGAGAAATATGTGTTTGGAAGAGGGTTCGGGATCACGAGTGTGCAATGGCACGATTCGGGATCGTCAAGACGCAACAGTCAGATGCATCCTTGGCGCTGGAATCCAAATATATTCGCATGATGCAGGGTCTCCAAACGATTGTCCTCCAACGACGCAGCTCCCTCACTGGATATGAAACAACGAGGGAGTTCGGGGGGATGGTTATTCCACTATCGTTGGTGATTCTTGGATTTACACAGGTTCCCCCCCTCCTCCACGTCCTGCTGATCCTCTTCCTCCTCCACCTCCTCCTCCCCCTTCCCCGCCTGCCTCCTTCGCCTCCTTCCTTCCCTTTTCCCCTCCGGCCTCCTTCTTCTTCCTCCTCTTATCCCCCCTCTCCGCCTCCTCCTCTTCCTCCACCTCTTCCTCCCCCCCCTTCCCCCCCATTATCCCCCCCTCCCTCCCTCCCCCCTCACGTCCTCCTCCTCGTTTTCCTCCAACTCCTCCTCCCCTTTTCCTCCCCTCCTCCTCCTCCTCCTCCTCCTCCTCCTCCTCCTCCTCCTCCTCCTCCTCCTCCTCCCCCTCCGCCTCCTCGTCCCTTTGCCCCCCCCTCGCGTCTTTCCTTCCCCCTTTCCTCCAACTCCTCCTTCCCTTCTCCTCCTTCACGTTTCCATATGCATGAAGCTGCCGGGGAAACCCAGATTTTCATATCATGTCAGGGCTGATGATAGCTGAAATGAAACATGCGAGGATGACGCTGGTGGCCGCTGCCCCGCCGATGCTGTTGGCGGCGCCGGCCAAGAGGAGAGGAGGTCGCCGAGGGTCCCTTTCCAGGGCGGCAACAGGCTCTTCGGTCACGCAGGACACGGAACGAGATTTTCGTCGAAAAGCATCCGACAGCGCCCAACTCGCAAACATTAGAAAACCCCTTGGACGGAGAGTCTCTGGGAGCGCTCTTCGAAAGAAAATCTCTAGGCGGGGGCCGCGCTTGTGCGCATGCCCATCGCATGCTAACCTCGACGCCTGCGCCTGCCATGGGCATCTTCCGCTGCAAACACGGAGACGGCAGCGCGCCCACGGCGCATTCGGGCGGCATGATCAGCGCGGGCGGCAAGGCAGCGCAATATTCGAGCCGTTTTGAGCCCGGGTGGCTACAGCTCTGACGGCCACGCGCGCCGCGCTCTCCCGCCCCGGCACGGACGCCCCAAAAGCTCTCAGACCCTGGCGCGCATAGGGGCCGCGGTGAGGGACCCCCCCCTGCGGACCCACTATGGTGTCGAGACACGCCTGCCACGCTCTCAGACCCTGGCACGCATGGGGGCCGCGGTGAAGGACCACCCCCTGCGCGCCCTCTACGGTGTCGAGAAAGTGCCGCGCCTGTCACGCTCTCAGACCCTGCCACGCATAGGGGCCGCGGTGAGGGACGACCCCCTGCGCACCCCCCGCGGTGTCAAGAAAATGCCACGCCTGCCGCGCTCTCAGACCCTGGCACGCATAGGGACCGCGGTGAGGGATCACCTCCTGCGCACCCCGTTTGGTGTCGAGAAAAAGCTACGCCTGCCATGCTCTCAGACCCTGGCACGCATAAGGACCGCGGTGAAGGACCACCCCCTGCGCACTCTATGGTGTCAAGAAAGTGCCGCGACTGCCACGCTCTCAGACCAGGGCGCGCATGGAGGCCGCCGTGAGGGACCACCCCCTGCGCGCCCACTATGGCGTCGAGAAAGTACCACGCCTGCCACGCCCTCAGACCCTGGCACGCACAGGGGCTGCCGTGAGGGACCACCCCCTGCGCGCCCTCTACGGTGTCGGAAAAATATTACGCCTGCCACGATCTCAGACCCTGGCACGCATAAAGGCCGCGGTGAGGGACCACCGCCTGCGCGCCGCACGGCGTCAAGAAAGTGCCACGCCTGCCGCGCTCTCAGACCCTGGCACGGATAGAGGCCGCCGCGAGCGAACCCTCGGCCCTCGAAGCACGCCCCAGACCAAGACATGCGACTAGAGGCCCAGCAGAGGTCGAAGTAGATGGGTCGGAGGATCTCGCCGCATCGCCGATACATCGGCAATGCATCGGCGATGCGCCGGCGATGCGCCAGCGACGCATCGTCGACGTCGGCGGTGCGTCGGCGACGCCGGCGTGGAGCAAATCGGGCTCCGCGTCGAGTCGCAGCGGCGATGCGTCGGCGACGCGGCGAGGCCCTTCGACCCCATCTACTCCGGCCCCATCTGGGAGGCCTAGAGCGACGCCCTGATTTGTCCAACACGCGGCCCGCGACGGCCCCGACCCTGCCCCCCGGGACCGGCCCATCCACCCGAAGTGTTTCGCCCGCGGGCGAAGGCCCCGAGAGCCGAAAATATCACCAAGAAACTCACGGCTTGATTGGGCACGTTTTCAATTAAGCCGAACTCTAAACACAGGTGCTTTTTCCTACCCCGCTCTGAGCCTGGTCAGCTCTGACCGGCATGCAGAACAGCTTTTTTCAATTATTCTCTTTCGCAAGGTCGCCGCGCCCTCGGGCCAACAACGCGGCGAACTTCGCGCGAGCGGCGCCTCGCGCCAACGCGCGCGATCCATGCCCACCGCGAATCCGCTAGCCCGCCGTTGGCCCCGAAAGATGAAATGGCGCGCTGGGGGTTGGGCCGGAGTCGTTTGCCCTGGTGCGGAAGCCGCGCGCAAAAAGAGCCTCGCACGCGCGGCGCCGCGTCATCGCGAACGCGAGCCGCAACGAACACGCGCGGCGCCAGCGGCAGGGTTCGCATGGCGGCCTCGGGCCATATCGGCACGCCCCTCACGAGGATCGTGGCCACATAGGGAGCTTCACCGAAGGCGCCAATGGCAGGGTTCGCATGGCGGCCTCGGGCAATTTCGGCGCACCCCTCACGAAGATCGTGGCCCCATAGGGAGCCTCACTGAAGGCCCCCAGTGGCAGGCTTCGCATGGCGGTCCTGGGCCATGTTGGCACACCCCGCACGAGAATCGTGGCCTCATAGGGAGCTCAACCCGAGGCCCCCCGTGGCAGGGTTCGCATGGCGGCCTCGGGCCATTTCGGCACACCCTTCACGGGGATCGTGGCCCCATAGGGAGCTGCACCCAAGGCGCCAGTGGCAGGTTTCGCATGGCGGCCTCGGGCCACGTCGGCGGACCCCCCACGAGGATCGCGGCTACATAGGGGGCTCCACCGAAGGCGCCCCGTGGCAGGGTTCGCACGGCTGCCTCGGGCCACGAGGATCGTGGCCCCATAGGAAACTCCACCGAAGGCCCCCCGTGGCATCGGGCCCCGCCTTGTCGACGCGCAACGCCACCCCCCCCTCAAAGCCCTCTCCTGCTTCTGCTCCTCGGTCAGAGGGGCCCCGTCCTCGCTGTCGTCGGCGCCCGCGAGGGCGGCCGCGAACGCGCCCCTGAGCACGTCGGGCCCCGGCGGGACGCCGCGGCCGCGTAGGGGGCGCGGGCGAGGATGGCAGTCACAATTGCGGTATTAAGAACTGCACATGGTTGGGTCCTTCGCCATGCTAGTTGCCTGATCTGATGTTCTGATGTTCTCTAGTTTCGTCTTGGTCAATTTTTCTGCACCTGGAAGTCGCTGGGCGCTGGCAGCGCAGATGCGACCGCAGAAAGGACGCGCTGCTAGGGGACGGACCGCCCCCTTCCTCCTCCGCGCGCACAACAGGGGTTCGCCCCCCCCCCCCCCCCCCATGCCACGTGCGAAGGGACAAACGCGATGACGAGCCCCCCTCGCGAGGGGGCGGGGCGGCGGGGCCAACGCATGGAGACGCCCCTTCCGTCGGGGGGCCTCGTTCGCTCCCCGAGGAGATCGACGCCGCCGCAGGAGAAACGCAGCCCCCCTCCGCCGCCACGGCAGCAAGGGCCCCCGCCAGGCCCTCCGCCCGCCGCGCTAGCGGCGAGAGCAGCCCACGCAGCTGCAGGCGCAGCAGCGCCGCCAGCGGCAACGCAGACCGCAGCTGCAGAACCGCCCGCAGCGGCAGCAGCAGCAGATGCGCCAGAAGCAACACAGGGAGGAACGGTCGAACATGCCCACCCCTCTGACACTGAGGAAGACGAACCCCTCGAGCGGGAGGAGGAGGAGGCAACGATGGAATGGTGCGCGGGCGCGGCAGGTAAGTGCATGAACGAGACGGGAAGGCTGGCGAAAGAGCTGGACAGACACCGACACAAACCGCGTGCCGCAAGAGCCGCAGCGAAACGGCCCCAGGACCATGAAGCGCGCCTCCGTGAGACCCAGGAGCGCAGGGCACAGGAAGTGATAGCTCGCGAGAGGCGGGTGCAACAGCAACAGCGCGACGCCGCGCTGAGACAGGAGGCCGAAGCGGAGGCAGAGGAGGGCGACCGGGGCCGCCGAGGCGCAGCAGAGGAGGAGGCTGCAGGCGGCCGAAGCGGCCGCACAGAGAGCAGACGCGCTTGCCAATCAAGCAGAGGAAGCAGCGAATGCCGCCGAGACAACGGCGCAGCAGCAACAACACGGGGAGGAACGAGCAGCTGAGGAAGAGCAGCGGGGGAAAGAAGCGGCAGGGGGGGAGAGAGAACGAAAAGCAGGGGCGGGCGCCGCAGGGGCGGAGCGCGCAGAGAACAGACAAAAACAAACAAACAAAGCACACACACACAAACGGACGAGGCGATAACTAACCCCCTGAAAGGGCGCAGGGGCAACAGGGACATATGCAAGGGCACGGGCTCGGGAGTGCAGCGGCAGCAGACGGGCCATAACCGATCCCCCCGCCCCCTCGTCGCTCTATCCTCCTGCCCCTGCCCGCCGCCAACCCCGCCCATCGCAAGTGTTCCTGCCGAAGTCCCCCCGCGTTGCTTCTCCCCCACCTGCCCCCCCATCCGCCCCAGGGCGGCCCGCCCTGAGCCGCGGGGCAACCGCGTGGGCGACGGCGCCGGCATCCGCGCGCAGCAGCGGTCTCTCGCGCCAGCACGACAGAGGATAGAATGGGATGATTGGCGGCCCCTCCATCGCATGGGGCGCGCGCGGCAACCCCGTCAGAGGGGCGGGTCGAGCAAGGGCGGGCATGGGGCAGCCGCGACGGGCCCCGTGCTGAGGGAAGGGGGGGGGGGGGGGGGGGCATCGAGGGGCGAGGCGAAGCGGGAGGGGGGCATGTCGAGGGAGCACGCTGCCCCTTAAGGAGGGGCCCCGCCTCCCGCCAGCGAGGAAGCGACCCCCCCTGGGAAGGGGGGGGGGGGGGGGGGGGGGGGGGCGACCGCGAGGGCGCCGAAGCCCTTGGAAAGGGACAGAAGCGAACGCCTATTGAGGGGGGGCCGCGACGACGCCGACGACGGCGACGATCGACTTACCATTCATTCGCAGATGTTGCGGCTTCACGGCATTCGAATTGCAAGTGCAAGGCTCGCTTCCGCGGCAGCCGCGGGCGGTCCCGCGAACGTCGCCCCCCTGCCCCCGGCGGGCAGCATCCTCGCTTCGCCGCGCGGCGTGGCTCCGAAGAAGAAAAGAAAGTCCGACGGCCAGCCAGGCCCCGCCGCGGCGAAGAAGTCGAAGGCGGCTCCGAAGGGTCATGGGCTCGACAAGCATGAGGCCGACAAAATGAGGGCGCGGCCCCGCTGCCAGTCCGAGAGGACGGGCGCCAACGGTAAAGCTACGCGCCCACAGCAGAATCAGCCAAAGCAGCCCAGGCTACGTGGAACGGGATGAAGGACCCAGACGATCGGAAGCGCTTCTAGCATACCTTCGCGATTGATAAGGACAAGACACTGGACTAGCTGGCCACCTTCGAGGAGGATTGCGCGAACGAAGAGGTGCACGCCCGCCCTGGCAAGCAGGGGTGTCAGAAGGCATCGCAGGCGCTGGGCCCGAATAGCACCGGTGACATCGAAGGGCCCGCGGCGTTCGCGCAAGACTGGGGGGGGGGGGGGGGGCGCAGAGCACGGGTCGCAGAAGAATATCCCGTACTCCACCAGCCACTATGGAAGCAATAATATTTCGCGGTGCGCGACGCGGGCGACGACCAGCTCGCGACCAGGATTCAACCTGGAGAACATGAAGCAGCTCGCGGCCGCGGGCACCGTGCTGGCCCAGCCCCCCTCGCCCAGCTCCTCTGGGGCAGCGGCGGGCGAGGTGAAGGTCGAGAATCCGCGCGGGCAAGAGATCGCGGGCAAGATGGACGGGGTCGCGCGCCGCCCTCGGCAGACGCCCCCCCTGCACTTTCCCCTCTTCTGTTCCGCGAGACCCCTCGCAGACATTGGGGGCCATCTCCTTCGCCTCGTCCGATGCCCCTCCCGGAGGGGATCGCCCGCTGCGTCGTTTTTCAGTAAATGCGGATTTCGCGTGGGCGCCCCCTGTCGAGGTCAACGCTGGCCAAGCGTCAGAGACATCTCAAGGGCATGAATGCGCGAATAACGAATTGATCGCGAAGGCGGCGGGCGATGGGGCAGAAGGACATGCAGAACTTCGAGAACTGGGCTAATGAATGCAAGACGTGCACGAAGACTCCGGGCCAGCACGATGCGAAAATGGAGATCCGCCTGGCCAAATTTAGCAACGCGGCTCCTGTCGGCAAGGATGCGGAGATGCACGCGAAGCTGAAGGCCGAGGTCGCTGCTGGCCACAGCACGATGGAGCACGCGCGCGAGGGCATTCAGATGTCGCTCGTGCGCTTCCAAAAATTCCCCCACTGAACTGTGGGCCTCAATTCGCACACATACCTACGCGCATATATACTGTCGGGTGGGAAGCACTGCCTCGCCTGACAACGAGAGCGCAGCGCAGCCTTGGTTGCGTCGCCGCGCAGGAAAATATCACGTTCCACTTCTTCCCCCTCTGCGAGCGGCCGCGCTTTTCCTCCGCCGCCCCCCCCCCCCCCCCCTCCCCCACGCGCGCAGGCGCGCAAGGCAGACTTCTCGCCGCGCGGGGGCATGGGGCCTGGAAATCATTGGCCAAAATTAGAATGACGGAGGGCGCTGCAGGACAGGAGAGCGGTTTCTGGACAGATGGGGGGGGGGGGGGCGCGGAAGGGCAGGGGGGGGGGGGGCGGAGGGCGGAAGGGCCAGGGCACGCCGTGAGATTGATGGATCCCATCCAGGAGGGGCGCGGCGCAGATAAACGTTGTCTTGCCTCGGCCTTTCGTTTCCGTTGCGCTCGCTCAAGGCATCGGGCGCCCGCGCCCGCCCCCCGCGGGGGGGGGGGGGGGCGTCGGAATGCTTTCCGAGCGTAAGTTGCCTCACGGCAGGCTTCACTAGCCACCGCAGAGGCGGCTGAGGGCGAACGTGGAGGACCTGATCAGCAGCAGCGTGGTCAGCGGGCAGCGCAGTGCTCAGTTGATCAATGGCGCCGTCTTCTCTGCGTCTGCGACAAGCGTTGCCGACCTGCAGGCCTCTGAAACCACGTCGGGCATGAAAAACGCTGCCGGGAAATTCAGGCTCCAATTCTCCCAGAAGGGGCGGCCTCCGCTTCATCGCTGCAGGGCGAGGGGCTGCTGCCCCAAGTCTGAAACAGAACGGCCGGTGGATGTAGCGATGATGTTTCCACGCGAGATCCTGTTTAAGCTTCATCATTTTTGCAATCGGAGCGTGCTCCTGGAGACGCCGAGTCTCGACGGCGTGTCTTTGCGCCACGAGCAGGGGGCGAGAACTGAGGGCGGTTGCAAAGACATGGCGGCCCTGGGCGCACAACAGGACGGAGCCCCCATCTTCTGGGGCCGGGCGACGGGCGCAGAAATCATCAGCCTCGCGCTGCCAGGGGCTGCAGGGAGCTGGGGGAACATGCTGGCACCGTTCGCCGCGTTCCTCAAAGAGCACGTTTTCCGTTTGATGATATCTTCGCTGTGGCGCAGTGGCGCCCCATTCAAGTGGCTGCGAAGCGCTGGCCGACGGCGCGGCGCGGCGGTTCCACTTTCGGCGCGGCAGACGTCTGGGGGAGGCACCAGCAGGCAGCTTTACCGATTGGCGGAGTACTTTGCCAGATCAACAGGGGCTGGAAGATGATGAAGGAGGTGCTCAAGCTACCTGGCAGATAGGGGCGAGGAGCTGCGCTTCCTGTGCAAAAAACGAGAAGTTCGAGGCCCGTAACGCCCGAACCTTCATGGCCGCTAGTGGGTGTCCGTCCCATCTGGAAGGCAACGCCCCCCTCTTGGAGGGTGGTCGTCGATCGCGGCCCCCGCCGCAGGGCGCGGAGCGGGCAGGAGAAGAGGAGGGGGGAAACGG
>CAUYUJ010021229.1:17500-32185 GCA_963575745.1 Prorocentrum cordatum | reverse complement strand
GGGGGGGGCGGGAGGGCATAGCAGGATCGGGGAGGAGGGGGAGAAAGAGGCAGCTGAGGAGGAGGAGGAGGAGGAGGAAAACGAGGAGGAGGAGGAAGAATAGGAGGAGAGGGGTCCGAGGAGAGAAGGGCAGGAGGAGGAGGAGGAGGAGGAGGAAAACAAGGAGGAGGAGTAGGAGGAGGAGGAATAGGAGGAGGGGGTCCGAGGAGAGAAGGGGAGGAGGAGGAGGAGGAGGAGGAGGAGGAGGAGGAGAAGCAGGAGGAGGAGGAGGAGGAGGAGGAGGAGGAAGAGGAGGAGGAGCAGGAGCAGGAGGAGGAGGAGGAGGAGGAGGACCAGGATCGCGCTCGGCCGAAAGCGGAGTCTGCCGCGAGCGACCGACTCCACACGGCCAACGGGCGCCGCGGAACTGCGGCTGAAGCGCCGCCGCGGCGGACGCACAGCCCACGGCCTCACGAGGCCGACGGCGAGAAGCTCCCGAAGCCGATGTCCAGGAACTGAGGCCTACCCCCTCGCCCCGCAGGGGACAGGAAGTCGCCGAAGACGACCCGCACGAGCAGTGGCCTGCCCCCTGGCCGCGCAGGGGTGGCGGAGCCACCGCGCCCGAGGTTCAGGAGCCATACGATGTGCAAGCCTGGTGGCCACCGCTCTCATGGGCTTGACGTGCGGCCGAAGCCCTCGCCGCGCCGGGAGCGGGTACAAACCGAACTCGTCGGTCTTCGGCTACACGCAGGAGTAACCCTGGGTAAGAGTGACCTTTGGTGCGCGGCTTTCTGGGGGCCGCGGGGGGACCAAACCTGGGCGCGCAAAACGTTGCTCCTGCTTCGTTTCCAACCATCTGGGGACCCATCTGTGCCCGCACCAAAAGGTCACTCATGCGAAAGGTCACTCTTACGTCTAGTCGAGGTCTGCAACCCAAATACACTCCGGTGCTTGGGTGCTTCTGGTCCATGGCCCGCTTGGTGGCGGACTTCTGGCCAGCGCGCGTGTGGATCTTCAGACGGTCCAGGACACTCCGCGTTCAAGACCACCACCCTGCCGCCGCTAGCACGAAATCTGGCACGCCTCTTGCAAAGTGGAATTGGCCCGAACACGCAAGGCGAATGCCCGAGACTCCGAAAGTGCCTGAGTGCGGCTGGCTCGGATGGCCTCGACGCCAACTCTTCCTCACTGGGCAGCTCGTTCGCAGGCACGAATTGAGGGCGATCGCGGAAGACAAAACAAAAACAGTCCGCGGCCCAGCACACGACCCCGGTCGGCCCGCGATATCTGAACTTCTCCTTTGTGCGCAGACTCCGTAGTGCATGTCAGTCCGCGCCGCAGCATTGCACTTCATGCATCTCCAGCATCGGGGGTACGCCTGGGGCTGGATCGTGCCAGAAGTCGTGGTACTCGATGTTCGCGGCTGGCACATTTGCAGTGACGACTTTGGCGGTGTCGCTCTTGTCCAGCTTCTGCGCCCACTCGGCATGTCCTTGCGCCAGCTGCGATAGCATCGCAATCGCATCCACCGAATGCTCGAACTTCATCTTGCAATCCCGAACAAAGCTTTCCGATCAGGCTACGTCGTCTTTCCCCAAACCTGTGAAGAAATCAGCCCACCGGTTGCCAATCCAGTCGATGAGGTCGCAACCCTTCTCCACGGCCTGGTCGTACGACAGATAAGATTCTTGCCACAGGAACGTATGAAACCTCTCGCCCTTTGTGAGTTCCACCATCTTCCGCTCAAGACCTGCATGCTTAGCCCGCCGTATCTCGCTCTACAAGGCCAACCTTAACTGTCAAGCTCCACCACCAACCATCCGCTCCTCCTGCACCCGGGGAAGTTGAAACAGGACGCCGATCCGTCGGTGTAGACTTGAGTGCACCAGCTCGTAGCCCTGCTCGTGCAAAACTGAGAAGCCCACGATGGCGTGCCTCGACCAGACGACCGAGACAGAGGTCGGGCAGGGTCGCGAGTTCACCTCGACTCCACCCCGTCTCCGCTTGGCACGCAGCCGCCTAGCGGAGCCTGCTCGATGTACTTGGACGCCGACGCCGCAGTAGTCAACGTAGCAGATCACGAAGCACCTGTACCTGAGCCCCTTGCCGCAGGAACCCTGGCCCATGATGCAGCCTGGTCGGTCGCCCGGTTATCATCTGGGCTTGGTCTACGAGGTCGCGGTTGTGGCACTCTATCTCCAAGAGGAGCAGGAGGAGGAGGAGGAAGAGGAGGAGGAGGAGGAGAAGGAGCGGGTTCGCGGAGGGAGGGTGAAGGAAAGAAGGAGAACGAGGAGGGCTGTCCTCCTCTTTCTCCTCCTCCTCCTCCTCCTCCTCCTAATTATGCCTCCTCCTCCCCCTACTGCACTGCAGATCCATGTGCGGCTCCACCTCTTTCTCCTCCTCCTCCTGCTTTTCCTTCTCCTCCTCCTCCTCCTCCTCCGCCTCCTCCTCCTCTTCCTCCTGCTCCTGCTGCTCCTCCTCCTCCTCTCCTTCTCCTTCCTCCTCCTCCTCCTCCTCCTCCTCCTCCTCCTCCTCTCCTTTTCCTTCTCTTCCTCCTTCTTCCCCTCCTCTCGCCCTACCTCCCCTCCTTCTCCCCCTCTTAACGCTGTACGGGCGAAAGCTGTGGATCCTTCTCCCCCTCCCCGTCCCCTCCTTCCCCAGCCTCCCCCCGCTCCCCCTCCCACACGTCTTCTGCACTGCGTGGGTGCATTCCCCCTCGTCGCACGCCCACGCGTGCCAGCACGGCGGGCCGGGCGTGTCGCCGGACGCTCCCTCACCACTCGTTGCCCTTGTGACACTGCGGCTTCCGACTGGGCCGCGCGCGGCCCGTCTTGTGAAAGCGTCGGCCAGCTACGAGGATCATGGGCGGATGAGGCTCAAGTGTGGCTGTCGAAATAGCGCCGCGCACATTCGTCTTCAAGGTGTCCAGCAGCTGCGAGAATGGAGCGCGCGTCCTTCCCAACATGCGGCTCCCGCTCCAACGCCGCGCACAGTCGTCGCACGTAAACGTTTCGTACAACTACTAGGGTGGCGGCGGCTCCTTTTCCAAAATGGGGCTTTCGCTCAAGACCTCCTCCAACATAGCTCTGAGAGCGTGTAACTGTACAACAATGGCACGCATGGGGAGCGGCCCGTCTTCAAACCGTGACCCTCGCTCGCAACACGGGGGATTCCGGTGGCCTCTCCCCCCGCGAAGGTTGGGAGAGCCGTCGTCGCGGGGATCGCCTTCGGGGGATCTCCTCGTGGGGCCATACAGCATGCGCATGGTGCGTCGACGTGGGGCTGGGCCCTTCGTGGGCCCTGGGAACGACAGGGCCGCTATTTTACCAGTTCCGCTCTGCCGTTTTGTTTGCCGGTTCCGACGCCGCTGTTTTACCGGTGCCGTCGCCGTTTTTGACCGGTTCCGGCTCCGGTTCCAATCCTGGAGCCGTTTTTGTTGCCGTTGCCGGTCGCCGCTTTTGTTGCCGTTTCCACTTTCAAGGGGCATTTTTGGGGAAACGGTGAGAAAACGGCCCTGCCGTTTCCGGGGCCCACAAAAGGCTGGGCCGCCATGCTGGCGCTGCCGCTGTGGTTTCCTTTGGCACCCACGACGGGGCCGCGAAGCGGGGCCTCGGGTGGACCTCCCTGCGGGGCCACGGAGCGCGGCACGCGGGCCGCGAAGCGCTTCGGCCTCGGTGGGGCTCCCAATGGGGCCGCGAAGCGTGCGAGGGGAGGGTGATGACGATGACGATGACGATGACGATGACGATGACGATGACGATGACGATGACGATGATGATGATGATGATGATGATGATGATGATGATGATGATGACGATGATAATGGTGATGGTGATGGTGATGACGATGATGATGGTGATAATGGTGATGATGATGATGATGATGATGATGATGATGATGGTGATGGTGATGGTGATGGTGATGGTGATGATGATGATGATGATGATGATGATGATGATGATGATGATGATGGTGATGGTGATGGTGATGGTGATGGTGATGATGCTGATGCTGACGATGACGATGATGCGCAAGGTCGAAACAGGGGCGGGTCGAGGAGGAGAGGGAAGAAGGAGGAGGAGGAGGACAAGAAGCTGAGAGCATAGCGGAGCCGACATCATTGATTTGACCATGGTGTTGGTCACATGTTGGCCTCCTTGGCGGGGAACATAATCGGGGAGAGCCTCTCCGTTGATGGATCTCCTTTCAAATGGCCCCAAGATGGCCCCAGAGGCTCCCAAGGGTGCCCCAAGACAGCCTCAAGCGGGGCCCAGGAGGCCCCAAGAGGCCCGCCCCCTAGAGGCCCCCACGAGACCCCCAAGAGACGCCCGGGAGGCTTCCAAGGCGCCTCAAGAGACCTCGGCGAGAATACCAAAACCATTGATTTTACAAAAAAGTGCTGGACACACTTTGGCCTCCTGGGGGGGAGGGACCCTGATTCAGAAGCCATCCTTCTTTGACCGGTCTCCTCCAAGGTGGCCCCAAGATTGCTCTCGAGGCTCCCAAGGGTGAGCAAAGACAGCCCCAAGAGGTGCCCTAGAGAACCTAAGAGGCCCCCAAAGGCCCCCAAGATGCCCGCAAGAGGCCCCCAAGAGACCTCCAAGAGGCCCCCAAGAGGCCCCAAGAGGCCCCCGAGAGGCACCCAAGACACCCCAAGAGGCCTCGGCGAAACACCAAAATCATTAATTTCAGCATAGTTGTTGCCACTTGTTGGCCTCCTGGGAAAGAACACTAATGTACTACGACCCCTCCTTGATTTCGATCTCCTCCTAGATGGCCCCCGAGACTCCACAGGGTACCCCAAGACGGCCCCGAGAGGTGCCCTGGCGGCCCCAAGAGGCCCCCCAGATACCCCTGAGAGCCCCAAGAACCCCAAGAGGCCCCCCAGAGGAACCCCCAAGACACCCAAGAGGCCCCCAGGATTGCCAAGAGAACCCCAAGACACCCCAAAAGGACCCCACGAAACTCCCGGAAGAAGTCCGAAGAGACTGCGGGAGGCATCCCAGAGGCTTCTGGCCTCCCTGTTCGCCTTCCTCCTCCTCCTCCTCCTCCTCCTCCTCCTCCTCCTCCTCCTCCTCCTCCTCATCATCATCATCATCATCATCATCATCATCATCATCCGCCTGTTCCTCATCCTTCCTCCTCCCTTCTGCCCCTCCCACTATCACTCCTCCTCCGCCGTCTCCTGCTCCTCCGATTCCTCTTCCACCCTCCCTCCTCTTGGGGTAGGACGCCTTGTCCAACCCTGGATTCCACGACATGTTCCTCCACACACCCCCTAATCAGAGCAACTCGTCCGGGCATCGTATCTGGATGCGCTGTTGGGGTTACTTTTTGATCGCGAGCGTAGCGGAACTCCGAACGCCGCCCGAAAGTCGCAACAAACTAGCTCCGGCCGACATTTACAGGAGGGAGAAAGAGAGACAACGAAGGAACAGCGGAAGGAGAGACAAACAGGAGGCGGGCCTTCGCCTGGGGGGGGAGCCGCCAGCCGGTTTGCATCGCCAAAGTGGCGGAGGGGAATTCAGGTTGAGCGATTCCGCGAGCATGCCAGTAGCCTGTGTTGGATAACGCTTGGCCGCAGCAGGAAAGGCCTGGCGCCTCCTTGAGCTGCGAATCACGGCGGCGCCGCGCCAGCAGCGAATGGGAGGGCCGCGCGCCTCTGAGCTGCCTGCCCACGGCGCAAGTGCGCTGCGGGTGAGCTGGCCAAGACGGCACAGCGAGCCCTCGGGCTACTTAGCGTACTCACCGGCCAACACGTCGTGTAGGCGCACAACGAAAGCTGGTGGGGTTCCTTTTTTTTTACAGCCGCAGGCGGAAGCGCCAGCGGCGGGAGGTCGCGAACGGGCCGCGGACGCGACTAAATTACCTAACGCGCGCGGGGCCGCGGATCAGGCGGCTCACGACAGCGTCCAGGGCGGCGAGGCCGATGCAATCCAGGAGCCAAAGACAGCCCCTGAACGGGCATGCAGCAGTGCGTCCAACGGGCCTGGGGTAGGCACCGATGAGACCAAGCGCAGCCAAAATGGCGCGAGGCGTTCCCAACGTCCAGGTGCGAACGAAAGGAAAGTGCCCGAGGACGACGACCAAGCCTGACGGGTAGCACAGACGAATGGAGACGTAAGTCCAGCGAAGATCCCGACGGCGGCAACGCGCCGCGACGCCGAAACGGCATCAAAGTGTGAAAATGTTGCCAAGAAACTTCCACACCGAGATGCTTCAGCCCAGACCCAGCAGGTGGGAGGGCGCCTGATGCACGCTACACGCTCGAAACGCGGCGCGTGCGCATCACAGTGTCTCAGTGCTGTCCAGAACGAGCCGGAGAGCACACGCGGGACAAGCGTATACCCAGGCAAGTCCGTCAAAACCACTGATCCAGGGTCACGGCGGAAAGCCGTCCAGCATTGAATTCCCGAGGACACCGTTCCAGGGAGCCTGACGGGTACCACAGACTGACTGGGGACAAGGTCCAGCGGAAAAAGCTGACGGCGAACCAGGTCGCGACGCAAGAAAGCGCATCCAGGGTGTTGAGCATGATGACCAGAGTACCTTCCACAACTGAGATGCGACAGCCCAGATCCGACGAGTGGAAGGGCGTCGACGTGCACGATACACGGCAGACCCCGAGGAGCATGCACAACTAAGGTGTCTCAGCGCTACCCAACCGAGTCGTCTAGCACCAGAGGGACGAGAACGCCTTGTACCCAAGACGCGTCCCTCCGAGCCACTTGGATCCAAGGTGACGGCGGAAGGCCGTGCTGCTTGTTTACTCAGTGCTGTCCAGAACGAGCCGGAGAGCACACGCGGCACGAAACCGCGTATACCCAGGCAAGTCCGTCAAAGCCACTGATCCAGGGTCACGGCGGAAGGCCGTCCAGCATTGAGAATTCCCGAGGACAACGATCCAGGGAGCCTGACGGGTACCACAGACTGACTGGGGACAAAGGTCCAGCGGGAAAAGCTGACGGCGAACCAGTCGCGACGCAAGAAAGCGCATCCAGGGTGTGGAGCATGATGACCAGAGTACCTTCCACAACAGAGATGCGACAGCCCAGATCCGACGAGTGGAAGGGCGTCGAAGTGCACGATACACGGCAGACCCCGAGGAGTATGCACATCTAAGGTGTCCCGGCGCTACCCAACCGAGTCGTCTAGCACCAGAGGGACGATAACGCCTTGTACCCAAGGCGCGTCCCTCAGAGCCACTTGGATCCAGGGTGACGGCGGAAGGCCGTGCTGCTTGTTTAAAAGGTCCAGGGTGACGGCGGAAGGCCGTTCGTTCGGATAGAATTTTTTATTTTTTAACAAAAAATTGAGGGGGGGAAAGGGAAGGTCAGGGAACTCGCAAAGCACCACATATCTCCAGTCCGACTGCCAGCCGCACGCAGCCTCACACAGCCTGCCAGGCCCGATACAAAAACCCTGGACTCGCACAGTGAGGAAAATGCATGTGTCACGGAATCGGTGCAGCGAGGCAGGACCATTTGCACGAGGAGGAAAAAAGAAACGTCGTATTCAAATAAGACGAAAGGATCATGGCGCTGTGTGTGCATCACTCCCCATATATGGTCCCATCGACCACTTATACAATGAGGCCTCACACAACGGCACGAGAAAGGACGACTCACCATGCAAACTAAGTTAAAACTCATGCGGCAGCATGGCTGATAGAACATATCCCCGGAATCCTATCAACTCAGAGGCGGAAGCGGGAGAGGAGGAGGAGAAGAGGAGGGAGAAGAGGAGGAGAAACAAAAATGGAATGGACGCCAGGTCACAGCCCAGGGCTCCACTGGCGGGCCAAACACCCCAGAGCAGTACACGCAGGAGCAAGCAAGGAAACAAATTGAACGTCTAGGTATGTAGCATACCCGCGGCGCGCCGAGGCCACGAGAGGCGTCCACCCCTGCAAAAAAGGAGGGGCCGAGGCATCTCGGTGGGCGGGCGCCCCGGGCTGGGCACAAGGCCCGCCTGCAGACTTAATTAAACCACTCACAAGACCGACCAGCGCAGGAAGAGGAGGACGCGGGAGGCGAGGGGCGGGGAGACTGAGCCCAGCATCACTACCATCGGACGCCCCCCCCCCAGAGGGGGCCACAAGCCCCAGGAAGGCAGGACCGCCCCCGACGGCAACGACGACGGCGACGAAGACGGCGAAGGCGGCGGCGGCGACGACGACAACGGCGGGGGGAGAGGGGAAGAGGAAGGAGGGAGGGGCCGCAACAGCGGAAGGAGGGGGACGAGGGGGGAAAGGGGAGAGAGGAAGAGGAGGGAGGGAGGAGGCCGCAGCAGCAGGAGAGGGGGAGCGCGGAGCGGTCCCTGCCACCCGAGGCGTGGGGCCCCCAGGGGGAGGCGGTGGGGCGGACCAAAAGTGCCACTCACGGCCCTTGGCCTGTCGTGGACGAATTCTGGGGCTATCTGCCACCACCTCCGTCGCCTCCACGGGGCGCACGATTTCCAAGGTCGCTTCGTTGCCCTCGTTGCCCTCGTCGGCGGGCCCCAGTTCGTCGCTCGGGGCGCTCCCGGGACACCAGTGAGCCGCGTAGCTCACTGGTGCGCTTGTGTCGGCGCTGGCGACGGCGCTGGGGTGGGCGTTGGTGCTCGTGCAGGCGTCGGAGCTGTCGTTGTTGCTGTTGTAGGCGCTTACGTTGGCGCCGGCGTCGGCGCAGGCGTTGAAGCTGGTGTCGGAGCTGACGCCGGTGCCGGCGTAAGCGCCAACGAGCGCTCCTGCGACACCGGTGAGCCGCCAAGCTCAGCGGTGAGCTGGTGTCGGCGTTGGCGTCGGAGCTGGTGTAGGGGCTGTTGCCCGTGCTGGCGTCGGTGTTGTCGTTGTCGCTGGTGTAGGCGCTTGAATTGGTGCCAGCGTCGGCGCAAGCGTTGATGCTGGTGTCGGTACTGGCGTCGGCGCTGGCGTCGGCGTTGTTGTGGGGGCTGGTGCTCGTGCAGGCGGCGGTGCTGGCGTTGACGCTGGTGTAGGCTCCTGCGTTGGCGCCGGCGTCGACGCAGGTGTTGATGCTGGCGTCGGTACGCCATCTTCTATCGGCCACGCGGCCGGGACAGCAGTGCCCAGTTCCCCACGCCAGTTCCCATTCAGCCTAGCAGTAACACGACAGATATTGACTCTCCTTGCAGGGGGCACTGACATGCAGGAGCTGTTGGAAAGATTTGGAGACAAGGTGGCAATAGCGTTGGTGCTGGCGTAGGTGCTGGCGTCGGTGCTGGTGTAGGCGAGGGCGTCGGTGAAGGCATAGGCACTAACGTGGGTGCTGGTGTTGGTGCTGGCGTCTGCGCTGGCGTAGGCGCCCGCGGTGGGGCTGGCGTCGGAGCTGCACGTCGGAGCTGGGGATAATAGATGTGGTGAGTGACGGACTCGTTATCCCATGGGGTGGGATAAGATGCTGGAGCAGGTTTTATCCGACCGCGGGTCGAATGCATGTGTAGGCGCTGGCATTGGTATCGGGATAGGCGTCGGCGCTGGTGCTGCCGTCGGTGCTGGCGTCGGTGCTGATGTAGGCGTTGGTGTCGGTGAAGGCACAGGCACCAGCGTGGGTGCTGGTGTCAGTACTGGCGTCTGCGCAGCCGAAGGCGCCGGCGATGGTGCTGGCGTCGGAGCTGGCGTCGGTGCTGGCGTCGGGGCTGGTGTAGGCGCTGGCGTTGGTGCTGGAGTAGTCGCCGACGTTGATGCTGGCGTCGATGCTGGCGCCGGCGCAGGTGGAGACGCCAACAATGGTGCTGGCGTCGGTGCTGCCATCGATGCTGGTGTAGGCACGGGCGTTGGTGCCACCGCGTGCGCCGGCGCTCGTGTTGGCATCGGTGCCGGCGCCGGCGTTGTCGCTGGTGCAGGCGCTGGCGGCGGTGCCAGCGTATGCGCATGCTGGCATCGGTGCTGGCGTCAGTGCCGGCGTAGGTGCCGGCTTGATGCCGGCGCCGGTGCTGGCGCTGAAGCTGTCGCCGGTGCTGGCGTCGGTGCCGGCGTAGGCGCCGGTGGCCGTCGTACTGTTCGTCGTCGTGCCGCTGTAGGGAAGGGCGTCAGGTAGGGCGTGGGGTAGGGCGCTGGGGCGGGCGTGGGGTAAGGGGTAGGGCGCCGGGCACGGCGACGGGAAGGGCGTCGGGGAAGGCGAGGGGTAGGCCGTGGGGGACACGAGGGGAGGAAAGGCGGGGAGGAGGTGTCATTGCAATCGTCGTCGGACCCGGCGGGCTGTCCGCGCGGCAGCCGCATCGACGCGTGGTCGTCGTAATGGGCGGGCGCTGTCGCTGCCTTGACATACCTGGCGGAGCCGAGCGTGCCTCCAACAGGCCTCGTGCACCAGTTGGTTCATGAACTGCTTGATGTATGCTGTTGACTGTTCGACTGTTCGACTGTGTCGGATGTGGTTGACTGTTCGATATAGCACATATGTAGAAACTGCTTGCAGACAGAGAGCTTGGTCGTCCATGTCAACGCCCAAGACCGCGTGAGCCAGGCGGTGATGAGCGACGGAGTGCCCGAGGCGCGATCGCTACCAATCGAGCCACACAGGGCAATGAAAGTAATGTTCAACAGAATCACAAGCCGTTGTGCTGCACCCCAGAATGCACGGGCGCTGGTTGTCTCGTAGGCTGCGCATGCGCCGATCCGTTGTCCATCTGTTGAAAATAGTGCTCAATGTCGCTGCACAGAGCCTAGGCGGCACCAGCCGGCGCAAGCGGACCAATTGGCGCGCCGCCCGCCGCGCCGACCTCCCGGGGTAGTCGGGGAGCCGCCACCGAGCAAGCCGTGCGCGCAGGCGCCGTTCCACGTAATATTTGTCTTGCGCGACCAAGCGCTCGGTCATCCATCTCTGCGTGCCCTTCTTGAAGCGCTGGTCCGCCGGACGTGTGAGCGGCCCGACAATAGCCCCTCCCAGGGCTGATCTGGCGGCATGAATGTGGACTCCCTCGGCCGCCTGCGCATCAACCAATTTGGTAACCACAGTCGGAGTGTGTTGAGCGAGCCATGGAAGGCAGCATCCTCGCAAAGTCAGATGATCGGCGCGAGCCCGCGCCTCTGTCAGCTGACGTGTCAATTCGTTCCAGGGTATGCCTCCTGTGCTGCGGGCTTCCCACGCGTGTGTCCGGAGCATTGCAGCTTGGCAAGAGGCGCGCAAGTGGCGCATCCGCGCTGAGAAACCCAACTCCGAAACGTGCTGCATGTCGGCTGGCGTGCACCACCATCCTGGCCCAGGCGCCACCTTGCGGACGGCGGCCGCTTCCATTTCCAAGACAGCCTGTGGAGGTGCTTCGAGTTGCGCAACAAATAGGAACACCGGCAAGACAAACACATTATAGGTCATCATAGCCAAGTGAAGCCCCAGTTCGCTCCATTGCCATTGTTGTAACCGCTCCATATATTTGTCCGATGGTTTGCTCCAGGATTTGGCGCCTTTCCCTGGCCAGAGATATTTGCCCGTCGTATCCCAAGAGATTTGTACTGAAGAGGGATCTCCCTCTGTGTCCCGCTGCAGTTGCGCCACATCCGCGTCCCATGGCGGGATGACGACCGTCTTGGCCAGGTTCAGCGACAGGTTGGAAAGCGTCTCGAAAACCCTGAAGGTAGCGAACACCTTTTTGTGGTCGCGGGCCCACGAGCGTAAGACCATCGCAGTGTCGTCAGCGAATGCCCTGGTTGTCGCTGAGGGGTGTCGCAGCTCGAGAATACGTAGGAGGCTGTCGGAAGCCAGCGCGAAAAGCAACGGCGACAATGGGCACCCATGTCGGATACCCGCTTCCAAGACGACGTCTTCGTACAGCTGGCCGTTCAGGAGTAGAGCGCCAATTGTTTTGTGGTAGAGCGCCGCGAGGACGCCCATGGCCATAGACGGGAAGCCGGCTGCGCGGGCCATCTCCATGATGTACGTCCTCGATACTGATGGGAAGGCCGCCGTGAAGTCGAACAGGACGATCGCGGCATCCTGTTCCTCTGTGGCGGCCAGCATCGCATGGTGCTCCACGTCCACAACATTCGACAGCATCGATCTCCCTTGAAGAAATCCCCTTTGTGAAGACGCAATACCAGGGCCCACCACAGGCTCCCACCGCAAACGGCAAGCGTTCGCGATAATGCGGTTGTCAGTGTTTGTGATGGAGAGGGGACGTGTCCCTTCTGGCTTGTAGATCTGTTCCCCAGCCTCGCTGGTCCTGGTCGGTTTCTTTGGGGGGCAACAAGAGGGACGCGTTGAAGCCATCGTGCGCCGCATCCCCGTCCTGCAGCCCACCCTCCATCAGGCGACCGGCCTCCCAAAGAGCGTGAACGCCTAGAGGGCCCAGGCATCGCCACGCCTGAAATGGCACGCCGTCTGGCCCTGGCCTGGGGTTGCCAGCGATGCGCAGGGACTTCTGGATGTCCTTGGAGCGTAGGCGCCAATGACTTGCAGGGACCGTCAGACGTTGAGCCCCCGCGTGCGTGGCCAGAGCCGCCCATGTGACCAGCTTCGTTTCGTCCACGGGCTTGTGGCCAAAGACCCGTCGCCAGTGGGCGGCCAGCTGTTGAGCGATCGCGCCGTCGTCAGTGTGAATGTCGCCGCCAGCGTCCTCCAGAAAATGTATGCCCATGTTTTCGGTTCGTCGCGCAAGCCGAGCCAGTCGCCGATTGATGGAGTTCTGCTGCACACATCGGCGTTGTTCGTCCAAGTCCCCACCCTCCTGGCTTCCCGCCTGTTGTAACGATCGAATCGCATGTCGTATAGGATCTCATTTCTGGTTAACCTCACTGCGACGTCCTTGAGACTCTGGAGAATGTCAGTCGCAGAAGCGTTTGGCGGTGCCACTGACGCAAGCCATTCGTTGGGCAGTCTGCGCCGGATGCTTCGGGGAGAAGACAAGATCCCACTACGGATATCAGCAAAAATCGAAAATGCAGTGGCAGCTGTCGGGGGTGCGCCCAGATGGTCGAAGAAAGCCTGGCCGCCATTAGACTCCATCCTGTTGTTCGCTACCGTGAACATCGCCTGCTTGAGGGCACACAGCCTGTGCATGGGATCAAGCGTAACCCCTGCCCGTGCCTGCTGCTTGATGTGGTCGTGGTAGGCCCTGGAAACCCGCCGTGCGAAGTCCGGATGCTTGATATATCTTTCGTGGAGATTGGGCGGACGCTGTTGAGTATCTGGCCGACTATGTCCGAAAGAAACCGGGCGATGATTGGAAACCGCCCAGCCATGTTCATCCGGGCGGGGCCAAGGCCAAGCGGACGCCCAGAATGTGCCATCAAAGAAATCAGCAGTATGATGACTGGAGTAGACCCTGTCCAGTCTCGATTGCACCCCCCCTGACTGAAAAGTATGCTTGGGTTGGGCCAGTTCCGTCAGTTTGCCAGGTCCCGCCACGCTGTCTCGCCAGTCGCGCTCCTCGGCCGTATCTCGATGTCCTGTGGTGTTCGTTCCCTCCCCGGTGCGGTCCGTGTTTTTGGTGACCCAGTTGAAGTCGCCCATGACGATCCACAGAGAGTTTGGCTTGGCCTGCATTGCCTGGCGAAGACTGCGTCGAAGACGGCCCCGCGCGCCGCGGGCACGGCGGCCTGAGGGCGCATACGCCGTAGCGATGGCAAGCGCGCCCGCAGGGCCGCACAGGTGTAGAACAGCCAACCGACCTGGCACCGTCTCCACCCAGTCCTCCAGTCGTCTCGTCGTACATCGTTTCAGGAAGGTGTCCTGCACCAACAGGCCGATCTCCCCTTGCCGCCGGGAGCCATGTGACCAAAGAGCAGTGCACCCATCCAGTGTCTGTGCTGCAGCTGTTGTGGTTGTCGTGCTGCGCGTTTCCTGGACACCCACGAAGTCGTGATGAGAAAACAGTCGTCGCAGGCATGTGCATTTCGGGTGTTGTTTCTCTGGCTCGTACGCAAATAAACCCTGAGCGTCCCATGTCGCCCCACGGTAATTGTCGGCGTATGCCACTGTGAATGCAGGTGGACGCGCTGCAGAAGTGCGAGCAGGTGTCGAGAAGAGAAGGCCGTTCGTTCGGTTAGACGCGCTGCAGGTGGACGCGCTGAGAAGGCCGTTCGTTCGGTTAGAAAGTCTAGAGGGAAAGCCAGTGGACAGGCGAGCCGTAGCCCACTCACAGGCCAGGAAGGCCTGGCGGTGAGACATCTACAGTAGGGCCTGAGGCCGCGAGTCCACTGCGGAAAGGCGGTGGACGGTATTGTCGAAGCGCGCACCTGGATCCAAAGGCAAGAGGTGCGCGCATCGGGTGAGGGGCGGCAGAGCGCCGCGATTAGGGGCCCAAGGCGCGGCCTGGGCAGCGCCCGCTGGAATCGAGGTGGTGGCCGACAGCCCCGGCGACAGGCAATGTGATAGCATGGGCTCAAACCACACGCCGAAAGGAAGGAGGAGCGGCCAGAGCGAAAGGAGGTGAAGCAAGGGCGGGCGCGCCCGCAGCTTATGTGACGACAACCCACGGCACCTGGCCCGTCATGGGTGCGCGGCGAGCAGCGTGGCCCTTCGCCGCCGGGCGCCCCGTGCCCGCCCGTCACTCACCCAGGTACCGAAGCCGCACCTGCGCCCAGTCAGCGCCGAGGTCCAGTGCGTCGTCCATGGCCCGCACGTCACAGTTGAAGCGGTAGCGGAAGGACGACAGGAAGTTGACGCACGTTTGCTGGTCGCGCCGCCGCGGGTCAAGCGAGCCCTTGCGGCTAGGCAAGGCGTGCTGCCGGGCGAACGCGTGCCAGGCGCCAGTGAACCTCGCTCCTAGGGA
>CAUYUJ010021229.1:0-10000 GCA_963575745.1 Prorocentrum cordatum | reverse complement strand
CATTATTCTCCATCTGCGAATTTTCGTCGTCCAACTCTATTCCCCCCCCTCTCCTTCTCTTCCTCCTCCTTTTCCTTCTTCTCCTCCTCCGCCTGCTCCTCCTGGGCCCCGCTGACACCGTCCTCTCTCAGGATGTGGGACTTGCTCCGGACAAGCTGCTCCTTCGGGGGAGGACTGGGATGATGGTAAGGACGGGAACGAAAGTGCCAGGGAAAGGAGGAGAAGGATGAGAAGGAGGGGAACCAGGAGGGGGAGGGGGAGGTAATGTAGAGGATGCAAAAGAAAAGATACGGTGGGGGAGGAGGAGAAGCAGCACCACCACGATGAGCAGGGAATAGAAAGGTGGATGATGATGATGAGGAGGAGGAGGAGGAGAAGGAGGAGGAGGAGGAGGAGGAGGAGTAAGAGGAGGAGAGGGAGCTCCAGCAGAAGCGAAGGACACGCAGGGAGAGAGGACGAGGAGGGAGAAGAGGGGAGGAGGAGGAAGAGGAGGCAGGGATGGGGGAGGAACTCACGAGGGATGAAGGAGCAATAGAGGGAGAGGGAGAGAGAGAGAGAGAGAGAGAGAGACAACAAAAGAGAAAGAGAGAGAGAGAGAGACAGAGAGACAGACGAGATAGAGAGAGAGAGAGAGAAACAAAAAAAGAGAGACGGAGAAAGAGACAGAGAAAGAGAGAAAGAGAGAGAGAGAGAACAACAAGAACAACATCAAATGGATGGAGGGGAGCAGGGTGTGGACTAGAGACGAGAAGGAAGGTGAGGAGACTGAGCCACCATGCTCCTCCACGTCTCTTCCGCATCGGCACCATTCCGACCTCCTCCCCACCTCCTGTTTCCCTCGCCCCCTCCTCGTCTTTCTCCTCCTCCTCCTCCTCCTCCGCCTCCTCCGCCTCCGCCTCCGCCTCCCACTTCAGGGGTGACGATTTGGGGGGCGGCTCAGGCTCAGAGGCGGGGTGGGGGAACATCGAGGTAGAATCAGCCATCCATGGCCGATAGATCGGTGATTGTCTCCGATCCTGGAACCGCCCTGTCCTGGGCGGGGGGGGGGACTGCGGAGCCCCTGTGTCGTCGACGAGTGGGCGATTGGGGGTTGCTGCGTCCCCCCATGACCCGATCCCCCAAGCCATCCTCGTCGCCCTCCTCCTCCTCCTCCTCCTCCTCCTCCTCCTCCTTCCCGTCCCTGGCTTTCGGGTCACAACTGGGGTCTCCCGCAGACCTTCGGGGCGGTCCGGGGGGGGCGCCTCTCGACATGCCTCTCGGCACGGCAGAGCTGCCGAACAGCATCCCGAGGCCGCCTCCTCCTCCTCCTCCTCCTCCTCCTCATCATCATCCTCCTCCTCCTCCTAGAGCGGGGACCTCCGAAGAACTGGCCGAGCAAAATCGGCCCTCGAAGTTCGATTCCGCCCCTGAGCCTGTCCACCCCCACGCGCTGCCCCAGAGGGGGGGAAGGCGCTCCTGGAACCAGCTCTGCAGGTTCACGTACCCCTGCACGGACTTCCAGCCTCCCGGGCGGCCCCGAGCGCGCGGTGGGCGGGCACTGTCCGCTGTCCGTCGGCCTCCTCCTCCTCCTCCTCCTTCTCCTCCTCCTCCTCCTCCTCCTCCTCCTCCTCCTCCTGCTCATTCCCCTGCTGCTTGTCGTCGCTCCTCCTTCTTCCCCTCCTCCCTGTGCGTCGCCTCATCCTGCGCTTCCTCCTTCTTCCCCCGCCTCCTCCTCCTGCTCCTCCCCCGCCTCCTCCTCCTGCTCCTCCCCCTCCTCCCTCCTCCTCCCGCCTCCTCCGCCTCCTCCTCCTCCTCCTCCTCCTCCTCCTCCTCCTCCTCCCTCCTCCTCTCCTCCTCCTCCTCCTCCTCCTCCTCCTCCTCCTCCTCCTCCTCCTCCTCCTCCTGGGCCAGGAGGAAAACAGGCGGGTAGCAGCCCGATCGTCACCCCTGCTTGCCCGTAGGGGCCAGGGCGAGAGAAAAATGCATCTCGTCGCCAGCTCCCTCCTTGCGGTGGCCCGGCACGTACACCGCGTGCGCCTGGGCGGGGGAGCGGGTCCCTTGCGGGGGGCTCATTGGTGGACCCCGCACCCATCCCTCCCACGGCCAGGGTGCCCCGCCCTGGCGTGTGTGGGGGTGCGGAGTCGCCCGAGGGGAGTGGCGCCCCCTCGGGTGGCTTGGGGCGGCACGATGGTGTCGTGATCTGAGCCCTACGGGGCGGACGCAGCTCGGAAAACTGAATGTAGGTGGCAAGCGTGCTGGCCCAGCGTGCTGGTTGCGGTGGGCTGAAGACCCCCTTTCCTTGCCCCTCGGTGCGGGCCGTGTCAATGTGCACGTAAGCCCTTCTAGGCGCACAGAGCGCCGACAGGGGAAGCTCCCTGTCTATTGCCAGCTGCTCATCGGTGAGATTTGTAGTTTGGTTGTTAATCGTCCTCTAATCGTCCTCCTCCTACTCCTCCTCCTCCTCCTCCTCCTCCTCATCATCATCATCATCATCAGAGCGAGGGGGCCGAACGGCCTCACGCCGACCCTGGGCACCTGGCTGCCGTGGGCTCGCGCGGTGCGGATGGCTGGCCTTGCTCCTGCTCCTGCCGCTCCCGCGGTCGTCGTCCTCGCCCGCGGCCCGCCCGCACCGGGCCCGCCCGCCACTCGCCCGCGGCCCGCCCGCGGCGCGCCCGCGACCCGCCCGCGCAGCCGTGGCGAAAACTGGCTGGCGCCCGCGGCGGGCTCGTTGGCATTGAGCATCGCTCATCCGACCCGGACGTCGGGCGTCTTGAGAAAATGAGAAAATCGAGACGAAGGGTTTGCGCAGTTTTTGGCCTCTCGGGGCCCTCACCAGTCCTCAAGACCGTCAAGAACCGACTCGGAATGAAACACCGGCCCCAGGGAAAGGGTCGGGAAGTCGGGGACCCGTGTCTCGAAAAAATCCAGACGTCGGATGTCTGAGCATCGTTCATCCGACCCCCATCCCCAGCGGCGTGGCATGGGCTCCACTGGCCAATGTACCCCCCTGGATGGGGACGTAGGCCGTTCCCTTCGGGCTTCGAGGGGTGCATCCCCAACTGGAGTGGTAATTTGGGGGGGGTCTCGAAGGGGATGGGGATGGGGATGGGGATGGGGGCCGGTTAAAAGATACTAAGGCATGTGTAAGACATCGACGCCCGCGGCGGGCTCCTGCGAGTGTTCTCTCGGATCTCGCAGACTGCGGACGACCCCCTCCCCGCCGCCACCTCACTCTTATCCGCAACTGCAGGGGCATCCTCCTCCTCCTTTTCCTCCATCCCTTCTCCTCCTCCCCCTCCTCCTCATCCTCTTCCTCCATCCTCCCTCCTCCTCCCTTCTCCCTCATCCTGCCTATTCCCTCCGTTTCATGCTCCCACTCTTTCGCCTCCCTCGCCGCCGTCCCCCTCTCCTCTATCGCTCCTCCTCCTCCTCCTCCTCCTCCTCCTCCTCATCATTATCATCATCATCACCATCATCCTCATCCTCATCCTCATCCTCATCCTCATCCTTATCATCCTCATCATCATCATCATCATCATCATCATCATCATCATCATCATAATCATCATCATCACCAGCATCACCATTATCATCATCCTCATCATCCTCATCATCATCATCATCATCATCATCATCCTCATCATCATCATCATCATCATCATCATCATCATCTTCATCTTCATCTTCATCTTCATCATCATCATCATCATCATCATCATGATCATGATCATGATCATGATCATCATCATCATCATCATCATCATCATCATCATCATCATCATCAACATCATCATCATCATCATCATCATCATCATCATCATCATCATCATCATCCTACTCCTCCTCCTCATCATCATCCTCCTCCTCCTGCTCCTCCTCCTCCTTCATCCGCTATTCCCCTTTTCCCCCCTCCTCCTCCTCTTCCTCCTCTTCCTCATCCTTTCCCTGCCACCCCCCTACTCGTCATCCCCCACGTCCCCCGAATGATCGCCATCCTCACCAACCCCATCATCAGCAGCATCACGATCAGCATCTCAGGCATCGCCATCAACACCAGATCCTCCTCCTCGTCCCCACTACCAGCGCCACCTTGGTACTACAGTCGGGGGCTTGACCTGAGGAAGCCAAAATCCGCCGGCCCCCTTGTGGGGCCACCAGGCTGTAGGAGCGGGATTCGCAGTTTCCTGTACCAGTTGTAGCTTGTAGTTTCCAGTGTTACAGTTCTGCTTATTGCTGGTTACTGTAACTAGTTGATTGACCGCGCGAGAGGGGGGGAAGCCCAAACCGGCTTTCTAGCACCCCCTGGGCGCGTTGTCTGAATTGCTGGGGGGGCTCGAAATCGACACCCCTCACGCAGATCCGCGGGGTCAGGGTCCAATTATCCTGGCGAAAGACCCAACCATAAGCAATTGTTGGTAACGCGTTGTGGGTGCCGCTTTCGGTGGGGCTCCATATGGGGCCACGAAGCGCTGCCTTGGATGGGGGAACCGCATGCGGACTGCGCCACCGGGGCGGGCCTTCGGTGGAGCTCCCTATGGGGCTACGAAACGCTGCCCTGGGTGTGGGAACCGCATGCGAACTGCGCCACTGGGGCCTTCGGTGGAGCTCCCTATGGTGCCACGAAACGCTGCCCTGGGTGGGGGAAGCGCATGCGAACTGCGCCACGGGGGCTTTCGGTGGAGCTCCCCATGGGGCCACGAAGCGCTGCCCTGGGTGGGAGACGCATGCGAGAGCAGCCACTGGGGCCTTCGGTGGAGCTCCCTATGGGGCCACGAAACGCTGCCCTGGGTGGGGGAACCGCATGCGAGAGCAGCCATTGGGGCCTTCGGTGGAGCTCCCTATGGGGCCACGAAGCGCGACCTTGGCGGGGGAACCGCATGCGAACTGCCCCACCTGGGGCCTTCGGTGCTCCCCTTGGGCCACGAAACGCCGCCCTGGTGGAGAACGCTGCGAACACCCCCACTGGGGCCTTCGGTGGAGCTCCCTATGGGGCCACGAAACGCTGCCCTGGGTGGGGGAACCGCATGCGAACACCCCCACTGGGGTCTTCGGTGGAGCTCCCTATGGGGCCACGAAACGCTGCCCTGGGTGGGTGGAACCGCATGCGAACACCCCCACTGGGGCCTTCAGTGGAGCTCCCTATGGGGCTACGAAACGCTGCCCTGGGTGGGGGAACCGCAAATGGACACCCCCCCACTGGGGCCTTCGGTGGGCGCCCTATGGGTGCCACGAAACGCTGCCCTGGGTGGGACGTGGGAACCGCTGTTGACACCCCACTGGGCCCTTCGGTTGGCGCTTCCTATGGGTGCCACGAAACGCTGCCCTGGGTGGGTGGAACCGCATGTGGACACCCCCACTGGGCCTGTTCGTGGAGCTCCCTATGGGGCCACGAACGCTGCCCTGGGTTTGGGAAAACCGCAATGTGGCACCCCCTCTAGGGCCTTCGTTGGGAGCTCCCTATGGGGCCACGAAGCGCTGCCCTGGGGGTGGACGCATGGGGACACCCCCCACTGGGGCCTTCCGTGAGCTACCTATGGGCGCGCAACACTGCTCACTGGGTGGGGGAACCCGCATTTGACCACCCCCACTGGTGGCCTTCGGTGGAGCTCACCTATGGGGCCCACGAAAACGCTGCCCTGGGTGGGGGAACCGCATGTGGACATGGACACTGGGGCTGAGCAACTTCGTTGGGATCCCCTATGTGGCCACGAAACGCGCCGCCTTGTTGGGGGAACCGCAAAAATGTGGACACCCCCACTGGGGCCTTCGGTGGAGCTCCCTATGGGGCCACGAAACGCTGCCCTGGGTCGGGGAACCGCATGCGAACACCCCCACTGGGGCCTTCGGTGGAGCTCCCTATGGGGCTACGAAACGCTGCCCTGGGTGGGGGAACCGCATGCGAACACCCCCACTGGGGCCTTCGGTGGAGCTCCCTATGGGGCTACGAAACGCTGCCCTGGGTGGGGGCACCGCATGCGAACACCCCCACTGGGGCCTTCGGTGGAGCTCCCTATGGGGCCACGAAACGCTGCCCTGGGTGGGGGAACCGCATGCGAACACCCCCACTGGGGCCTTCGGTGGAGCTCCCTATGGGGCCACGAAACCGCTGCCCTGGGTGGGGGCACCGCATGTGACACCCCCCTGGGGCCTTCGTGGAGCTCCCCTATTGGGAAACAACTAAAAACACGCTGCCCCTCCCAAACGAAAACCGAGAAGAGAGGGATGTGGGACACCCCCCACTGGGGCTCGGTGGAGCTCCCTATGGGGGTCGCTCTTCCGCTAGCCCTGGGTGGGGGAACCTGCATGCGGCATGTGGACACCCCCCACTGGGGCCTTCCGTGGAGCCTCCCTATGGGGCTCGAAAGCACGCGTGAGGAGGTGTGCCGAGGGCAGAGGCAAGAGGTGGAGGAGGGAGGAGGGAAGAGGAGGAGAGGACGCGGGCACCGTCTCTCTCAAAACGAGGACCCAACACACAGGATGGTTGGGAAAAACACAATGGATTTGCCACATTTCTGAAATCCGGTGCCACCCCTCACGCAGATCCGCGGGGTCAGGGTCCAAAAACACAGGGGATTTGCCACATTTCTGGAATTCGGTGCCACCCCTCACGCAGATCCGCGGGGTCAGGGTCCAAAAACACAGGGGATTTGCCACATTTCTGAAATTCGGTGCCACCCCTCACGCAGATCCGCGGAGTCAGGGTCCAAAAACACAAGGGATTTGCCACATTTCTGAAATTCGGTGCCACCCCTCACGCAAATCCGCGGGGTCAGGGTCCAAAAACACATGGGATTTGCCACATTTCTGAAATTCGGTGCCACCCCTCACGCAGATCCGCGGGGTCAGGGTCCAAAAACACATGGGATTTGCCACATTTCTGAAATTCAGCGCCACCCCTTACGCAGATCCGCGGGGTCAGGGTCCAAAAACATAAGGGATTTGCCACATTTCTGAAATTCGGTGCCACCCCTCACGCACATCCATCGCAAGGCGTAACCCAAACTGCGAGAACTCCCTCGGCCCTTTAATTGCAAAGTGTGGTAACCAAGCCCGTAAACCATACACGTCTTACCAATCGCCAGGTGTGGTAACCCCTCTTGTGATCAGTTGGTTTTGCTGATTGCGAATCGGATTCGCATGAAGTTTCGATACTGCTTCACGACAGCGCCAAGGCCTCATGACTTAGCTCTTCCATGGCCCATTCTCCGAGAGAGGGGGCCGGCGGCAGGGGGCGAAGCCCTTACGGATAAGGAACGAGGCCCCTTTTTTCCATGAGTTAAACTTCGAATTCCGATCGAAAACATAAGGAAAACCTGAGGCAAGCTGCGAAGGAACGCGGAGCCTCTCCCCAACGAAAAGGGTTCCTTCTTCAGGGCCCCGACTGTACTCCACAAGCTCCTCTCGCCCCTGTCATGCCCCACATCCCCTTTCTTCACAAGGTGCCACCGAATTGCATGCAGATCCTCCTTCCCATGGGCCTTGCTTCTTGAGGAAGGCGCGGCCGTTGCGGGTGTCCTGGGCTGCGCGCGCTCCCATTCCCTCGGAGGGGGGGGTTTGGGGGCAAAGAGGGGGATTACCAGGCAACCGGTAGGCTTGAAGGAGAGGCGACCATCAAACAAGCACTGAAGACTGTGGTGGCTGCGCAAGAACACGAAGAATGATCTAGACTTCCCACCTGAATGCGCACTCCCTGGATTCTGATTTTCGTCAGTCGAACCAGTGTGCAGAATTCCACGGCGGATGGCATCAGCAAGAAAGGGAGCGGAACAACAGGGGGCGATAAGGAGGATGAGGAAGATCATAGAAGAGAGGAGGGAAGTGCGGTGAGGAACAGCCAGGAGAAATATGCACAATAGCATTACACCAAGCACAAGAGGCTCATCTCCAAGTCCTGGAAAACCTTGCTGGGAGACATGCCGTAATCTTTTCTCTGCCAGTAGAGGCCGAGTAGATGGGGTCCGAGTAGATGGGGTCGGAGGATCGCGCCGCATCGCCGATGCATCGGCGATGCATCGGTGATGCATCGCCGACGCTGGCGTGAAGCAAATCGGGCTCCGCATCGCGCTGCATCGCCGATGCATCGGCGATGCGGCACGATCTACCGACACCATCTACTCCCACCCCATCTGGGAGGCCTAGAGTAACCAGGCAACTGGGAGGCACGACGTTCAAGTGGCGGGTGCTCATAGCAAGCAGCGGCTCGCCAGGCCGTGGGGGTCAAGTCTCCAAAGCTGAAGCTGTATAAGGCCAAGGGCAAGCGGCGACCCTCGGGGCTCGAAGAGACACAACTCTCGTCAACAGAGCGGGGGCGTCCAAGAGGGGGCGTCCAAGAGGGGAGGCGCAAATCATGGCCGGCGGCACGTGCGCGGCCCAAGAGGGGGCCCGGGACGTAATGAAAGAAGAGTAGGCGCCATGAAACTCGGGGAGACATCATGGCCACCGGCCATGATATCCCCCCCCCCTAGTCATCACAACACCTCTTGGCCAGCCCCGACCAGAGTCGCGTCTCCCTCCGCCGACGCCCCTCCCGGGCCATAGTGGGGGGGGAAGGGACGAGGGACGACGGGGGAGGCTCGTAGCGACCCTGACGTGCAAATCGTTCGTCACGCTTGGGTGTAGGGGCGAAAGACTGATCGAACCATCTAGCAGCTGAATAGTTCCGTGAGTAGTGTTTTGGCCCGAGAAGGCTAAGCCAGCGAGCTCACCCCTGGGTTAGGCAAGTCCCAGGCGGGCCGAGCATCCGTGTCAACGTGCGCCCAGGTGCATCAGCAGACCGAGATAAGACATCCTCATCCTCATCATCATCATCATCAACAACATCATCATTATCATCATCATCATCATCATCATCATCATCATCATCATTATCATCATCATCAGCATCATCATCATCATCATCATCAACATCATCATCATCAACATCATGAGCATCAGCATCAGCATCATCATCAGCATCACCATCATCATCATCATCATCATCATCATCATCATCATCATCATCATCAATCATCATCAATCATCATCAGCATCACCATCATCATCAACATCACCATCATCTTTCGTAATCAGCATCGTCCCAACATAACGACTGTTTATCATTTCCGCGAAACGAGGGAGCCTGGGGGGCCCAAGGAGGGCGAACAACCTCAGGACCCGTTTCCCACATGACCTGGGGGGGGGCAGCAGGAGGCCACGACCACATCGAGGATGCACCCTGGGGGGGCTGCTTTTTTTTCTTGCGCAGGCAAGCAGCCGTCGGAACACCAGAGCCAGCTCAGTGCTGGCTCTGGTCGGCGTGGCGCCCCGAGACGGCCGAACAGACCACGACCGCAACAAAAAAGTCTTCGCGTCGAGGTCGGCGGGTTCTTCCCAGAGGAGCCCTCTCAGAAAATCCGTCCGGCCACTTTTTCAGCCAGCGGCCGCGGGCGAGCGCGCCGGCGGCGAGTCAGGTCAGAGCGGGCTACGCAGAGACGAATTAGGCAGAGGAAGCGCGCGAAAGTCATAAAAGCGAGGCAACAGTCGGGAGGGGAAACGACACACAGACACAATCAATCGTCGACCCCCAGGGGAATATAACAAAATATGGCAAGTGGGTGGGAAGACAAAAACCAAGAACATATGGGAACATATGGGGAATATTTTTATTTGTATGTATTTATTTGTGTGTCCTGGGGCCCCTTCAAACAGCTCCGTCCGTTCGGCTACGCGCAGGCGGGGCCCTAGGCTTATGTCGGGCGTGTCCCCCTTCAAGGGGATGTTCGACGAAAAAAAAATAATTCAAATGTTCGACGAAAAAAAAAATACTCCAAAAATAGTCCGGGGCAAGAATGCCCTTCGGCGCGCGGCCTCCGGGGGGGCGCGGGGGAGCCCAGGGCCCGAGCGCGCAGGCCGCTGCCATCACACCCGCTGTCGGCCGACTGGGGGGCCCCGAGCGCGCCAGCGCCCGAGGGTCACTCCTGCGAGGGGCCCCTCCTCCCTCCAGTCAGGAGGTCCACGATGCCTCCCCCCAGCGGGGGCTGGG
>CAUYUJ010021228.1:134315-142593 GCA_963575745.1 Prorocentrum cordatum | reverse complement strand
CCCCCCCCCCCCCCCCCCGCTTCCCGTGACAGGCCGGATCCCGGGCCATTCGGCCCAAGACGCTCACCCAGAAAAATCTAAACATCTAAACATCTAAAGATCAAGAGAAGGTCGGAAGTTGGCTCGGAACCAGAGAAAATTCTCTTGCTCGCTACTGGGTTTCTGGCCCTGGAAAAGCCTTAGTGAGCAAGAGCTGTTTTGGGTGTGTTTGAAGGATCGCTTTGCAACAACCTTAACAAACCCAGATCTGCAGATCCAGGTATGCACGTGAAGTCTAGCATTCATGCAAGCGCATCCGAACAGCATCAATTGTCGCGAATCTGGTGCGTGGCATGGCTTGCCGTAGCGATAAGGAAAGGGTTGTTGATGGTTGAAGGTTTTCACGTCTAGCAGCCCAGCTCATACAGTCGTCTGGCTGCGCAGTAAAGAATGGTGAGTGCTAGCCTGGCCCTAGACCGGGCCAGGCCGAATGGCCTGATCTCAGGCCAAGCTGATCTTGACGCATTAGGCCTGGAGCCCCGCAACCTCCTCGACCACGGCGTGCACCGTCGAGGGCGTTGCTTTCCTCGACTGCGCTGCTTTCTTTTTGTGCCCCCACGGCTTTTTCTTCTTTCATTGTGGCCTTGCTCGGCCCGCTTCTTCTTGCCGTCCTGCTGTTTCGCAGCCAACTCGGCGTCCATCTTGACAACGGACTTCTTGAGTGCACTGCGCTTCGGGCCTTCTCCGTTGGGCACCGAAACTCCTGGGTTCCTCTCGAGCAGGCGGCGCCTCGCTTCTCCCAGGATTGCCCCTGCGACCGCCAGCAGCGATCTGGCCTGCCACGATCTGCGCGAGCCGCAGGGGTGGAAGCCGCGCGCCGAGCTGCTCGCGCTGGGCGGCATGGACGAGCAAGCGGTGCAGGGCGTAGACCTCCTTCAGCACGTGGACGCGATCTTCGTGCTGCTGCCAGACGCACCATGTCCAGCGCTTCAGAGTCCTGTGCTCGGCCTCGTTCTGCGGCGTGCCCTGGGCGATCAGCTGCCCGCGAGAGAGCTGGGCGAACACCGAGTTATATCGCAGGTAGTAGTAGTTATTCGTGGAGCTTGCGTTCATCAGGACCTTGCGGAGCGTCGCGCCCTTGGAGTTCTGCTTGTCCATCGTGTCGTCGTGCTTCTGGGCAATGCGTTTCAACTCGGCCACGTACTCCGCGTGCGAAGAGAATGGCTGGTTGCAGAAATCATTCCAGTCGCGGTCGACGCGCTCGCGCGCGGGCTGCACGTCGCCCCAAGCCACCTCAGCCATCGGGGAACCATGGTAGATCTCCTTCGCCAGGCTGTCCTCAGACACGCCGAGAGGACGGGAGAATTTCCTGGTGAGCTGCAGCAGCTCGAATGAACAGCCGTCCTCTTGCCGTCCGTGCACTGCTCAGCCCGCAAGGCAATGTGCAACCTGTCTTGCGCCACGCCGAGACACCTCGGCAAATGCCCCAGCATTTTCTCACTCGGGGCGTCGGAGCACAGCATCCGCACCTGCTCGATTGCGGCGGGGGTCAAGCGCTCCTTCACCGCTGCGCCGAAGCTCTCCATGCTCTCGTCGGGCTGGACGCTGAATCCAGGGCAAGCTCCCGTCATTTCCATCAGTGTGTGCCCGACGTGGATCCCGCCCTTTTTCTGGTCCATTTTCTTCTGGCCAATGACGGAGAACAGAAACTTGAAGGTGCCGTCGTGGGTAAGCGCTGTGAATTCTCCCAGGGCGACCTCCTCTGCCATGAGCCGTCGTACCGCATGCTGAACCAGGCCGTCGGGGTGGCGGAACACGTGGTCCATTATCTCACGCAAGAGGTGCGAGCGGCAGGCCAAGAATGGCGACTCTCCGTCGCGGGACCACTGCCTGTGGAGATGGTCCAGCACGCCGCTCATCGCTCCGCGCGAGACCAAAGCGTGGCTAACCAGCGAGTCCTCGAAGCCTTTGGTGTACGAGACCTTGGGGGTAATGCGAATGCAGTCAGCGCACTTGGCACGCAATCAGTAGCGAGGGCCCGCCTCCGTTAACACGAACACGAGGTGGGCTTCGTTGGAGCGGCTCGCAGCCTTCAGCGCATCCGCAGGAGCGTCACGATTCCACGCTCGAAGCAAATCGGCAGCGCGGGCCAGGTAGCCGCCGTCTTTCTGCGCCGCCCGATTAACCACCGAGCAGACGCGGTCGAACCTGTAAAGTGACATGGCGACATTGAAGAGGGCATCGTCCTCGCGAGACGCGATGAACTTAGGGGGCCGGTGGTGCTTCTGGTGCTCGATGAGATGCTCGCGGCGGCTGAGCGATCGCCACGGGCACAGGGCACAGCGGCAGTGACTGCGAGATCGAGAGGTACCGATCTCGGCCTGGTAGTCCGCAGCCTCCTTGCCCAGAATGCTGCAGAACATCTCCAGAAACGTGGGCTCGTCGGACTCGTCGACGTCCTCATCGCGCTCGGACAATGAGGCCAAGTCGACCTCAGATGGATCTGCGGATGCGAGAGGTAGCTGCACTTCAGCCAGCGAACTCGCAGAAGCGCCGGCTTCCAAGTCCATCAAGGCATCCGTGGAGCGGCGCATCTTGCCGTTGATGCGGAAGACCGCGGCCAGGCGCTTGTCGGCCGCGCCACCAATCGCCCTGCAGAAGTCGACCGAACTAACCCTGCACCTGCACCGACCTTTTTCTGGGCCGCACTGAGTGCCAATCACGTCGAACGTCTGTTCAGGTCCGTTCTCCCCCTGAGCCGCCGCCGACGCGCGGAGCAGCACGCAATGGGCCTCCCCGCCAGGTTCGCTGTGCAAGAGGTAGCCACCAGGATGCAAAGTGCGACCAGATGCGAGATCGCTGAGCACGTCCATGACACAGGCGCCTTCGAGACTGATCTCGAAGTGCGCGGCGACCTCGCGATAGGAGCGAGACTTTCGCTCTGGAGCTGGAAGAGGCGGCCTGCCGTACCCGCAGGATGCGACCACTGCGGCCTGGATGCAATTTCCCGAAGCGAAGTACGGCGCCAGCTGGTCGAGCTCTCCAGGCTCGTCATCGATGGGCAGCTGCTGCCCGCTTGCCTCGAGCGCCTGTGGGAGGATGAAAAGGTACCGATGCCGCAGACCTACGGACCTCTCCTGGGGCGAATTCGGATCCGAATTTCGAAGCGAAGCCAGCGAAACAACAAGAAATCCCCTGGAGGCCAAGGAGGGCCAGAATGGCGGCGGGTCAGCGGCATCGGTGCCTTCTCCTGCCCTGAGCCCGGAGCAACGAGCGCTCTTGCTTCGCAGCGAGGTGCATCCTGTAACCCGTCTTCTTGTAAACGTAGCTCTCTGCGTCCGTGATAAATGTGTGCGAGTCCTCGAGCACGCTAGGGTTCACTCCGATGCCGTCGAACTTCCAAGCAAGGTGGGTCACGGCGGGCCCCCGCTTCTCCAGCGCGAACTCCACCAGCGCCTCAGTGCAAGCGTCCTCCGCTCCTTCGAGGAGTCTCGACACGCAGGTGAGCTCAGGGCTGTCTCTCTCGTCCTCAACGGCCGCCTCAAACACGTCTGGCAAGGCAGACGAAGCCGCCCAACGGAGCACTTTCGCGTCGCGCTCCATGTCTTTGAGCTGCTCACCTGCGTGCTTCTTGCCGAACAGGACGCTCAGCGTCACGGTCTTCTTGGCATCGATGTCAGGCCACGCGGCGACGGCCTCGATGGCGCGCCCTTGCTCCGACGGATCTCCGTTCAAATTGATATTAAGGCGCTTCATGACCTGATGCGCCAGAGTCAAGAAACATTTGCGCCAATCCAACTTCACAACGTCTGGCTGCGCAATCATCTGGATCTGCATGCCCAGGTGCTGGGACGCCGAGCCCTTCGCGCGCCTCCTGCCGCGCGCGCAAGCGCTCCCGATGGCCGAGGAGTGATACTTGACCTGGAGGGCTCCATCGGAGTCGCGGTGCTCCCCCAGTAATTTGTCCGCCGCCGCCTCCGTCGACTGGAGCGACTCCTCGTGTCGCGACCACGCCTCGAACGCTTCCATGGCGGCTTGCGTCGGTCGACCTCTCGTCTGCTTGATGCCCGCCTCCCCTGCTTGCGCTGCCTGGAGGTGCTTGATCAGCGCGTGGTAGTTGCGCCGTCTCTCGGGGCACGTCATGTAGAGCTCCAGGCGGCCCAGATCGAGCCTCTCGGGGAACGCGGTCTCGTCGGGGAACAGCACGGGGAGGTGGTTCGCGTCGGGGAACAGCACGCTGAGGTCGGCGCTGGCGCAGAGGGCTGGAAAGTAAAAAGGAACCTTGCGGCCCCATTGCCGCACCACGGGTTTCCATGAGGCCAAATCCTTCATGCAGTTCCAGGCTTCCTTCTTCTCAGACTGCCGCCCGCCTTGGAGGCGAGGCCCAGCCCTCGCGCGCCGCTGCGAGCTGTCCGAGGCGTTGACATCCTCGTCGAGCTGGATGATGGCGAGGAGCATGGATGCCTGGCTGAGGGGCTCCGAGGCGACGCTCGCCTGGGCGCCGTGGCCACGCGGCCCACTGTGCAGGACAGCTGCGTCGCGGCCGTCCGCCGCTCTGATGTCGCGCAGAAATTCTTCGTTCATCGCTGCGCGCGCGGGGGGGGGGATTGTCCAGCTTGTCGCATGCCTCGGTCGCCGAATACTTCTCAGTGATCGGCAGGATGCCTCGGGTCATATGGATGACGCCCGCCACTCCTGAGGAGGCCCATTCCTCCAATTCCGGGTCAGCCAGGAAGAGGCCGCGCTCAACCGATACCAAGGTGGTGTTGCGAGTGAAACCGCCCTCGAATGCGATCAGCAGCAAACGACGCCGCCAGGCGTGAACGGCATCATCGTCGCATTCAATGCGGAACGCGTGGTTCAACTCGATGGCAAAATCAGTGCATGTCCACGCGTAGTAGCGCTCGTCCTCGGCTTCCCGCGGTTCTCACGAACGAGCAATTCCGCCCTGGCGAACAAGCTCTTGGCAACGAGCTCCTGGATCTTCTCGCCCTTCTGCACCTCCTTGAAGATTACGGCCATGGTGCCGATGAGACGCTTGGCAGAAACCTGGAATTCCTTGTCTCTGGTCAGGAGGTAGGTGCTGGCGAACTTGACCATCGCCTCGCCGAGCGCAGCCAGAGTCAGCTTCGACCGCGGCGACTTCCCGCTGCCACCTGGGGAAGCATGAATAAGAGCCTACGCGCGCACTGCCTGCGCAGGGCGGAGGACGCAGAGCAGGCGACCCGAACATCTGCATATACTGGATTCCTCTCAAAGCCTCAAGACCTGCTGGCCAAACGAACGCGCTCAAACCGAGCCGAAGAAACCCTGTCCACTACGAAGCTTCAGCTCTTTCGATCGGTGGCTCGCCCCGCGGCCGCGGGATCTAAATATCCAATTCTCTAAATATCTAAATCGGCGTAGCTGCGGTTTCAGGTGTTTGGATATCTAGATCACGCGGGATCTAAATATCTAAATGTCTAAATATCTAAATCGGTGAGGCTGCGGTTTTAGCTTTTTAGATATTCAGATGTTTAGATCCCGTGGCCGCGGGGGGGACCGCCGATCTAAATATCTAAATATCTAAATATCTAACTCGGCGTAGCTGCGGTTTTAGATATCTACATATTTAGATATTTAGATAATTAGATCCCGTGGCCGCGGGGGGAACCGCCGATCTAAATATCTAAGTATTTAAATATATAAATATCTACATCGGCGAGGCTGCGGTTTTAGCTATTTAGATATCTAGATAGTTAGATCCCGTGGCCGCGGGATAAACCGCCGATCTAAATATCGAAATTTCTAAATATCTAACTCGGCGTAGCTGCGGTTTTAGCTATTTAGATATTTAGATATTAGATCCCGTGGCCGCGGGGCGAACCGCCGATCTGAATATCTAAATCGCTAAATCGGCGAGGCTGCGGTTTTAGCTATTTAGATATTTAGGCATTCAGATCCCGTGGCCGCGGGATAAGCCGCCGATCTCAATATCTAAATATCTAAATATCTAAATCGGCGAGGCTGCGGTTTTAGCTATTTAGATATTTAGATGTTAGATCCCGTGGCCGCGGGGCGAACCGCCGATCTGAATATCTAAATAGCTAAATCGGCGAGGCTGCGGTTTTAGCTATTTCGATATTTAGCTATTTAGATCCTGTGACCACGGGGCGAACCGCCGATCTAAATTTTTAAATACGTAAATGCGCAGCCTCGCCGATTTAGATGTTTAGATATTTAAATGTTTTGATCCAGCGGCCGCGGGGCGAACGGCCGATCTAAATGCCAAATGCTTGAGAACCGCGGCCTCGCCGATTTAGGTATTTCGATATTTAAATATTTAGATCCTGCGGCCGCGGGGCGATCCAGCAATCAAAATATCTCAGTACTTGAAAACCACGGCCTCGCCGATTCAGATGTTTAGATATTTAGATTTGTATTGTTGGCGACTGACCTTTCCCTTTTCGAACTCGCGCGCGAGGCGGCTGCCGCTGGCGCATCAGCGCCAACGCCTCGCCGACGCCCTCGATCTCCTTGGACTCCGCGTCATCGCCGCAGAGGGCGGCCATCATCGGGTCGTACCTTTCCACGTCAGCCGCAGGAGGCTTGAACTTGATGGATAAGTCCATGTACGCGTAGCAATTGACCTCGGGGCTCTTGTCCATCTTTTCAGCTGCCTTGTCAGGCTCGATCTTCAGGCGCGCGTCCTTGAACGCTAGGCGAGGCTCCGCCCGCTTCTGCTGGTCGCACCACTTGCAGAAGGTCCTGAGGATGTTGTTGTTCCCGGTAGTCAGAAACCTCGTCAGCGTTTCGCGGAGCATCTTGCGCGCGATGGAGAAGCTCTCATTTGGGTCATCATCCCCATCGGCCTGCGCCGCTGCGGCCGGGCTCGCGTAGTCAAGGAGCCACCCCTCGTCCCGCGACGGTCGCCTCACGTTCTTGTCCTTGCTCATGCGGAGAAGGATCGCGTCCGCCTGGTTCACTGCCTTCTCCATGCGCAGCGCCTGCTGCACGTGCATCGCGGCGGCGTGCTTCCAAGCTCCATTGTGGTACCGGTACGCCTGCCCGTCATGCGCGCGCCACGGGCTCTTCGGGCCCCCGAAGACGGCCATGAACGCGCGGAGGAGGAAGAGATCGTGGACGCGGGCGCCGCCCCGCTCTATCTCATCAACAATGGTCTTCACGGCGCATAGCTCGTCGTACTTTTTCCCGAGGCGATCGTTGTTCCTTGCCACCAGCTTCTGCGCGGCAGCGTGCGTCTTCGAGACCTCGTCGTTCAGCGACATCTCCTCGTCGCCCATGTCCACGTCGTCGGCCGCGGCAGTGAAGCGGTCCGCGAGGGCGCTCGAACGAACTGCGGCCGAACTTCTGGAAGATGCTATCCTTGTACTTGCCTGGGGAGAACACCGCGCCTGGAGAAGGCGCAGGGGTCGCGCGCGGGCTTGGCCGCGGGCTTCGGCTTCGCCCGCGCTCCCCCTCGTCCCAAGACATCCTCTTGGAGCGCGCAAACTGGCTGCGCCCGCGACGGGCGCTTCCCCTGCCCGAGGGGCGCACTGAGCGCGCTATGGCGCGGCGCCGCTCTGCCTTGAAGCCAAGACGGTTGCGATCACGTTAGCACCGATGATACAGATGTGCGTCATGCGGCGCATGTCGCTAACGGCATAGATGGCGATCCCTCCGCAAAGTTTCATATCCATTGAAAACGCCCCTGGGACGCAAGATGATCCCGCGATCGTCGCAAGCACCACCTTCTGTTGAGATATCCGCGGGATGGCCCAAGCCATTCGCATGTGCTCAAAAACAAGCTGAAAAATCTCTTGCTCACTAACAGGTTCTTGGCACTGAAAAGGGCTTAGTGAGCAAGAGCGTTTTTTTTGCGTTTTCGGTTGGAATCGTTGGCTTTTCTCTGGGGCCGTTATCTACTTTCTGCGGTGGTGTCGTTGGATTCTGCGGGCAGATAGTTTCTACGATTTTCGTGAGCACCCGCGTCTTCTGAGGGTTCGGCGGGATGACGTAAGCCATCTGCATGCGCCCAAGCCAGACCGAACAGCTACTACCAGCTTTCTGGTCCTGGAATAACCTTGGTGAGCAATGTCGTTTTTGCACGCTCGCGGGCCGAATCCTTGGAGTTCCCCTTGGATCGGGATCCCAAAACCCTTGCCCCGAACCAGGTACCTCAATAGATTTCTGTAGTGAGCAAGAGCTTGTGTTTTACATTTTTCCTGGTGGGAGCCCCGCTTTCGCTTTAGTCAGGAGCCTCGCTTTCGCTCGAGACATCCTCGCCATTTATAGATCACCCGACGCCGTGGGATCAGGA
>CAUYUJ010021228.1:91815-129315 GCA_963575745.1 Prorocentrum cordatum | reverse complement strand
GGGCATCTCGGTCGCCGGAGGTGCAGGGCCTGGAAGCTAGCACGCGCTACGCGCGCAAGCCCGAGACAAGCTCCAGCACTGGCTCTACGGGAACCCCTGCAGGCGCGGGAGTTGTGGAGATCCCCTCTTCAGATGAGGATCAAGCTGGTCTCGGGTTCTCTGAGATGGAAGGCAACCTGTGCTGCGACTCCGACGGCGCCGGGCATGGGGGGAGCGGAAAGGCCATGGGGGCCTTGGAGGACGGTGCGCAGAAGCCTTTCGGTAGCCAGGATATTGGGGTCGACGCTTTGCGAGACTGCTCGCGCGCGCCCTTTGAGGGCGGCGACGCCGCGCCCGAGAGCGGCGGGGCCTGGGGGGCCTTGGAGGACGGTTCGCACATGCCGCACATGCCCTTCGGTAGCCAGGATCTGGGGGTCGACGCCTTGCAAGACGGCTCGCAACCGCCCTCTGAGGGCGGCGGCGCCGCGCCCGAGAGCGGCGCGGCCTGGGGGGCCTTGGAGGGCGGTTCGCAGATGCCCTTCGGTAGTCAGGATATGGCGGTCGACAACGGCGTGATGATGGATGGCTGTCAGGCTGCGGTTGAGCAGGATCCATGGCCAGAGGGCAGTCTAGCTGCGGCTGAGCAGGAGCCATGGCCAGAGGACAGTCTAGCTGCGGCTGAGCAGGAGTGGCCGATGGGCAGTCAGGCCGAGGCTGAGCAGGAGTGGCCGATGGGGAGTCAGGCCGAGGCTGGGCAAGATCAGTGGCTAGAGGGCGACGGCAAGGACGAAGCCATGGGCAGCGGTGGTGGCCGGAAGGACTACGACGAGCTGGTGGATGAGAGCCCCAGCGTCGAGGCAATCGATGACGTCGGCGACTTGGCAGAAGACACCCTGAACCTGGCAGGCCAGCTCCATGCGCGGGAAGACGGCGATGCGGCAGCGAGCAGCGCCAAAGACATGGGGCACGTTGATGAGCTGCGTGGCTGCGAGGGCCCTCCATCAGACCCTGCCCCGGAGATGCGCTCGCGATACCTTTGCCCGCGGGCCGGGCACATCAGGCCAGAGGTGGAGCAAGTCAGAGGTGAGGCGGCAGCAGCACCGCCGCCTCCTGTCAGCAGCATCGAACCGAACTTGCTGCAGAGCGGCAAGGGCACGCGCGGCAAGGGCAAGGGCGGCAGCTCGGGCAATGGACGAGGCCCAGAGCTCGGGCAAGGGCAGGCACGGCAAGGGCAAGGGCGACAGCTCGGGCAAGGACGAGGCCCAGAGCTCGGGCAAGGGCATGCACGGCAAGGGCAAGGGCGACAGCTCGGGCAAGGACGAGGCCCGCAGCTCGGGCAAGGGCAAGGGCGACAGCTCGGGCAAGGACGAGGTCCACAGCTCGGGCAAGGGCAGCAGCTCGGGCAAGAAGCGCGCCGGGGACTCCGGCGGCCCCGAGCCCGCGGCCAAGGTGGGCAAGGGCCAGCGCAAGGGCAAGCAGGCGGACGCGGACATCCGCGCCAAGGGCTCCGGGAAGCGCAAAGCGACCAAGGAGGTCGTCACGGGGTCGAGCCATGGGCATCATGAGGAAAGAGAAGGAGGCTCCTCCTTCCTCTCCTTCATTCCTCATCCCCCCCTCTGCCCCCCTTCCCCCCCCTATTATCCAGCGTCCGACCTCCCCCTCCTCCTCCGCATCTTCCATCCCACTTCCCCCTTCTGACCTCCTTCCCTGCATCTCCCGTCCTTTCTTGCTCCTCCCCCCCCTCCTCCTCCTCCTCCCCCTCCCCCTCCCCCCCTCCTCCTCCTCTGGTTGCCCTTCCTCGCGCCCCCGCTCGCCACTGCCCCCGCGCCCCCTCCTGCCCCCCCCCCCCCCCCCCCCCCCCCGCTTGCGCCTGGAGGAGCCATCGCCGTTCAGGGCTACACGATCCCGAACAACATGCCGAATCTGCCTTACCCCCAGAGAAAACTACCAAATGGCCAAGGCGGCCCAGCTACACGTTTGCCCAGCAGCCCAGCGTGCGAATGGAAGCCAGATCAGAGCGCCGCTGCATCAGAAAGCGCCCTGGATTTGCAAGACATCGAACGGAGAGCCCCCTAAGCAGCGTCACGTCACGCGGAACAAGCGCGGCGGGATCGAGCCATCTTGGGACCTAGCGTGCTCCAACTCAGGGCATCCACAGGACCATGCCTAAGCAATGCAATCATGATCGGGTAAGTTATACAGCGTAGTGCGTGTATGCGGGGCATGATTTCAATCGGGACCTAGGCTCTATAATGCTTCCGGCGCCGTAGTCCCGGGGCGCGCGGCCACTCGAAGAAAACAACAAACAGACAAACAAACGCGGGCCCCCGGAGGTCCCGAGGCCCTCGTCGCGAGCCCCGTGGGATCTCGCGGGCGAGAGTGGCATGCGAGTAGCGGTGAGAGTGAGGAGGGGTAGGAGGAATGGGGGGGGTCATAATCATGCTGATGGCGATGACGATGAGGAGGATGATGATAATGATGAGAGTGAGGATGATGATGACGACGACTATGACGATGAGGGTGCTGATGACGATCGCGACGACTGCGATATGGGAGTGAGATGGCGATGATGATGAGGAGGATGGGAGGGGGGGGGAGGAGGAGGACAAGGACCGTTCACCATCCACTTGTTCTCGCCTGTCTCCTTCTTACCTCCTCCATCCCTTGCTACCTTTCTCCCGCCCCCTTTCTCCCCTGGCGCGCCCCCAACTCCTTCCTTTTCATCTTTCTCGACGTCGGCGTCGTCGTGCTCGTCGCCCCCTGCCCCCCCCCGCTCCTCCTCCTTGCGCCGCGGTGCGCGCGACGCCGCCCGCGCGCGCCCTGCGCCCGCGCGCGCCGGGGGAAGGGGGGGGGGGGGGGGGCAGCAAGGGGAAGAGCAGGGGGAGGGGTGGGGGTGAAGGAGGGCGAGGAGGATGGGGAGAAGGGGGTGGTAAGTTTTGCTCCCGCCCCGGATCCGGGCCCCCGGAGGTCCCCAGGGACCTAGAGAGGTTTCCGGAGGTCCCTGGGGGCATCCGGAGGCCGCCTCAACTCGCCCTGCCATTTCGCGTTTTTTCCCAGCTCTCATCCCCCCTTGCTTGCTCTGTCCTCCTCCACCCCTTCGTCCTCCTCTTGCGCCCCGTCCTCATCCTCGCTATCCTTCTCCTCCTCGCCCCTCCTCCTCCTCATCCACCTCGTTCTCCTCCTCGTCCTCGATCCACGCCTCCGGCGGGCCACTAGCGCGGGGGCGATTGCGGCGCCGGCCGCGCCGACTAGGCGCCCTCCGTGCCCACCGCGACAACGACGAAGTCGACGACGAAGACGACGACGCCAAGGATGACGACGGAACGACGACGACGGACAACCGACGACCGCGGGTCGCGAGCGGGTCGTGGGAATAGATGGGTCGCGGGGCGGGCGCATCTGACGCCGCGTTCGATGACGACGAGGACGACGACGACGATGTCATGTCTTGGGGCCTATGAGATGAGCCCCGAGACGACCGCGACCGCGCTGCCCCCCGCGCCCATGGGTTTCGGGGCCGCACTACCCCCCCGCGCCCACGGGTTTCCAGGTGCCCCCTGGGCCCAGGAGTGCGGGTTCAATCATCCGCGTCGTCATCGTTGTCGTCGTCGCAGTCGTCGTCGTCGTCGCCGTCGTCGTCGGCAGTAGCCCCCCCTGAATCCATCGAGCAAGCCTGGCCCTCATCATCATCATCATCAGCATCATCATCGCCATGGCCGCCATTCCCCCCCTTCTATCCTCCTCTTTGTGTAGCATAGCCATTTTGGCCCGCGATGAAAAGTGGCCGAATGCTTCCTGCGACATAAGTTTCGCGAATTGCACGCGCGAGCGGAGCGGGTCAGATCAACGCGGCCGCAAAACACGAAGCCGAGTCCAATCGGCAAGCTGCCGTCTACGCGACAAAACCTAACAGCGCAATTGCTCTTGAAGTCGCTGTTCGATTACGGGGTGCCTTTGATCGCGTTGCAGCACGTTCTCGCCATCATATAAAAGGATACGTGGTGGATGTCTGCGGGGCGCCCAGATGCCGATGTCACAGAATTCTTTGCAGGAGAGAGCGAGTTGACAAAAGCTTGCTGGCGCGCGCGCGCAGAATCGCCATTCCTCTTAAGATCAACGATGGTGTTCCCGGCGGCTAATTCGATATGGATTTAGACGCTGGGTTTGCCAATGCCCTGCACGTGGTCCTTCGACGCAAGCCAGGCAGCATCAATGTGCTAGCTCCAGTTTGTTCTACTCGGGCATGGGTGAACAGGCATGCGGCTGGGCGCAAAGATAGTGCCCCCCCGTGGAAACACTAAGAGGGCGCAAGTGGTAGCAACTAATATGATGGTTGCGCGCTGTGTTCTGTTCATTCTCACATATCTGCCCGTGGGGGCTTATGGATTCTGGAGCAACCGGCATCTTCAATTCTCAATCGCCGCCCTGATTGCCAAGACATGCTCCGCATAATCAAAGTGTTCGGAGCCTTTGTGTACATGGGGGCTTTCTGGGCACCGCCTATGAAACCTACGGCTTCGCGGCGCAATGATGAGCGCATCAAGGACTTGGAAGTCCAGGGGGGAAAGGGGGGAAGACCCCCCCCAAAAGAAAAAACGCGACAAGCTTACGGACGACGACCTGGTGCGCACCGCATGCAGCTCTGATGGCCGTGAGCAGGTGAATGGTGGGAAGCAGCTCAAGAAATCCCAGCACTACCCCAGGGGATTCGGCAACTCTCTGGCGAAGATGCACCAGGACAACTACTCGCGGCTGAAGCTCAAGAAGCGCAAAGCCAACACCGCCGGCGAGCCGAACGACGCAACGCCTACCTTAGACCTCTTCAAGAAGGCGCGCCCCAAGACAGACTGCGCAGCCCTGGCGGAGATGCAGAGCGCGCCGGCCTACCCTACTTCCCAATGAATTATGCAACGCATTTGGCGTCACTTAAACTCTAGACGCTTCGCGTAACCTCAATCAGGGGAGTGGGCAGCACACAGAGGAAGGGTCCCCCAGTGGAGGCCTCTTGGAGCGTCTCGGGTGCTTCGGAGAGCTTCTTGGGGCCTCTTGGGGCTCTCTTGAGAGCATCTCGGAGGCTTCTTGGGCGCCTGTCGGGGCCTCCTGGGCGCGTCTTGGCGCCCTCTTGAAGCGCTCTTGGGAGCCTTGGGAGCGCTCTTGGAGGACATCGATCAAACAAGAAGCGAGCATTAGTTAGCGTTGCCCCTCGGGAGCCCAACAAATCGCCTCGGGGCGCTCTTGGGGCGCTCTGGGAGCGCTCTTGGGGCCGTCTTGGGGCTCTCTTGAGCCTCTCTTGGAGCCCTCTTGGGCCATCTTGGAGCCATCTTGAGGCCTCGGATGGCCATCGGAAGCGAAAAGGCGGGAAAACCAAACGCATAGATGTCCCTAAGGTTTTGGCCTCTTCGGGGCCTCGTGGGGGAGCTCTTTGGACTTGGAGCAGTCTTGGAGCGGTCTTGGGGCATCTTGGGGCATCGTGGGAGCCATTGTGAGACATCTTGGGATATCTTGAGCCATCTTGGAGATCATCTTGGGCCCCCCCAGGCGCTCTTGGGGCCATCTTCATCAGCCCCCCCCCCCCACAAAAAAAAGAAAGGCCAACATGTGGCTAAAACCTTAGTGGCGTCAATGGTTCGGCATTCTTGGGTGCCTCTGGGGGGTCTCTCAGGGCCTCTCGGGGGGTCTCTTGGGGGCCTCGGGGGCATCCCGGGGGCCTCCCGGGGCTTCCTCCGGCTACGCGTAAGAGTGACCCTTGGCCAGAGTGACCTTTAGTGTTGGCCCTAATAGGGTCGGGCAGATTTTCTTGAGGAGTGCGCTCGGCCTCGCATCGGCGCACGCTCCGCTAGTCTGCGATCGCATCAGGGCGCGCTTGATTCAGGGCGCGCCCCTCGCAATCGATCGCAACGCATGCGCGGCGCATTCTGCCGCGCGCTTCGTTTGGCGAGGGGGGGCCAGTCGAGCGGGCGACGTGCTCTCCGCTTTGGGGCCGGTCTCAAATCGTCCGGGAATAACATTGACTAGCTTTGACCACCTGTGGCTAACTTTGATTTTTTTTTCGCATTCTGCGCTTTACAATTCAATTCTTTACTATTGAAAGTTATTCGCGGCCGCGGGGGGGCCAAGTTTCGGCTTGGTTTCGGCCTCGACGCCGGGCCCGGTCAGACGTCATCGCGATGCGGCCCGGCAGTGCCAGAACATTCCGCGGCGGCGCCCGATTATGTCTGGCTTCGCAGAGCCCTTGGGCGGGCGTTCTGGAGCGCCCGGAACGAATTGGCGGAAGTCCGCAATTGCCTGCTGGCGCTAGGGATCTGTCGAAGCGCGCCCCACCGATCGTCGATGCAATCCGACGGCCTCGGCTTGCGCGGTTGCTCCGGGCCCCCACGGGCCTCCCTTGAGGCCGCCTCTTGAGGCCCTCTCGGGGCGCCCTTGGTAGCCTTGGGCGCAATCTTTGGGCCATCTTGTGTGAGATCAATCACAGGAGGGGGGCCCTAATTAGGGCCACCCCCTCAGGAGGCCAAAATGGGGCCAAAAAGTGCGGGGGGGGGGGTCTCCCCGAAGCTGGAGGAGTGGAAGAAGAAACGTCCTAAACTACCGGCGCCCAGGGGCTGATGGGATTCTCTACTGCCGCCGGCCTGATCCTGCGCGCAGCGCGCAAGCGTCTGCACGTTTGAAATGCGCATGTGACCTCATCTGTCCTCCACCTCCTCTTGCAATCTCAATTCCCAGGCACCCCGCCCCGACCTTCCTGTCTGCGTGCTCTCCCCTGCTCAGCGCGCATCGCCTCCTCGCCTGCAGCGGGCGCGCGCGAACATCGCATCAGAGAATGCGCGCTGCCTGCCAGCGCTCGGCCCCGGGGAAGATGGCGAGAGGAACGGGTGACGACGCAGGCGATGCCTGTGATTCGGCATGGCCTCGGGGATCAACGTTCGCAGTTGTTTGGCCTTTGGGGCCCCTCCTCGTCGCCATGGCTGGGCGCCCCGCGGAAAATTGTCGAGCGCGGGCCCCGAGCGGGGCCTGGCGGATTTCGCCAAGTTGGAAGCGGGATGGGGAGGGCGAGGGCGAGGACGAGGATGGGGCGGATGGGGGATAACACAGGGGCAGCGGCTTAGAACATGCAAGGAGGACACAGGGGAAGGACACGCATGATGAGGTGATTGGGGAATCCGGCCAACTTCTCCGACTTCGGACCCCCATGTGTCGAACGCGCAATTATCTTCCCTCGTCCGCCCTCCCCTCCTCCTTGCCCCCCCCCCCCCCCTGCCACCTCCCCTCCCGAGGGCGTCGCTGCTCGACTCTACTCCCCCATGGCGCCAATTTGCTTGCCCGTTCTTCTGCCCATTCCTTCCCCCGTTGCGCCAAGTATGGCATGGGCCGCCGCGTCGCCCTGAAGAACGCCCAGCAGTGCGCAGGGCAGCTGGCTGCCCCTCTGGCCCGGCCCCGAAGCGCGGTGATATGGCGCGGTCTGTGCCCCCAAACAGTTCTTGCACTTCGGCCGTGTAACGCATTGGCCCTGGCTGGAAACCTGGAGGGGCCACGACGAGGTTGATCATTGCTGTTAAACGTTCCACGGTGCACGGTTGGACTGTTTGGGGCCCATGCGACAAAACCAACACAAAACATTACAACGCGCGATGTTTGCGCGCATGCACCCGCGAAGCCGTGAAACCGTGAAATATCAATGAAAACCGTGAAATACCCGTTGCGCATCTCATTTCACGCCGCCATTTCATGCCATTGCAGAACATTGATGCAACACCATAGGATGTTCCATCGATTTGGAACAAACTTAGCATGCCAGAGCCCACGAGGCCCCCAATGACTCCGCGACGGCCCAGCCAACGCGGTGCAAGAGGCCGCGAGGGGCCCGCGCTGGGCAACTTCAGCGCACATTGCGAGCCTGTTGCCCCGGGGGGCCCCAAGGGCCCCTCGACAACCCCTGGCGCGCCCCCGATGGGGCTCCAAGATGGGCCCACGATGTCCCCGCGCGGCCCCCGTGGCCCCCCAGAGGCCCCCAAGGAGCCGCCCATGGGCTTCGAAACTGCATCCAAGAGGCCCGTGAGATGCATGCCGCGATGCCCGATGGCATGATATCGGAGGCGATATGTCGGCGGAGAGCCGCGCCGCAGCAGGCCATGGGGGGGCGGGCAACAGGGCCCGGGCAGAAGGTGCCATCCCCGGGGCGATGCAGAAACTCGCCAAGTTTGGGCAGGATGTCGCCGCAGGAAACGCAGCGGCGCCCGTCGAGACGCCCGCGGCCGCAGGGCCGCCCAAGGCTGCAGCAGCGCTCGCGGCGACGCCGCAGCCCGCTCAGGCGCCGACAGTGGTAAGGCATAGGTTTTGCTGTAGCGAACCCCTTGTGCAGTGGGGGGGTCCTTGCTCACCCCCGCGGGGTAGTCGACTACTCCGCGCGCGCGAGCACGGAGTAGTCGACTACCCCGCGCTCGCGAGCACGGAGTAGTCGACTACTCCTCCGCGGAGTGTTTTTTTTTTTTTTTTTTTTGTTTTTCTCCCCCCCCCCCGTGTTTGCAATATTTGGCAGATTGTATATGAACAGCATTTCACGCATTCTACCCTTCACATACCAACGTTCTCACGCGAATTGGTGGTAGTCGGTCAACGCATCGTCCTGACTTGCGCTCTGCGCACGATTGCGTTTCCACTCTGCACAAGCCACTCTGGTAAAGCCTATTCGGTTTCCGGGTACACCCGACGTTCAAAGTTTGTCTACATCGAGGCCGATCGTATCGGCGTTTATTTACTATTCCCCTGTCATCAGCATCATCATCACCATCATCACCATCATTACCGCCATCATCATCACCATCATTACCGCCATTACCGCCATCATCATCACCAGCATCATCATCACCGTCATCACCATCATCATCACCATCATCTCAATGGTCACCATCATTACCATCAGCAGTGCCATCGTAACCACCATCACCATCATTACAACCACCATCACCGCCATCATCTTCATCATCACACCCTTCCTCATAACCGTCAACACCGTCAACAGCATCATCGCCGTCATCATCTCATTGACCAACGCCACGAGCATCATCACCGCCGCCATCACCAACCTCACCATCATCGAGTGGGGCCATCCTGCGGACTCTTCAGTTGGATCGTTGTGAAGGCGTGTTGGATCGTCTTGAGTGGGCGCCTCGGGCGCGGATCGTCTCGAGGAGGGCCTCGGGCCGCCTTGAGAGGCCGTCTTGGTGATGATTATGGGGGTGATGATGACGGTGGTGATGATGGTGATGGTCATTGCGCTCGGCTATCACAAGCGCGATTCCAATGCCCAGCCCCTGATCCAGGATCAGGGGGTTGGCGAAAGCCAGATTTTGAAACGATGCCACCCCTCAATGCCATCGCCGCCATCATCCCCGTAGCCACCATCACGATCATCGTCGCCCACCACCGCCCTCATCGTCATCCCCATCATCATCACCGCAATCGCCATCACCACCATCCTCACCGCAGTCACCATCACCATCATCATCATCGCCACCCCCACCATCACCCTCATCGCCACCCTCACCGCCATCACCATCACCACCACCCATCAACACCACCGTCCGTAACCATTTTACTCCAATGCGTGATCTCGGGCTCCTTTGGGCCGCTCGGCAACGAGATGTTGGGTGGTGAGTTTGTTGGCGGGGCGGCCGGCGACCGCCCGCCCCCTCGCGGCGGCGGCGGCGGCGGCTCGGACTCAGAGTTCGCGGGCGGCGGCGCCGCCGCAGGAAGGCCGCGCCGCCGCGGGAGCGCGGCGTCAAGACGCCTGTGCCTGCTGATCATCCAAGCTGCTCAGCTCGGGGCGCGGTTGCAGCTGCCACTGGAGCTCGCGCTGCAGGGCGCCTAGCTCCCACTGGAGGGCGCCGTCGTTGGATTCGCCCCTCGTCGAATGGCGCCTGGTGCCGAGAGCGCCCGCGCCGATCGCAGACGGCACGGTGCGTCGCTCACATGTTGCAGCAACGTGAATCCACGGTTCGTTATTCCGACCTCCTCGGCTTCTTGATTTATGAGTTGGTGGATGCGTTTGCTCTGCGAAGCCCTCGGCCATTTGATGGCGCGCCGTTCGATGTCATCAACGGTTTGCTTCATGATGTTGGGCGGGGCCCGCTGGGGGCCGACTGGAGACTGGGAGATTGGATGTCTGACCGCCACGTCACAGTGGCCGACCCGTGCTGGTGGAGGCGCGGTCCTGCGTTTGCCCGTATCTTGCTTGGTTCATGGCGAGACGGTTGCTGCCCACATCGCCCCGATCACAGCGCGGCTGCCTCGCTGCGATCGTCTCCCATACAAGCGGCCTCCCAAATCAGCGTTGAAGCAATCAATTTCGGGTTGAGCACAGAGCGCCTGGCAGCCTGGTGATGCCCGGCACCGCGTTGGAGCGAACACTGAGGCTTCTGCGTCACAGCATGAACGTGGTTCACACTCACAAGTTGGACACGTCAATCATGGCAGCTGCAAATATGTTGGCCCTTGATTTGGGAGTGGACGCGAGTGACCTGGTTGACGGCAGGAAAAAATCAATCGAGAGGTCATCCGTGAAACCCGAGTGCGGTTCGACGTTCTCGCCATGCACGTTTGGATGGCTTTTTTCGCCCAGCTGAAATTGGAGTCTGCCGACCTATTCCTGCTTGTTGATGGGGGCCCGCAATATCGAGGCAAGGAGCTGTTCGCCGCGAGCATGGACTTGTTCATCTACACTGATGGGGGCATCGAATATGTCCGTCGTTCATTGCCCGTCGTGTCCATTGGCAGGCAGCAGCTGGATACAATCGGCAAGACGGCGTCCCTCTTGTGGCAATTGGCCCTTGTTGTCGGCGCGATCATGCTGCCGCGGATCCTGCGGCGCGTCCGAGGCGTATTGACTGACCACGGTACGGGGCGGAAGATCCACGCGATGCCGAATTTCTTGCACGATTACTATTGGTTCATCAGGGTGCCGCCACCTCCAGATGCTCACCAGAGTGAGATGCTCATGCCACGCGTGCTTCGTTCGAGCGGTTGGCGGCACACTTTCGATCTGGTGATAAAGAAGGGTGTGTGCACGCTTGCTTTCTTCCCAGATTTCCTGACGAAGTTGAAGGCTCTTGTGAAGTTTGTTCGGGGTAAGAATGTGATGGACACTTTGGTCATATCTCTGAAATCGCGTGGTTTGGGCAATGCCGCCGCTGTCATTACGGCGTCGACGTTGCCGTCGTTCGCTCATTGGAGGTGGTCCACGCTTCGCGCGTGCACGTATCGTGCATGTGGCATCATCTGCACGTTTGCGAATGTGTTCGACCCCGCTTTGTTCCGCGACATGCGGGATGGCACGTTGTTTTCCATTGTCGTGTCTGCAAATGCTTCACCTACGTGGTCATGGCGGGAGCTGGATTTCGTGAGCTGGTTCGCCGAGTGGCTCACGCCGCTGCAGAACTTCGCGGGCAGCTGCCCGTGCCACCCCGACGGCTGCCAATTTCAAAATGAGGTAGGAAGGAAGGCTGAAGGAAGGCTGATGAGGTAGGAGGCGGAGGAAGTAGGGGGATGGGGCGGAAGGAAGGCGGATGAGGCGGAGGGCGGGGAGAGGGCGGGGAGGAGGGAACGGGGGAGGATGGAACGGAGGAGGAGGAGGAGGAGGAGGAGGAGGGAACAGAGGAAGAGGGATCGGAGGAGGGGGGGGGGGGGGGGCAGGGGAGGAGGAAGGAACATATGAGGGGAGCCCCCCCCCTCTCCACGGCCCCCCCCTACCGCCCCCCCCCCCCCCCCTCCGCCCCCCCTTTTTCCGTCGGAGGACGTCGGTGTTTGGGGCCATCGAGTTTTGGAGCCACAGGTGATCTTTGGACATGTCTGTGTGCTCCTTCTGCCCGTCGCATCCTCGGAAATGGCTGTGTGCTGGCAGAGATTTTCGTTCTGCTCGTTACGTGTTCGGAAATGTCTGTGCGCTGGCAGAGATATCCGTTCTGTTCGTAGGATTCCCTCCCCTGAACGGGAAAACCGATGGCTCCAAAATCGATGGTTCCGAACATCGATGACTTCAAAAATCGACGGCTCCAAAAATCGCTATGCTCGTAGGATCCCCCCCCCCCCCCCCCCCCCCCCTGAACGGGGAAATCGAAACATCTGGGCTGGCGATAGGCGCCAATTTCGCGATGGCGGCCATTGCGAAAGTGGCGCTTATCCCTTCTTCCCCCCCCCCCCCCCCCCCCCCCTCGTCGATCTCCCGCCCCTCTCGCCCTCTCTTGTTCCCTCTCCATTTTCCCCTTCACCCTGCCCCCCTCGCTCGCTTCTTCCCTTGTTCCGCCCCCTTCCCCTCCCTCCCCCCCCCCTCCCTTCCCCCCTCACGATTCCTTGAGCCCCTTCCCCCCCCCGCCCCCCCCTCCCCCCCCCCTTTCCCCCTCCCCCCTCCGCCGGGCGGGGCCCACGCCCAAGGGGCATGAACTGCCCAATTGGGGGCGCGGCATTGCCCCAGGCCTTCCAGGGCGCATGTTCGTGGGCCGCCTCATCGCGACGGCGCGCGGCCACGCCGTGAGGATCCTCAGGCTCGGCCTCGCAGAGGCCAACGGGTGGGCGCCTAGCAGGTTTGCTGGTGGGAACGCCCTTTTCCTTGCGAAGTGCCAGGGCGTCGTCAGATTGGCATTCCATTTCGTTGTTGAGCGGATCGCTTACCTGGACACCGTGCCGCGGCTGCTCGGGCGCCTGGGCGACCCTGGCGCGGCGGCCCGCGCGTTGGCCCAGTGCGATAACGCCCCCGTCGCCGTCCACGACGGCGTGTCCGGGGAGATCCTGGGGGTGGTGGTGGTGGTGGTGGTGGTGGTGGTGGTGGTGGTGGTGGTGGTGGTGGTGGTGGTGGTGGTGGTGGTGGTGGTGGTGGTGGTGGTGGTGGTGGTGGTGGTGGTGGTGGTGGTGGTGGTGGCGCGCGCGTGGGGTGTGTGGGGGGGTCGGGCCGACGTGGAGGCCATCGCCCCCGACGGGGCGGGCCTGTCGGCCGCGCTGGCGCGCGTGGGGTGCGTGTGTGGGGGTCGGGCCGACGTGGGGGCCATCGCTCCCGACGGGGCGGGCTTGTCGGCCGCGCTGGCGCGCGAGGTGGCCGCGATCCAGCTCGCACCTCTCGGCGACGCCGTGAACGAAGGTGCCCCCGACCAACATGGCATCCCAGACAAACAGGTTTGCGGCAAAGCGTTTGCCCGTCGGAGCTCTTCTCAATAATTCCCGCCCCAAAAACATGGATATCGCCCCCTAGTTAACCTTGGGAAATTTGAGGGTGCCCCGCGGAATCCGCAGGAACGCGCCGATGCAAGTTTAGGGCCGCGCTCCGCAGAGGGAAGGAGAGGATGGAGTGGTGGGGGGGCTGGCTCCGTCTGGAGCGGCGCCCCCCCCCCCCCCCTCCCTTCTGCGGATCGGAATCCTCAGGAATCCTGGGGGGCCCTGAGGAATCCAACTGAGCCATTGGAATCCACGCGGATCGGACCCGCGTGGGTCGCCAGGAGCCCCAAGTGGCAGTTATGGCCAGGGGGCATTGGGGATCGCAGGAAGTTTGCAGGAAGTTCCTGCCAGGAACAACAGAAAGCGCGCGCGACCCTTACAGGGCCAGTCGCTACCCAAGGTGGCCAGGAACTGTTATGAACGGGTGTCATTGACACCCGTCGGGAATCCCGAGGTGCCAGGCGCAGTTCCACGTACCCATATGGTTCCAAAGAAACCATGGGTTTCTTTGGGAAGCCGCCAAGGTCCGATGGCCCCCAGAAGAATCCACAGGGGCCCCGCGGCGCCCTCGCGCATTTAGAGGAACCCCGCAGCTTTCCAAGCTCCGTAGAAACCCAGCGGGTCGCCAGAATCCTGTTGAAATCCGCGTGGGCCCGCTGGGGTCTCATCGGGCACCCATGGGGATCCTTCGGAACTTGGTTCGGGCGTTCAAGTACAGTGGGCGCTCCGCAGAGGGAAGGAGAGGATGGAGTGGTGGGAGGGCTGGCTCCGTCTGGAGCGGCGCCCCCCCCTCCCCCTCTGCGGGGCCCTCGCCCACTACGATGCCACCAACACCAATGCCTTACCAGGCCCGCCCAGACGGGGCGGGAGAAGGGGGGGGGAAGGTCTGAGGCTCCGCAGAGGGGAGGAGAGGATGGAGTGGTGGGAGGGCTGGCTCCGTCTGGAGCGGCGCCCCCCCCCCCCCCCTCTTTGCGGGGCCCTCGCCCACTACGATACCACCAAAACCAGAGCCTTATCATGCCCGCCCAGAAGGGGCGGGAGAAGGCGAGGGGGGAGGGGGGCGTGGTCTGGCGCCCCGCAGAGGGAAGGAGGGGATGGAGTGGTGGGAGGGCTGGCTTGTCTGGAGCGGCGCTCCCCCCCCCTCTGCGGGGCCCAGGCCCACTGCGGTACCACCCAAACCAATGCCTTACCAGGCCCGCCCAGAAAGGGGCGGGAGGAGGGGGGATTGGCGAGGGGGAGGGGCGAAAGTCTGGCGCTCCGCAGGGGGGCTCTCTCTTGCAGCCTGATCGTTTCAGGGCCTTTGCCCGCGCGACCACCGCCGGTGGCTTGGGCCCTTTGGAATTTAGGGCATCCAAGGGCAATGGTTGGGATGACATTCCAACTATGGCCTCGGGGACTCGGGGCCTGAGGGTATGAGGGCGATGTCGTTCTTAAGGCCTCGCCGCCCTGCTCGGCAGGGCCGCGGGGCCCCGAGAACAACCCCGCAGCCTGTCAGGCTCGTTCGAGACCCTAGGCGCCCAAGGGGTCGCCAGGATCCCACGGGAATCCTCGCTGTTCCACTGGGGGCCCTCGGGCGCCCAGTGGAATTGCTCGGGAATTGCTTCGGGGCGTTCTGTCGCAGTGGGCGCTCCGCAGAGGGAAGGAGAGGATGGGGTGGTGGGAGGGCTGGCTCCGTCTGGAGCGGCGCCCCCCCCCTTCTCTGCGGGGCCCCCGCCCACTACGATACCACCAAAACCTATGCCTTATCACGCCCGCCCAGAAGGGGCGGGAGAAGGGTTGTGGAGGGGGGCGGGGGGCGCAATCACGCGCCCGCGCTGGCGGCGCGAGACGGCATCGGTGATCGGCAGCCCTGTCGCATTGCCATGCGCGAACATATTGGCGAGCAGCGGCGCTGCGGCGCTGGCGTGCGCAATGCGCGCGCCAATCCCCTGGCTGAATCGGCCGAGGCCGCCCGTCGCGCGGCGACCTTGCTCTCGCGCGCCGTTCATCTTCCAGCGCGGAATGAGCCAGGACCGCCGCGCGCGGCGGCCTTGCCGTTCGCGCACTCTGCGCTCGCCTTCGCAGAATCATTCTGCGCGCGCGGCGGCCCCGGCCCTCCGCGCGCGGTGCGAGCCTCCGCGCAGAATGGGCCGAGGGCGCCGCGCGCGGCGCTTTTTCCCTCACGCGCTAGGCGTTTATCCGCGCAGACAGGGCCAGGGCCGCCGCGCGTGCGACGACTTCGCGCCATGCGCGCGCTGTGCGGTGTCCCGCGGCCAGGGCCGCCGCTCGAGCGGCGGCCCTGGCCTTTCCGCGCGGTGCATTTCCCCGCCCAGGGCGGCGGCTTTGCCCTCGCGCGCCGTGTATTTTCCGACGCAGATTCAGGGCCAAGGTCGGCGCACTAAGCTGCCTAGGCCCCTTGCGCGCTGTGCGCTGTCCCGCGTGGGGCTCGAGCTGACGCGTCGCGTGACGCGACGTCGAGGCCTCCGCCCCGAGAGGCTTCCGGAGGCGGCCAGCACCCCCCCCCCCCCCCCGAGGATCCCTAAGAGGGCCCAATGTGCCCAAACGGCGCCCAAACCAATCCCCAGTTCCTCCCGAGTCTCGGCGGGTTCAAACCTCCCTCGGGGGATTCAAATCTGCCTCCGAGAGGCTGCTTGAAGGCTGTCCCAGCCTGGGAAAGTTCTGGATGCTTGTAACCCATGCGCGGCGGCATGATGGGCTAAACTTTGGCCCAGCCACTTGCAACTCACAGGCATCCAAGTAGCTCTTGGCCGCCAAAGGCTACTAGGGGGAACGCGCGAGGTGAAACTCATTGGGCGAAAAGCATTTTCCCTTTGGGCTCTAGCAGAATGTCAGCGTCCTCGCCTTCTCGGGCTCCTGGCGGCCCACGTCCAAAAGATCCCAAGGCGGCCCCGCAACGGACGTCAAACACTTTGGATTCCAGCCACAGGAGTCTCCTGTCAGGAGAGGGGCAAATGAACATGCGTAAAACACTTAGGGTTCGACCCACAGGAGAGGGGCACGCTGCATGAACGCGCGTGCAACAATTTGGATCCGTTCCGCAGTAAAGGGCAATTATTGCTCGAGCCCCAGGAAAATACCATATATATATGTATATACGTTTATATATATATATATGTATTTATAAAACAGATGCACGTAAAAACACTTAGGGCTCGAGCCCCAGGAGACAAACAACATATGCGTATGTATATATATATATATATATATATATATGAACATACGTATCCTTGGGCCTCAACGGGTCTCCTTGGGGGTTCTGGGGTTTTCTGGGGCTTCCTGGGGTTTCTCACCCCTGGGACTTTCTGGAGGTTCTCGGGGTGTTCTGAAGTTTCCCTATGAGGGGCCATCGCCCCGAGTACTTTCCCCAGTGCCCGACTGCGATCTGGGGCGGGGTTATCCCCCCCCGCCCCGCATCGCCGTCGGGCGCAGTGAGATCCGCCGTTTTGGCTCCGAGAGGTCCCCACGCCGTCGCTGCGATAATGCATCAACACACGAGGCCCGAGGTGGCGCCGCCCTCGGGCGCCGGCGCGGCCGCAGCGGCCGAGGCGCCGCCCGACGCGGCCGCCGCCGACGCGGAGCTGCCCGCGGCCGCCGCAGGGAGGGCAGCCGCGGCAGCAGGGGGCGCGGCCGCGCGCGCGGCCAGCAGGGCCGCCCGGGCCGCAGCGGCGACGGCCAGCCAGAGGCCAGCGGCCGCCGCGGCCTCCGCAGCGCCCAGGGCCGCGCCGCAGGCGGCCGCGGCAGCGGCGGCCGGGCAGGCGGCAGCGGCAGCGCCCAGGGCCGCGCCGCCGGAGGCGCGGCGGGCGGCGGCGGCCGGGCCAGAGGCGCCCGCCCGGGGGGCAGGGCGGCGCGAGCGAACGGCCAGGCCAGCGCCAGCGGCCGCAGGGCTGGCGGCCCACCCAGCGGGCGGCCGGCCAGGGGCGGCGCCGAGCGGCGCGGGCGGCGGCGGCGCGGCGCAGCCGTCGCCGCCGTGCAGAGGGCGGCCCCATCCGGCCGGCCCCGGAGGCAGCGGACCCAGGTCGCGCCGACCAACCTCGAGCCGACGCGGCTTGAGCCAAAGGCTACGGACGGTGGTGGGGTTATGCGAAGCGTTTAGAATTTCTCACTTCCTTTCCCCCGCCTCCTCCAAGGTGACGCCGCAGCCGAAGCCGCCCGCGAAGCTGTTCCTGGGCGCCCTGGACAGCCTGCAGCGCCTCATCGAGTCGACTGCTGCGCGCGAGGGCATGAGCACGACCGAGGTCATGCACGCGCTGGGCTACGGCGCGTCATCAGCAGCGTCCTCCAGCGCGCCACCTGCACCTTCTTCGCGCGTGAGCGGGCCCGTGGCGCCTGTGCAGCAGAGCTGCGGACGTTCCTCGCCCTCCAGTGCTCTTGATGTAGAGCCCCGCCCCAAGGCCGCACCTGCGGATGATGAGTCTGAAGATCCGCGCGATGCGATGGGCGCCGGTGCCTGCGACGTTTCTGTGGACGGCCCGCGCATGGGGGATGATGACGTGGAGCCCAACGAGGGGGATATCGCCATGGGCGAGATCGCTGAGTCGGCCTCAGCGCAGACCGCCGAGTCCATCTTCGCGAGGGCGACGGCCGCGGCCACAGGCGAGGAGATCCGCAAGGGCGACGGCAAAGGCGAGGATGTCAACGCGGCAATGCAGGGCGGCAAGTGCGACGGCAAAGGCAAGGATGTCAACGTGGCACCGCAGAGCGGCAAGGGCGGCGGCACAGGCAAGGATGTCAACGTGGTACTGCAGAGCGGCAAGGGCGACGGCAGAGATGGCAACGCCTATCGCGTCGTGCCGCGCCCATCTGCCGCTGGAGACTTGCCCAGCGCTGTGGTGAAGGCCAATAATTTTGACGACGTTAAATTGGCGCCGGTGGTGTTGGAGAAGTTGGGGGATGAGGAGAATGCGGAATTGGTCATGGTGAACTCAAACACGCATAGGAATGACCACATGGTGTTCAGCAGGCAAGTCAATGAGAAGAAGAAAATGCCAAGCGAAGTTCCGGAGCACTTGGTCGACAAGCTCAAGACAAACAAGACAGAGTTGTTCCAAGCCTGGTGCAGCAGCGACAAGGACTGGGGCAACGTCTCGGCGCGCTACAAGCGCATCAGGTCCGAGAGATCTCGCAGCAAGATGAAATATGGCTTCCGGCATCGTGCCCAGCTCGTGACAACGCACGGCGACGGGGGGCAGGGCGTTCGGCGGGCGGAGAAGGTGATCGCAGACAAGGTGGCCAGGGGCTGGTGGAATTGGCACCCAGAGTTTCCGGGTCGGAGATGGCATTGGACATCTCCTCATCCATCCCTCCTCCTCCTCCTCCTCTTCCTGATCCTCCTGGCCTTCCCTGATCCTGATCCCCCTGATCCCCCTGGTCCTCCTGATCTTCTTCTTGATCCTGATCCCCGTGACTTTCCTCATCACCCTGATCCCCCTGATTCGTTTGATCCTCTTGGCCCCCCCCTCCAAGCCCCATCCCTCCTGATCCTCTTCGACCCTCCCTCTTCTCCTCCTCATCGTCCTCCTTCCTCTCCTTCTTCCAACCTCCTCTTTATCCTCCTCCTCGTCCTCCCCCCCCCTGCAGGCGACGAGGGCATGGGCCTCGCGTGGGCGTGGCTGGAGCAGGACTTGGAAGTCAGCGACGTCGACCATCGCGAGCTGACCATGGCATTGAATGCGGACTTCGACCCCCGGAGCGCTGCAGCCTTGTTTCCCGCGTTCAACGCTGAGCAGGTTAAAGTCAATGGCCTCTCGGAAGGTGCAGTCGGAGCGCCCATCGAAGATTCGGAAATCTCAAGTGGCCCGTTCGGCCAGCCGGCCGCGCCCGATCCTGTCGGCGCTGACGGAAGCGGCAGCGGCGCCGACGACGCAGGCGGCAAGGGCAGCAAAGGCAGCAAGAGCAAAGGCGAGGGCAAGAAAGGCAAGAAAGGCAAGGGCCCCAAAGGCAAGGGCAATAAGGTAAGGACCCAGCGCAAGAGAGGCCACTGAGCCCGACCGACCTCGCGAAGAAGTTCCTAACAGGCCTCACCAAATCCAAAGACGCAGCAGGGAATCTCAAGATGAAGATGCACGGCCGCAAGTTCCCAGAGGAGACTTTGACCAGCTTAACCAAGATGGTGGATGACCTGACAGCGAGTTCGCTGGATATCCAAGAACTTATCGCGAATGACTGTAACGACCCGGATGCGCGCGCCGCGAAGGTGAACGATGCTGAGTAGAAAGGCGGACCACCAATTGACATGCGACATGGCCAAGGAGTCCTACGACGCGCTCATCCGGCCCAAGGACAAGGCGAATACGCCCAACAAGGACCATGAAGAGGATGAGGACGAGGAGGAGAAAGAGCTCGAGGATGGGAACGTTGAGCCCGCTGCCGGCGGCGCCTAGGGCCGCGCTCACGGCTTGAGCTGGCTGGTGCCAGCAGGGTGGTTTTCTCAGCGATGAGTAACATGTGCTGTGCGGCCCTGCAATGGGGGGTAGCGGTTTGCGAGCAAATAACTCCTGTTTGCATGTCGCTTAACATTCCTCATCGCATTCCTCCAATGCGTCCCCTCGAGTTTCCGCCCGATCACCTTCCACACTCCTTCCCCTATGGGTGCACATCCTCGCGAACCTCAATCCTATTTCCTGGTGGCCCTCCCCAAGGAGGCCCGTGGCATCGAAGCTGGGAAGTGGTCCCGAGACCCCTTGAAGCTCTATCCGCCGTCGGAGCTCACAGCGCGGGCTAGGAGGTAGCAGTCGCAGGCTATGAGGTTGCTCGAGGCAGCAGTAGCTTGAGTAGTTGTTTTTTTGAGTTTGAGGTAGCTTGAGGTAGCAGTGGCAGGCTATGCCAGCATGCAGTAGCCTGAATAGTGGTATTGTGAGCAGTGGATATGAGGTAGCTTGAGGTAGCAGTCGCAGATTATGAGGTATCAGTAGCTCGAGGCAGCAGTAGCAGTACCATAGGTAGGACACCGCAGAGTATGGCACCAGCTAGCACAATGCACCTAGGGGCATCATGCGCTTCCCGGCAACAGGGCACCATCTGGAACCAGAACACACCACCTATAGGGCACAACTCCAAGGTACCAGCGCTCGAGCGGCCGACTACCCACGAGGCCCGAATGCAAGGGAGCTGCTTTCGATGCAAAGCTCACCCTTCCTCGCCCCATCCCTTCTTACCCTGTCGCCCCCCCCCCCCCCCGGCCCATCCCCCCCCCCCCCCCGCCCCCCCCCCCCGCCCTGTCCACGCCGCTGCCCGGCCCGCAGGAGACGATCCAGCGCCGGCCGGAATGATCGAAACAGGACGCTGCCGCGCTTTTTTTTCCTTTCTTTTTTTTTCCCCTCTCTCTCTCTCCCTCTCTCTCTCTCTCTCTCTCGATCTCTCGATCTCTCGATCTCTCGATCTCTGGGCCGTTCCTTGGGCCAGCGTCGAGGCTCTGAAGCGCGCTTCAGGTCGAGATTGGTTTTGACAGAAAAACTGCTCAACCTGCCCTGGCCTGCGGCGCAGTCGATCAGGCGCCCCCCCACCCTGCCCCCCTCCTCCTTCCTCCTCATCCTCCTGCCCCTGTTCCTTCCTGTTCTCACTTCCTCCATATTTCATTTCCTCATTCTCCCTCTCCTGTCCATCTCTCTCTCTCTCTCTCTCTCTCTCTCTCTCTGTCTTTCTCTCTCCTTCTCTCTCTCTCTATATATATATATATTTAGATCTCTCTCTCTCTCTCTCTCTCTCTCTCTCTAGTCTCGGCTCGAGAGTGCCCAGCACTCAGACCGCAGCCGCGACGCGAAGCGCCCCGCCTCGGAGCCAGACTCCCAGGCCGCTCTTCCAAGCAGCCTCCGAGTTCCCGTCCTGCTGCTGAAGGGTCTCTCCTCCAACGCAAGCAGGACTGCATCGCAGCGTTCAAGCAAGCGGGGTCTGACCGCCCCACGGCCGCATGCAACGGGCTTGCCGAACTGAACGCGGACGAGCTCCAGGCAACGTACGACATGCACAAGTCCAACACGAAGAAGCTTGGCAGCGCCCTGATCCGCATGTGCGCCGCCAACCAGATCAGCTACACGCTTGATCATCACCAGCGCAGCAAGCCTAAGCGCATTGGCGGTGACACATCACACCCACCAGCGGGTTCCGCACGTCTTCAGGCTGCGGACACCCAATTCATCGCCTTGGACCCGGCCTTTTGGAAGGTCCCCGTCCTCGCTGAACCCACATCTCCCGACGACGGCAAGACGTGCAAGCCCAGTATCAGCCTCCACGACTACGAGAGCGGTGAACGGCTGCTCCAACACCACCTCGAGCAGGGCAAGCGAACCACGGGTCAGCTCGCGATTGCTGTCATGGGCCCAAAAAACGACAACTACGTCGGTACCGAGCTCGCCGTCCCCGTCCTGAAGCGTCACCCCAAGGCGCCCAAAGTGGTCCACACGCACGTCCCCGTGACCGCGTACCAGCTGGGCACCAAGGAGGTCGCCTGCACGGAAAAAGTAGCCGTCGCCACCATCGACCCTGCCGACCACGTATGCTGGATTCGGGCGACCATACATGAAACCGAGGCCATTGCCGCAGTCCCCTCCATGCATCAGGCCTTCGAGGACCAGTTCTCGGGAGGTGCCCCCGTGAACGGTGGTCCACGCGCCAAGGGCCCTTTTCGAGGGGACTCCGCTCCACAGGACAAGGCGCGCCAAAACCAAAAGCACAGGGAGTCCAAGAAAGACGCTCGCCGCCAGGAGCTCGATAGTCAGCTCCAGGACACCTTCAAGGCCCTCTTCCACGGCAACTTTAAAGCCGTCACCATCCTCGAACCCTGCAAAAGCCTAGGCAGGTTTGGATCGGGCGTCGGAAAGAGGTCCCTGGCTGCCACCTTCGGCGTCAGTCTCCAAGCGGTCGACAAGGTCTTGGCGGGATCAGGGCAACTCGGCGCCACCTACGACCTCAGCAACGTAGGTGCTGACGAGCCCACCGCTGACAAGTATCAGACCGTGTGGTTCCCTGAGGACCAGCCCATCACGATGGCAGATGCGTTCCAGAAGTCGGTGGAGTTCAAGGCCCTGGGAGTCGTCAGGCACGGCAAGTCAGGCTTACTGGGGATCCGTGTTCCACGGGGGTCAGACGCCGCCAAGGCTGCTGCCGTCAGCATCCGTGGCTGCGAGGCTTCCCTCGCCAAGACGCGCTACCGCATCACTGGCATTGCGGCACGCCACGCCACGCTGACCCAGCTCGCCAAGACTCTCACGGGCCCGTCCGTTAAATGGGACTGTGAGGTCTACCACACCGCCTGGGACCCAGCCACTGCGGCCCAGTTTGCCTTAGTGCGCGCCCATCGGCCCCCACTCACATACACGGTACAGGTTGCGGGGTGCCCCATCCCGTGGAGCATCGCCGAGGCCCCGCTGGCTGAGGTGGTGCCGAAGCGGGACAACGTCACCATCGTCACGCCTACCGCCATCACAGAGCCTGTGACGCCGCCAGCCCGTGGTGGCGGCTTTAGCCCCGCCACCGGCACACCCCTCACCAAAGCGGCCCAGAGCCCCTACCTCCACGACCTCATGACTGCCACGCCCAAAGGCAAGGGCGTCGCACCGCTCCTGATCCCCAAGGAGGAGCCTTCAGCCAAGCGCCACCCATCCTCCAGCGGGAAACGTGACGTCCCGCCGCACGCAAGGGCGCACTGCGCCCCAGGCCGCAGCTCCTCTGCACCCCCGCACGGCACGGACGGAGCCGCTGAACAAACGGCCGCCCCAGGATCAGGCGGTCATGACTCTCGGCTTGGCACGGTGGCGGCAGAAGGTGGGGGCCACACCGAAGGCGACGCTGCCACAGCCGCCGAAGTACCAGGCGACGCCGAGGACGTCGAGATCCTCTCATCAGGCGATGAATACAGCGAGGCCTCCCACGAACTCAACACCTTCGGTGAGCGCTTCGCATCGGCCTCTCAACCGCCAGATGCTGCCACGACCCGCATCCAGCACATGGAACAGCAGCACGAGCTGCTAGCCAACACGGTGGATAACATGCAGGTCCAGCTTGCGGGCGTTCTCTCCTCCCAGGCCACACTCACGGAGCACGTCTCAGGGTTGGAACGGGGGCTTGCCACCGTCGTCGCCCAGCAACAGACGGCAACCGCCGACGCCGCTGCACTGCGCGGCGACATCCAGGCCCTCCTCGGGCACCTCACGGGGGGCACCATCCACCTGCCACAAGTGGCCACTCTGGAAACTAAGAAGGAGGAAGCTGCAGCGGCCGCTGAACCCGTGGCTGTCTGCGGGTGGATCGACCAGCCAGGCCAGGTCACCCCAGGGACGGGGCCCCCAGGGGCTGACAAAGGCAAAGACAAGGGTCGGGCCACCCAGGAACCCTATTGAAGGTGCCTCAGAGAGCCCGCCTCAGCCCTCCGAGGAAGCGCCTTCAGAGGCATCTCTTCCCTCTTCGCGTCGTATCTCTTTCTTGTCACCTCATGTCTGTTTTGGCAGCAGCACGCGCAAGCTATCTGGTGTAGGGACACCCGCAGTCTTGCAGGGGGCGTGATTGTTGCAATGTACATGAGCATTCAGGGGTATTTGAGGACGTGTGCCGACATGCAGCTTTGGGCTCATCGCTCGCGCCGCCCGCCTGGCCTCGCCATCATGCGGCGCCTTGCCTGCAGCATGGCCCTCCCCTCGCTAGCTGGAGCACACCCGTCTTCAGGCGGTGCGCCCCAACAGGTTTTCCTTTACGATGACAGCATCTACAAGTACGATCACCGCACCATTTTGGACCCGATCGTGAACAGCACCGCCGCCGCGGGTCCGTGCGGCAACGGACCGCTGGGCGCCATCGCGAGCGCATGCACGCCCTCGTCAACTACGACACATGCATCGCAGTCCACCCTCAGCGTGGCCTCGACCGTCGTGCAGCACATCCTCGACGGGGCCGCTGACCAAGGCCATGCACACAGTGGCGGCTTCAGCCCCGCTGTCGTGCCCCGCTATAGCCCCACGGGTCTCACTACCCCTCTGTGCGCCAGGGGCGAACCCGAGGAGGACCCCGCTTTCTGGCACCTGATGATGATCCGAGCTCGGCTCATACCGTGCGCCGAGGCGTGGGCACCAGGTGAGGACCACCAGGACGTGTTCTGGGCATGGCTCGAGGACTGCGTCCCGTACATCCTGGCGACGCTCCATCTGCCACAGTACGGCCACTTTTTCCAGGAGGACTCCGAAGAGAAAAACGACGCCCTGCGCCAGCGCACCGCGATCGACATGTGCGAGGACATCTGGCATAGAGCAGGCCCCGACAGACAGCGCACCAACCGCAACCTCACTCGTATCCAGGGCAGCCGCGAGTACCCCATCCGCTACTTTGGCCTCCTTCTGGAATACCAGGGCGCTCGTGCTCAGCTCGTCGGCCCTGAGGCTTTCACGGCACCATTGCCGCCATACCTCTCACGGGCCCACGCCTTGCTGCCAAGAGGCCTCCCTCCACCTGACCAAGACGCCCTGGCGTACCTCGCGGATGCGATCCTGCACCACCCGCCAGACATGCAGCCGCTTGTCGAGGCGGAGCTCGCCGCGGCACCGATGGAACCGCTAAACCTACCACCGCCAGCTGGCCCCCTCGCCCAGCACGCCACGTGTGACCAGCCCGCGGCCGACGCCGATCCTCTTCTGCTCCAGCATATCGCGGCCAGCGATATCAGCAGCATATCCCTGGACTCGTTCCACACGTCGGACGATAGCCAGGACGACATGGATACCCAGGATCGCAACGGCACGGCACCGCTAGGTGACACGGCCCAGCGCGACCGTGACAGCGAACCCTACATAGGGCGCCCCCCGTCGCACAGCAGTCCGCCTAACTCTGCCCAGGCCGTTCCCAGCGCACAGTTCAACGAAGCTGAAGGCGCCACTGCCGCCGACGCGACAAGCCATCCCACTGCATCGCCAGCTCTAACCAGCCCGCGCAGTGGCGGCTTTAGCCCCGCTGCAGCATTGGCTGGACCTGGACGTCTCCAGACCGCAGGTGGCAGTACCACGCCCCGCACCCTTGTCTGCCGTGCTAACGTGACTGACTCCAATCCCAGTGCCGTTGAACACTGGCAGGCTGACATCGACAACGACCCCATCGACGACGCGAACCCAGACGCCAGCGGCTCCTACGAGGCCCAGCACAGCGCAGCGGCCTCACGACACTGTGGCTGTCTCATTTGCCTCTTCGTGGCCACGTAAGCCATCGTGATAGCCATGCCGTACAAGGACCAGATCGACGGGTACTTGCCGACACCGAGCCGAGACCCCAGCTACCGGCAGCGACGACGACGTCAAGCGGCGGCACCAGGCCCACCTGTGCCCATTACACCCCGACGTACAACGGCATACAACGTCACGCCCGCACTGTGGGGTATTCTCAAGTGGACCAGCGCCAAACTCAGAGATATCGTCTCGGGCGGAGCCAGCGCAGTCGGGTTTGGCCTCGGGGGTGTCCTGAAATGGGCCAGTGGCAAACTCGGAGCTATTGCCACTGGCGGAGTGGTGTGCGGTCTTCTACTGGTCGGCGCCAAACTCCTCGCTCAAGGAGCCGTCGGACACGTAGGAGCCCGCATCTGTGCGCGTGCCCTGGACTCATCCACGGCCCAGTGGTGCCTCCGCTGTTGCCAACCGAGCAGGAGGCCGCGCGATGAGACCACATACACAATGCCGCGCACGCTCCCCGACGAACCCGAGAGCCAGCACGTGCACTCACTTCGACATCCGCTGCTACAGGAACACTACGCCGCTGCAGTTGCCGCCGCAGTCGCCGATGTCACCACCGCCACCACCGCCGCCATTGTCGAAGTCACTGCCGCGATATCGAGAGCCTCGTCTGTCACACCACGATCGACCAGCCCGTCCCCGCGAGACGGCCCCATGAGCGGCGCGGTGTATGGTAACCCACCGACCCACGAAGACGCCACAGCCCAGGGCAGCGACGCCGAGGCAAGGGAAACACGTGAGCGCACCCTCGACAGCCCGTGGTCCATCTTCCGACATGCAGATGCTCGTGGTTCCTCTTCCGACATGGACACCCAGCCACCACGACGGCGAGCACGCTACGCATCACCCGCCAGGCCCCAGGCGCCTCCAGGCCCTGGTATGCCCCACCCAGCCCTTAGGCCACCGACGCGCAACTTACGCAACACCATCCAGCGCGACCCAGCGGTCCCTGTGCCGCCGACGAGCATCCACACCGCCCTGTACCAAAACGGCTTTGCGCTTGGTAACAGTGGCGTGTCTACAGAGGACATCAAAGACGCTCTGCGACTCCATGACCATCCTCGATTCACCCATGATCCAACACTCCAAGCGCTGGCGCCGTGGACTGAGATCATGCAGAAGCCCCCGAACCGCCTCACTTGGGTGCTGGAAGACTCGTGCGGGAACTCAGGTGAGACGATCTTCCCCTACCTCACGTGGGACCTCCGTCAACCCACCACCGACGCGCCCACGGTCTTCTGGCATGGGACCCGCGGCGACCTTGCGGCCCGTCTCGCTGTCAACGGAGGGCACCTCCTGCCAGGCCCCCGCCGTGAAGCGAAGGGTCGAACTGGCACAAATGTCGGCCGCACGTACGTGAGTGTGCACCCGTCGCTGGCCGCGTGGTACGCAGTGCCGCCCCACCCGCCCTACAGCCTCGAAGACGACACCCTCGCGTGGGGACCCATCGCGCTCTGGATGTGCGAGGCCACCCAACCACCGCGCGGTGAGAACTGGCACAACTTCGTGAAAGGGGAGGCCCACGGAGCGCGCCTCATCTACCCTCGGGTCCTGGGCCTCCTCATCCGCATGGACTGGTGTGCCCCCACGGAAGCTGCCTCCAGGTGCCGTGCCCTACCACAAGCCTATGGCATGGGCGACTGTGCGCACGCCCTCCACATCGCTGGCTACGATCATCCAGATCTCCGTGAGGCGGCTGAAGCCCACGACCAGGAAGCTAGCACCCGGCGCAGGCTGGACAGAGCGGCAGCGTGGCCACCGCCGCAGGCACTATACTCGCCAGAGGCAGCGCGAGCATGGGCCAAACAGCACCATGACACTGAAGCAGCCACCAGGGCCGACCCCAACCAGCCCCGCCCACGCGTCTCGCTTCGCAAGCTCCAGCTGGACCCGCAGCCACTGATCGACCTGGTGTACACGGGCTTGCAAGCCATCCCCGTGCGGGGGCATCCCGACGCACGTGAGTCGCGCCCCAGCGGCTCCAGCCCTGGGGCCGCGCCTGGCCCACCGCGCACCTACCAGTCAGGTGCCGCCCTGGCACACAGTCCAGACCGCTCATCGACGACATCAGGAGACGACGACCGCCGTATGCCGTCCCTCATCAGTGCGGCCGCCGCCCTCGCCCGAGGCCACGCCCGCCCACGGCGACCCGCCTCCCGTTCGTCACGGCAGAGTGGCGGAAACTCCACCTCGGACAACAGCGACATCGAGACGTGGGAGCACATCGTGACAGAAGAGGAGCCGACCGCCTACCACGTCATCGCCTTCCACGTCCGCGATGTGCGGGCCCGTGTCAATGCCCCTGGCATCGAGGTCTGGCTTGACCCTGGCGATCACCACGACGGCGCCTACTTACCGTGGGGGACGACCGTCATGGGCCATCGCGTTATCGACCCTGCGGTGGCGGGGCGCGACGGCTGGGTCATCCTCCACCACGACCATGGCGATACCACTACCAAGCTCTGGGCACCGACCCAAGTCCACGTCAAGGCGGATGACACGTGGCGCACGGTCATGGTACCAGCGGACATGGGCCCCCAGTGGATCGAGCGCCACGCCGACGACGCTCGCCTCCCCGCCGAGGTCGTCCGCACTACAGGCCAGTCCTGGTTTGCCGACGTCTGGCCCTTGTGGGATCGACCCCGACCCCACCCAGACGACCCAGGCACAAACGAGCAAGCGCTCCCGCCCCTACCAGGACGCTGGTCATGCCTACAGTGCCGATTCCAATGCTGTCAGTACTGTGCGGCCCGCCGCAACACGCAGCTCGGCACCTCGGGCCAACCAACGTGCCCAGACTGCGCCCTCAGCGGACTACGTACACTCATGGACTGGTCCACGGACTACTCTTGCAACAGCTGGACGTGTGCATACAGCACCGACAACAGGGACTCCGACACATGCTGCCTCTCCAGCAGGTGCCCCCATCCGCCCGGTCCGCACAGCCTGTTCGACGTCCGTGCCACAGGGATGCCTCCGCACATCCTTGCCCGCCAATACGGCAACGCGCCAGCCCACCACGACCTCAAGGAGCCCCCCCGAGCGCCTTCAGGCCCCGGGGGGGAGCCTCCACAACCAGGCCAAGCTGGTTACCAGGGTCAATGGTATCTTCCACCGAGGCCGCGGCGCGTCCCCAGGCAGGGATTGCCCGACGGCACGAGGCGGCCACCTGGGTTCACAGGAACGGGGATGCCCGAAGACCCGTCCCCCGACCAACCGCTGTGGAGGGAAGGCTACGTGCTCTTCGGCCCCCACCAGGCCCTCAAGGAGGACTTCACCTTCAACAAAACGGTCCGCCGACCTTACTCCCTAGCCATCACCAACATGCATAGGGATCGTGTCACAGTCAGGACCGTCTGCGAGTCCATCGCCGAGCGCATCCACACTACCCGCACCCGCTGGCGAGATGTGGTACTGTACTGGGATGCCGAGGGCGGCCCTGGGCCTCAAGCTCTCGACTACGACATGCGCCTCTGCGACGCCATGGTGAGCCGTGCCACGACCGAAGCCGAGCTGAATCACGACCGCAGCAACCGTGGTAGTTTCTGTCTCTATGGACCAGCGCACCAGCGAGCTGTAAACATCACGGTGCTCCCCGAGCCGCAGAACATTGACTACATGGAGCATGTGCGGCGATACTCACCCGTCGGGGAGACTTACCCAGACCACGCCTTCGAGCACGTCTACCAGGGCTGGCGGCGGCCCGACGTGCCCACCATCCTCCCCGACACCCGCCCGCTCTCGAGAGCCGACCAGCAGCGCTACCAACAGCACCAGCAGCGCATTCAGCAGCGCGACCAACGCGACGCAGGTCAGCCGAGCACGCCACGCAACCGCTCCCCCGCGCGCGTCCCGACAGGCGGCAGCACGGTGTACGGCGGGGGCGCCGCCTATCACCGTGGCCCCATTGGCGCCAGGCCCGCGGCGGCTGGAGCAGCCGCCTCCAGCTACGGCCATGCCCCCCACGCCAGGGTGCACCCAGCGGTCATCGGCTACCCGCGGGCACTCGTGCAGGCTCCCCCACGGGCCACCTCGCCCGTGCCAGGGTCCACGCGTGCCTGGGGCCATTACCCAGGCCGCCATGACAGCACCCCAGCAACCAGCCCGCAGTGGTAACCCCTGCGGCTTCAGCCCAGGGGGCTGCACCAAGCCGTGGCAGGACAGGGCGCCCTGAAGGATGGCGCGATGCGAACGTGCGCGCTTGGCAACCGCGCCAACACACGCCCCCGCCAAACGTGGCCGCATCGCTGCGCCCTGCCCAGGCAAAACCTGCCCCACCTGAGCGCGAGAGGCAGCCGCTCGTCCCGCTCGTCCTCACGTACACCCAGGCGCACCACAGCGCCTCCCCGCGGCACAGCGACGGAAGTGCCCATCACATCAGCCCCCGCCCTGACGCTGTCGACCCTGACCAGGCTGCAGCCTCGGCGGCGGGCGGCGCAGGCGGCCCCCGCCAGCCCAGTCCAACACCCTGCGCAGCGCCGATCCGCTCCCCGAGCAGGGCGGACTCTGCGCGCGCTAACGCCCAGGCGACCTCGCCACGCGACCGCCACACGGGCGGGCGCGTCCCGCGCAGCAGGTCCTGCAGCCGCCACAGCTCGCGCAAGGCCCCTGGGAGCTCCACGAGCTCGCCGCCCCGCGAGACTCAGGCTGATGGCCAAGCCCCCGAGGTGGTGCCACGCTTTGGTGCCAGCGCCATCGAACCTGGCCAGGTCGACCTCGAGCCGACGCCGTCCACGGACCAGGAGCTGCCGCCGCCCACCCGCGTGGTCGTCCCCATCGACGAGGCGCCGACCTTCGACCCGTTCAAGAACAAGTACCGCGTCAAGGACCTCGCGGCGGGTTTCGGCGGCGGCTCACCGCTCTCTCCACAGAGTCGTGGCGGCGCCCCGCCACCTCAGCCGCTGCCGCGGCAGCGGCGGCCCCGCGTGGAGTCAGTCCTGTCCGCAACGTTTGCCTCACGGCAGCGGGCATGGACGAGGCTCAGCGCCAGGCCACCGACCGCGCTGCTCGAGCTGTTCCACCTGATGCTGCTCATCACGGTACTGACGGGGCGGGCGCGCCGCCGCAGGACGGACCAGCGGTGTCGCGTGCGCAGTATATGCGCGCGCGTTGCGCCGCTGCCGCGCCGAGCTGCCGCCGCTGGTCTGCTTTTGCTCTTGTGTTCGGCAGGGCGGATCGAGGAGTCGCCTCCCTCCCCCTCTGCTGCCGTCTCACCTCTCCTCCCCTCGTCCCCCACGGTACAGGAGTGAGGAGGATTTTTCGATGCAGTTTTTGTTTTGCCGATGTTTATGAACCCCCCCTGGCGCAGTGTCGACCATGCCTCACCTATACTTCTGGCCTGACGGCGGCTTCAGCCCCGTTCAAGCCAATCTGCAGGGACGCCATGAGCTCCTACTGTGGCCAAGCCTCCTACCTGGGTGAGGGCCAGGCTGCCCTCCACCGTGCGGGACGAGCCAACCCCAGCTCCACCGATGGAGACGGGCCAGGTCGCTCCATCCACCTCGTCAGCCTCAACATCACGAGACTCCCAGCAAACTGGCCAACCATCACCGCTCTAGGTGTCGACCACAACGCCGCAGTCATAGCACTGCAGGAGACCCGACATGCCAAGCTTACCAGACAAGCCATCGCTACCAACGCCGCCAATCCACACCACGGGGGAAATCATGCCAGTCTGGGACCTGACCTGGATCTGGCGCGAGCCCAGCGCAAAGCCGCCCACGGCGGCACAGACCACACGGTCGAGGGCAACACTGGCGCCTCGGGAGGGGTCGCCGTCCTCTCTAAGGACGCCATCGTCGACTCCACCGTCGACGACACTGCGTCCTGTATCGCCACACTCAAGGCCAAGAAAAGATGGCACGAGGCCTTCCTCCCGCTCTGCACCCAGCACCGCCGCAGGCGGCGAAGAAACAACCACGGGCCCGCTGGGATCTACATAGCGAGCCTCTACGGGGTCGCTGGAGGAGACAGCACCGACTTGTTTCGGCTAGCTGACTGCGCCGCCGCGAGGGTCGGCTCAGCCCCGTATTTCATTTGCATGGACGCCAACACGAACATCGACGACAATCCACACCTGCTGCACATGATGCAGCATGGGTGGTTTAACGTCGCTGAAGGCACACCTGACCACACCATGCACATATATGGCAATATCCCTGACTGGGACCGCGTCACCAACTGTCCCCGCACTTCGCGCATCGATTACATCATCGCCAACCAAGCGGCGCGATCCCTTGTCACCGACTTCTGCTATCTGCGTGACTTGCCAGCGAAGTCCCATGTTGGCCTGCAGGTCACGCTCGACCTTAGCCGCCTCGACCATGCGGCCCGACGCCTTCTAGCCCCCACGCCTTACCCTCCTAACGATGGAGCTCATGAGGGCCACGAACTTCAGGCATTAGGGACCCTCATCGCAGGGCGATACCAGGACCGCATGGAGCAGGCCGACACACGCGACGATGTGGAACGCATGTTCGCCCTGGCAAACGAGGCCAGCCATGAGTACCATCTCACTCGGCTGCGCGACCTGCCACCTCCACCGCCAGACCACCCAAAAAAGAAGCCCCCTACCATGCACGGGCTCACACCCACGTTCGAGGAGCGACCCGCTGTCCCCCGCGCCTTTCCCACCTACGGAGCTTCCACGATTCACATGAACCGCCTTCGCAAGCTCCATCGGCAACTTTGTGAGCTTCGCTTCATCGGACAGCACCACCACATTGACTGCCGTGCCGTCCCGCCGTACCTGGCGCAGCGCATCGACTGCACGTGGACCGCGGCCCGCCTTCTCTGTCACAAGCTGCGCCCCACGGTCCTCCTGGCCTTTCCCGAGGCCTGGAACCCCGACGAGCCAGCACCACGCGGAGAGCACCTGGACCGTCTGATCCAAAACCTTGACTCAGAGCTGGCGCGACGTGAAAACCGAGCCAAAGCTGAACGCATCAAGATTTGGGCTGAGGGTGTCCGCGAGCCGAGCGGGCGAAAGGCGGCCATATACACACGGGCTGCTGACTGCTCGCCCACGGCGTATCTCCGCACGCCCACCACTCCCGACGATACGCAACTCCACTGCGACACCACCGCCTTCAACCCTGACCAAGCCTGCGCGGACGATAGTGATGCCGACACCGACGCTGGCGGCTTCAGCCCCAGCGACGGTAGCTCGCTCGACACGGACAACGACGAAGGTCACACTTGTGACCCACCACCTGCCCAGGTTCCCGACGCCCTTCCCGCCAACGCCATTGTTGCCAATACCAAAGACATGCTTAAGCTCATGGTCGACACCTGGGAGCCCATTTTGGGCAGGTGCCGCGCTCGTGCTGGTCATGATGCCGAAGCCATGCCGACGTGGGCAGACTTCTACGACGAGTACCGACAAGAGCTGCCTACGCCATCACCAGCAGCCCCTTTCCACCTCACCGACGACCAACTCATCCACTTCATTCGCACCCGTTCACCGCGCCGCGCGGGGGGACTCGACGGCTGGACAACTAAGGAGGCCAAGGAGTTACCCGACGACATCCTTCGCCTCTTCGCCAGCGTCTTACGTGCTATGCAACGCACTGGCACCATCCCAGAACCCCTCCTTCACGTGCCAAGCCCGTGCCTCCGAAAAGGCCGAGGGGAACTCCCGACGGACCAACGACTTCTCTCGGTTCTTTCCGTTTGGATGTACGCGTGGGAAGCGCCAGCCTACCGTGGCCTCACGGACTGGCGGAAAGGATGGACTCACGCCACGAGCTTCGGCGCTGTTCCCAAAGCTACCATTGGGGATGTCAGCACCTCTCTCGCCCTGCGCGTCGAGCACGCCAGGGCTTTACTCCTCCCCCTTGCTGGAGCCGCCCTAGACCGACAGAAGTGCTTCGATTACCTCATCACGGACATATGCCTTAACCTTGCGCTGCACGCGGGGTGCCCTCAAGACATCGTTACTGTCCGCCGAAATTTCTACAGGCACCACAAACGCTACATCCGCATGAACGGAGCGTACTCTAAGGACTTGGCCAGGACTAACGGTCACCTCCAGGGAAGCTCGTGGTCCCTGGACGACATCAAGCTGCTCATGTGCGTGTGGACAAAGAGGCAGCATCGATACGTTCCTCGATCGCTCAGCACTACCTTTGTTGACGACAGCAACTCCACTACCCACACCGCGTCTGAGCTGCAGAAATCTCTTGACGAAGCCGCCAAGTTTGATCGATTCTCAGGTCAACGCATCCACCCTGGTAAAGTGGCAGGGTGGGCGCTCACCGACGAACTTCACGCCGCCGTCACCCAGCTCACTCTGGCGGAGCGCCCCTTACGTGTGGTCGATACCTTCAAGCTCGTCGGGAGTTACATCAACGCCGAGGCAGCGCCGGCTCCAGCCGCGCTTAACCTCACGGCCACCGCAGACGCCCGTGTACGGAGGGCGACTATCCGCCTGCCGCGCATTGGCAAGCTCCCATCGCCGATGCTTATCAAGGCGCGGCACGCCCGTTCCCTTGCTGCCAGCGTCTGCACCACGGGCACCGACATTCAAGCACCATCAGGCCCAGCCAAAACTGCCTACAACCACGCCCTCAAGGCGGCTATCCGCCCCAAGGGGAACAAGTGGGTCGAGTTCTGGACTCTCATGGCCGTGTGCGTCCCAGGACACGCCCTGGAGATCGACGCCATCACGCAGCGTGAAGCATTCCTGTGCCTGCGGCGGCAGGTTAACCGCGACGTTACACTCTGCGGGCTCGCCAGAGACCTCCAACACCACGTCCAGACCCTGTTTGGTGGAGGGCCCGTCGGACGACTCGTCCAGTCGCTCCGGCAGCTCCGATGGACCTGGCCCACGTTTGGCATCATGTACGACGACTGGGGCTGCCAGATCAGCTGGCTGAATTTACCCCAAAACGCCTTCCTTCACATGCTGCGGGCCTCACAACGCAGAGCCTTTCTGCGGAGGATCAAGCCACGGCGACACGACCTTGGATACCTTGCCTCTGTCAAACAGGGCCTCGACCTCTTCGCCAGCACGTGGCTCGCCCGAACTAAAGGAGCAGCCAAGTGCACTGCCTGGCAGCTGGCGCTCCTCCTGAACTACCTGTCGGGCGGGGACCACACCCAACAGCGACGATCCCGATCAAACACGTCAGCTGACCCCAGCCCCATCTGCCGATACTGCGACGAGGAAGAGGAAACTCAGGAGCACACTGTCCGCGACTGCAAGTGCTGGGCCCGTGAAAGACTCCCTCTCACCACCCTCATCAGTGACGACCAGTGGGCCCGTCTCCCGCCGCACACAAGACACTGCGGGCTCTTTGACGAAGACCCAGCCCTCCTCGACCTGCAGGCCGACCTCGCGAGGGACCCGCTGCCACAGCCCATACCGCGGCCCTCCCCTGAGGGAGATCCTGCGGCTTCAGCCCAGGACACCTACACCGCCTACCTTGACCACGACACTGGTTGGACATGGGTCTACGCTGCCACAGACGGTGCTTGCACCAACCAAGCCATCCCATTGCTAGCACGAGCGGGTTACGGCGTCTACTACGGCATCGACCATCGCATGAACTACAGTGCACGCGTCCACGGCCTAACGCAGAACGCTCAGGTTGCGGAGACCCTCGCCATCGTCCACCTTGCGGCATGTGCCGAACGGCCCGTGCACGTTTTCGTGGACAACCAGGCGGTGGTCGATGGGTTCCAAAGCATCATCGACGGACATCCAGCGCCGCAGGGCACGCACGTGGACCTCTGGGAAAAGATCCACCGATGTGTTATGGCCAAGCCAAACATGTTCCGCGTCGAAAAAATCGCCAGCCACCTGGGAGACATGGGCATCGACCTTGGGCTCATCGGGCCCATTGCGGAGGAGTTCAACCGTCAGGCTGACGCCCTTGCCACAAGGCGGCACGCACTCACAACCTTCCAGACGACATTGTCGAAGCTGCCAAAACACGACATCGCCAAGCGACCGTGCTCCATGGGGTCGCTGTCGCTATTTACGAGCGCAGACACCGCACTCTCCCGCTCCCACACCGCAGGGCTGGGTTTACAGCTGCCGAACTCAGCAAAATGGAACCAAATCCCCTGCTGTCGGACCAGGCACCATCCGCGGCTGGACCAGACATCCCGCAGAACCCGGACGAGCTCTGGGCCGAGGCCCAACGAGCGATATACGACGAACAGGAGGACGACCCGTTCGGCTTCGGCGGGGGACTAGACTTCCTGGACGACGGGCCAGCCAGCGCCAACCTTGCCCCGTCGGGCATCCGCACGACGCCCACCTCGACTCCGCCACCAAGAGCGGCACCGTACCCACATGATGACGTCGCTCACCTCCAAGACGCCGACGAACAGGATGACGACCCGTGCGGCTTCGGTGGGGGATTTTACTCCTTGGACAACGGCCCAGCCAGCGACAACCCTGCCCCGTCGGGCAACCTCCCGACGCCTACCGCGACTCCGCCACCGAGAGCGACAGTGCACCCACATGATGAGGTCGCCCACCGTCTAGACGCCGACGATGACCTGGTTGACCCCCTCGGACCGAGTGGCAGCATAGACGACGCTCCGCCGACACCCCACGCTACCGACCATGCCGCCCTATCGAGACGCCACCCGACTACGCGGCCGACCCCAGAGCCCCCGCATGACATCATGATTGGTCCTACCGTGCCACCCACTCCGTCCCCCCACCAGCGCCAGCCCGCGGGGGCGGCTCCAGCCCCCCCGCAGGGCACCGAGCCAGTCAGGCCGCCGCACCCCGTCCATGCTTCCACTGTTGCTGGGCGTGAAGATGCGGCTCGTCCGACCTCACGGGACGAGGCCCTAGCGGCTCCAGCCCTGGGGCCGTGTGTTACCCTCCAGTCACCTCTCAAGGGTGACGGCCGTCAGCACACGGGGTGCCGTACTGCGCCAGCCCACCACTTGGCCAGGCGCACTGATGGCCTCGTCCCTGCCACGAGGCCTGCGGCCGCTGACACTGAGCAGCCGCCCCTCACCGACCGCGAAACCGAGCTGTCCCATGCTATGGCCGCTCTTCAGCAGAGATGTGCTGCTCTCGCCGCGGACCTCGCCGCTGCTCAAGCCCGTCAAGGCCCTCTGCTCCAGCGCCTCCACAGCGCCGGGCGTGCCTTCGCCGAGCTGCTTACGCCCTCGCCCGATGGTGCTGCGCCGTCGCTCACCATCCAAGCTATACTGTCATCGCTCCGCGGCGCTCCACCTGGTGCCCAGCGCTAATTTCCTCCTTTCTGCCTGCCCGTGTGTACGCGTGGCTCCGCGTCCACGGTGCCAGGGCGTGGGGGCGGGGGGTGCCCCGTCCCTACGCGCCGCTTTGCGGCCAAGCGCCCAGCTGGCGGTCTGCCAAGCCGCCTAGCCACGCGTCAGCACGTCGCCTTCCTTGTTGGGGCCTTTTCTCTTTACGCGGTCTGACAGGTGAGATCTTCACCGTCTGTCCGCCGTCTGCAGCGTCTGTCGCACTGCGCCGGGGGAGGGTTTTTTTGTTGCCCGCCCTCGTATCTAAAGGCTGCACCGCCGCAAATAGTGTTTTGCGAGTTGTCGCACCGCAGTGCGCCTCGCGGACGGACCCTGGTCCGCCTACTTGTCCGATCTCTCTCTCTCTCTCTCTCTCTCTCTCTCTCTCTCTCTCTCTCTCTCTCTCTCTCTCTCTCTTTCTCTCTCTTCTCTCTCTCTCTCTCTCTCTCTCTCTCTCTCTCTTTCTCTCTCTCTCTCTACTCTCTTTCTCTCTCTCTCTCTCTATCTCTGTCTCTCTCTCTCTCTCTCTCTCTTCTCTCTCTCTCTCTCTCCTTCTTTCTCTCCTCTCCTCCACTCGCTCTCTCTCCTTTTTTTTTTTTCTCTCTCTCACTCCTTTTCCTTTGATTTTTTCTGTTTGTCTCTCTCGCTCTCTCTATCCTCTCTCTCTCTTCTCTCTCACTCTCCCTGTCTCCTCGTCTCTCCTCTCTCTCTCTCTCTCTCTCTCTCTCCCTCTCTTCTTTCTCTTTCTTTTTTCCCCCGTCTCTCTCTCTCTCTCCCTCTCTCTCTCTATCTCTCTCTCTCTCATCTCTTTTCTTCTCTCCCTTCTTCTCTCTCTTCTCTCTCTTCTCTCTCTCTCTCTCTCTCTCTTCTCTTTCTTTTCTCCCTATTT
>CAUYUJ010021228.1:82500-91715 GCA_963575745.1 Prorocentrum cordatum | reverse complement strand
TCTCTAGATTTTTTTTTTTCTCTCTCTCTCTCTCTCCCTTTCTTTTTCTCTCTCTCTCTCTCTCTCTCTCTCTCTCTCTCTCTCTCTCCCGGCTGCCCTGAAAGGAACGAGAAAGATGCGCGGGGGGGGATTGGGGGGGAGGGGGCGGGGAAAGAGGAGGATGCCAACCTTGTCAGCCTGAAGTCGCTGAGCAGAACTCGGCGACCGTGGGAAGATCTACCAAGATCGCCGGCCGCTGAAGAATTTCTGCGCGCGCTGACTTCAGGAGTGTCTCATGCTGCGCGGCAGCGCAGGTTAGCAAGGGCCATGGTTGACGAAGGGGCGGCGACTCCTGCAGTACAGGCGATGGGCTTACGCCGGCATGTGGAATGAACCTGAAGCCATACTTCTTGCCGATTGCATTGGCAACCAAAAAAAGTCGAAGCTCAACGCGGTCGACATTCCAGCCCCCCCTTTGCACGAGATCTTTGCACGAGATGTTTGGGCAGCTCCGCGACGCTGGGAAAGAGCGCTTGGAAAGGGGCGTTCTTGGGGAACGATGGCCATCTAATCTTGCAGAATTTTGGGCGGGCGGGCAAAATGGGCCCCAGGCTGTCGAACGCCGCGAGCGTTTGGAAACGCATCCAGCTTCTGCAGTTGTGTGTTTTTGTTATACTCTGATGGTGCTGCCTCCTCAAGGTTTACAGAGATGCGAAGGTCGCTCGCGCCCCCGGCGGCGAATGGAGATTCATGCGATGCGAAATTATTGGTGGCGCTTCGCCCAGTCAATATGTTTCCGTCAGCCAAGCTGCGCTCTAGGGCGCGCGCTCTGATCGCTAGGTTTCTGCGCGCGGTGCGGGGGGGAACTTCGCCTAGGGAAGTATCCGGCTAGAGGACTTGGCGGAGAAGAGTTGCCATCTAGTTTTTGGAGGGCGAAAATTGTTGGAACAGATTTTGCTGGTGGGCATGCGTTCCTCCGCGACGGCTTCAAAGCTGACCTGAAATGGCGATGCGAAGCCAATGGTTTCAGACATAAATACGGACGAACCTACGCGCGTGACCTCTGCGCAGCCGCAACGCCATTCAGGAAGACCCCGCATGCTTTACACTTTGGGGATTGTTGCCGTTGCCGATCGGCCAATTGGAGGAAATCTATAATGACACACGATATGTATATGGATGCGGAAGCTCCGGAGACAGTGAGCCCCTGGTCAAACATCTACGGCTGTCGGCTGGGGACCGTGCACCACGACTTGGTGCATGTATTACATCTTGGCGTGCCCCTGATTTTGGTAGGCTCAGTGATGGCTGAAATTGTGGGCAACCGCTGGATGCCGCATGCCGATCGTGGCCCAGACATTGCATGAAAACAGCTGTGCATATATTACAAGAGCTGGTGTGCAGGCGGCCAACACGGCTATGATCACATCGTTTTTATCGGCCAGGCTGGCACTGATCTGCGACGACGGCCGGCGCGCGGGGTTAGCGGTTAGTTTCTGCGGGGTGGCAGCCCCTGCTTGGGTCCAGACACTGGTGAAATAGATGAGCACTTCTCTTTGGGGTGTCAGCGCCGTGGCCCCGGTGCTTTCGTCGAGCTCCATCGCCTGACGCCCAGGCTATATAGGCACAGTTGCCCACATGAGATGCGGACTTGAGACTCGAGGAGGAGTGAGAGGAGGGGGGGGGGGGGGGGCGAGGACGATGGAGATGAGGAGGGGAAGGGCCCGCGCGATGAGGGGGGGGGAGGGGGATCAGGAGGGGCACGGGGATTGGGAAAAGGAGGATGAGAGGAGGACGAGGAGGGAGAGAGGATTGGGGAGAGAAGGAGGAGGCAGAGGAGAAATATCAAGATGAGCGACCCCCAGTTACATGCGAACAATTTCAACGTGTCTGTGGGCTACGTGCACTTTTTGTGATGTGCTCCACCAAGAGGGGCTTGTGATGAGTGAGAACGCTCGGCAAGAAACATATGGACATGGGTGCTTGTTCTTGAATTGCTACCAATGCGTTGCTGGTGAGAACTTGCGATTGTCGAAATTCCTGTGCATGATCGAACCCAATTTGCATTTTTCGTCATGTTGTGGATTGGCACCTCATTTCTGCCATCAATCAGAGATGGCTTCGCAATTTCCAGGACGTGGATTTCAACGGGCGGATCGCCAGGCTGTGCGGGCGCGTGCACGTTGCAAGCGCGATGATCAGGTGCTTCCAGAGGTACTTGTTATTCTTAGGCATGCGTTTCGAAGCGATGCGGAGAGCGCAAGATGCGCTGTCATAAAGCACTGTTGCGTACTGTATTGAGCAAGGGGTAGTGCTCAAATCCATTTGAAAAGATGCGGAATTGGGCAGCGCGAGGCGGGGGGTGACTCGCGGTGGTCTGCAGGGGCTTGCCCTGTGCATCGTCGCCACGCCTGCGCGGATCGAAAAACGCGGAACGGCAAGGGGGGGGGGGGGGGGGCGGGAGGGAGCCGCCCAACGACGCGTTCCCTTTCTCCCTTCATTTTGCCAATCCTCCTGTAGTCGTCAATCCTTTCACCCCCATCCTCTCTGACCCTTCCCTCAACACCCCCGTCTTCCTCGCCCCGCGGGCCGCGAGGGAGCCCCCGCCTTCGCTTCGCCGCGCCGCGGGCGCCCCCCCTCCCCCAGGAGTCGGCCGGCGCCGCCGCGAAGGGGGCCAGGATTGTTTGGACCAAGGGAATGGGCGACCTGCAGAGAAAGGAAAACATGGGCCGAGGAGGAAGAGGAAGAGGAGGAAGAGGGGTTCTCCCCGGACAAAGAGCAGGTTGAAATCCAGGCGGGGCCAATGACGGGGAGGGCGGTCAGTCGTCGTCGTCGTCGTCGTCGTCATCGGGGCCGCAGCTCGAACCCCCAATCCAGGGTCGCCCTCTCCGCCGCGAGCCCGATGTTTGGCGCGTCCTGCCCCGTTGGAGTGCCCTCCAGACCCAGGCGCTCTGGGGCGAGAAGAGATCGAGCGGAACCGCCGCGAGGAGGCCCAGGGGGGGAATGGTTCCTGTGCCCCGCTTGTTTTTGGTCGTCGGGGTGCCCCCTCGTCGCCGCGGCTGGAGGCGGCTCGCATGGACAACTTGGCAGTTCTGGATTTCGCGCCGCCCGCGCCCCCAGGCAGAGAACGCGCGGTGGTATTTTGCTGATCTCGAGCGGGAAAAGCAAGAAGCGGAGCGCGCAGCTCTGCCCGCCCAGGGGGCCACCTGCCCTGCGAATGTCGCGTCGTCGTCGTCCTCGTCGTCGTCGTCGTTGTCGTCGTTGTCGGCGTCGTCGTCGTCGTCGTCCTTGCCCTCGTCATCGTCCTCGTCGGCGTCGTCGTCGGCGTCGTCGCCGTCTCCTGGGGAGGTCGGGGCTGGCGGGGCAGTTGGCCCCTTAGGCCAGAGGCCCAGCTCTAGCTCTGGCGCTCCCAGCTTTGTTTCACCGCGGACGCCGCGGCCCGAGGCCCCCCCCGGCCCCCCGCCCAGACGGTCGCTTTTTTAAGCTCGGGTGGCATTTACACCGCTTGCCCGACTGCGAGCTGGACATGTTTGCCCGCTGCCGCCCCCGCGGTTGCTTGTGCGAGCGGCGCAAGATCCGCCGCCTTGAAAGGCAATTAGAACAAATTATTATACGATCCTCACGCGGTTGTTTGCGCGGGCGGTTATTTGCGAGATCCGCCAACTGCGAGCGGCAATTGTGCAATGTTATTATATCCTACTGGCGCTTGCCGGCATGCCCCGACGACCCCGCTGCTCGTGGCCCGCGGCCCCCCGCGGCAACAACGGCCCCCATGGTGGCCACCCAGTCGGAGACCACGCTAAAACAAGATGGGCTTCAATATGATTTCGTGATTGATGGGTGCGCAATTTCACACTGCGCAGCTCTAGATAGAAAACAAATGACGTGATGAAGATGAACATGCCATGCTCGCGATGCGCGGGGTGGAAGATCTAACTCGCGCCGACTGCGCTTAAATCGCGCTCGCGCGCCTCGCCGCGCGGACCCCCCAAAGGAGGGGGATGCGCGACGACGCGCAGAACGCGCACTAACACTTCAACTGATTAAGTGGGGCAATTCAACTGATCAAGGAACACCGTGTATGTATAATATGTGTAATGACACAGGAGAAAACACCCAATCATATTCTTGTTGGGCCTATGGGGCTGTAAGGCTATAAAGCTATAAGATTATGAGGCTATTGGGCTATTGGGCCATGAGGCTATAGGGCTATAAGGCTGTAGATCTATAGGGCAAGAGGGCTATCAGGCTATGGGGCTATAGGGCTGTTGGGCTATATAGGGTTAGAGGGCCATAGGGCTATGCGGCTATAAAACTATAAGGCTCTAGGGCCATTGGGCTATTGGGCCATATGCTAGTGGGCCATTGGGCACCCCGAGCGCCCGGGCACCCGGGCCCGGCCACCGAAATCGGCGACCAACCTCGCCGGCCACCCGGGCACCGGGGCACCGCCGGGCACCCGGGCGCCCAGGCGCCCGGGCCCGGCCACCGAAATCGGCGACCCACCTCACCCAAACCTTGAATCCGCTTGGACCCCTACAGAGGCAAGCTCTGCTTGGGGAATATATGTTTATGTATGGGATGACCTGAAAATATATATGTGTGTGTATATATATATATATATATATATATATGCGTATATACATACGTGTGTATGTGATGGCCTGCTATGTTATGCCCTGATTGTTACTAAGTGCATCGATGTACGCTTGAACGCTGACCGAAACAAAAGGGGAGAGGGAACGAGAAGCGGGGGGCTCCGGAGACGCGCGGGGGGGCCCCGCGAGGGCTGCGGATTTCGCCAATGCCGTCGACGCACAGTTGGTTTGTCTAGCACCGTGTTTTTGACGCGTACATGTCCAAAGAGGACATGGGAGCGCCACAGCGGTTGGAACTGGCGCTCCGACGAAACGAACAAATGAAGCGGAAATTTGGGGCGCGCCCGGCCTTTTACCAAATTTGTTGTTGTTGTTGTTTTTGAATGCGCGCGCGTATGGTGCGCATGTGTAACTTGTATGTATAGAGAAACGCGGGGGCCGGGCGCGGCAGTTCTCCAGCGCCATCTTCTGTTGACTGCAGGGGGCCCGGCGGATATTTCGGTGATGAACGGTTATGGCTGCGATATTTTGCGCTCGCATTCGCGCTCGGAAGAAATTGTGGGCGCCGCGAATGTCGCGGACGCGCCGCGAGTTGCATGCGCATGTATTTCATGTGTATATAAATATATATATATATGTGTATATATATATATATATATATATATATATATATATATAAATATGATGTGGGCTCCTTTGCGCGCGCATGCACCCCGATGTTCCAGGGCGCCGCGGCGGAAAATGCATCGTGCGCCGACTGCGCGGATATCGCGTTCGAGCGTAAATCATATGCGCTCGCTTCGTGCACGCGGTTTCTCCCGCATTTTGCCCAGCGCGGCTATTGCGCCGCATTTGAATTTCAGTTTCGAACCAGACAGCGCTGCTATCTTGAGGCGGACAAGATGCACGCGCATTGTTCCATCCTCCGCAGCGAAGGCACCTCCAACGCTACGTAGCAGGACGCGAAACGTAGATTGCCATCCTGCGTTCAAAGAGAACAGCATGCGCACACGCGCGCGCTTGGCGCGAGGCGCGGATAGGAACATACACACACAGCATATAAACATATGCCGCGGGGCAAACGCGCTCGGACCCCCAGAAACAATTGGCAAATGAGCTCGGGCACTCCCGCGCGCGGCGGTCGCGGATCGGATTTTGAATGAGCGCCGACTGCGCGCATATCGCGTTCGAGCGGAAGTTTCTGGCCCGCGTCGCGCCCGCGCGCTGCAGCGGCGCCGACGCGGTCGCGCGTCCTCCGAGGTCACGATGGGGGAAAACCTGGACGCGGCGCGGGCCGAGTCGAGGGGCGCTTGCGCTGCGACAAGACAATTTCCAGAACCGCTGTTTATGAATGTTTAGAATGCTTGTATTATATTAGGGGAACACAAATGGGAACACAACAAAGGGAAATAACGGAATCGGCAGGCAAATCCGCGCGCGGGGGCCCATGGATTCACATGAGCGCCGATGTTCGAGCGCAGCTGGCCCGCGCCTTGAGTTGAACGGTGCAAAGTCGCGTGCGAATTCGTAAGTCCTGCCACGAACCAATTCTATAGGAGGAAAAACGCTGGGCGCGGGGGATAGTTGCAGGCAGGCACGGATGCTATCCACATATTTATAGAGATATGGGCGTATATGAACACATGCATACATGTATGTTTGCATATATGTATGTATGTATGTATGTATGTATGTATGTATGTATGTATGTATGTATGTATGTATGTATGTATGTATGTATGTATGTATGTATGTATGTATGTATGTATGTGTATATATATATATAAATGTGTATATATATATATATATATATGTATATGTATTCGTGTTGATGCAGGAAATGCAACGGCGGCTTCAAACAACGCAATATAGCTTCAATTGTTGATCCATCGCCAAAAACAAGAGAACGGGGCCAGGTCGGCAGGCGCCCCCGGCGCGGGGCTCGCGGATTGCAAGCGGCGCGGCACGGTCGGACCAGACGCGCCGCGGTGCGACTGCTGGCTGGCGCACTGCGTTACGCTATAAGTATATTGCATGTGGGGCCAGGTGGGGAGAACTGGCCCGTTTGCGAGGGCGCGAGGAAGAGGAGGGGGGGAGAAGGATGCGGCCCATCGGGGTGGCGGCCGCGGCGGTGCGCCGGGTCGTCGCGAACGGGCCCCGCGCGAGGGCAGCGCATTTCTTTCCAGGTTGTCAGCGGAACCTGCGGCTGGGCAGCGCGGGCCTGGGAGTTACTACGCGCGTTGCTTGTGCGCGATCGAGAAAAGCAATTCGATCCCCCAGGGAATGTGGCGGCAACCATGTAATCCAGTGCAGGGCACATGTAAGAAAGGAATAAAATCTGCGCCTGCGGCGAACGTGCAATGTGCAAATGCAATGTGCGCGAACGCGCCCGATCGAGGCAGCTACGAGCTGGCGTGCGAACAACTGCATGGGCCACCTGCGAATCGAACACCATTGCAATTACAATGAGTGCGAAGAAATATGCTCGTGTGTAATATGTGTATATTGTGTATATGTATGTATATGTATATGTGTATATGTATACATATACATATATAGACATATACATAACTATATATATATATGTATATATACATATATATATATACATATATATATGTGTCTCCATGTATATATCTATATATGTAAGAGTAGAGGGGGAGTATAGGAAGGGCCCCTTTCATCCATCCCCACGCCTACATCCATGGCGGCCCCTGCAGAGCGGCGAGCGCCTCGGCGCCTGGCCGCCGTCGCCGAATTAGGATCATTGCAGTCGCGATCCAACCGCGAACGCGTGAATTAAGCCCAAGGAGTAGGATGATGTGCCCGAGGACTCGGGCCGACTCGGGGACTCGTGCGCACGTGATAACTAACATGCGCGGTTTCCTGGGCATGCGCTTTTTCCGCGCATGTCGATCCACCGGGTACCATTCTTACGATTTCAATTTCTATCACTACCACTCCTATTAAGACCCCGACCAAAGGTACTACTACCACCACTATTGCGACGACGACGACGACGACGACTACTACTACTATTACTAGTACTACTGTCACTACTACTAGTACTACCACTACTACTACTACTACTACTACTACTACTACTACTACTACTACTACTACTACTAGTACTACTACTACTACTACTACTACTACTACTACTACTACTACTACTACTACTACTACTACTACTAGTACTACTACTACCACCCTTTCTATTACTACTCCTACTACGACTCCTATTACTATTACTACGACTACTAGTAGCACTACTACTACTACTACTACTACTACTACTACTACTACTACTACTACTAATACTACTACTACTACTACTACTACTACTACTACTACTACTACTACTACTACTACTACTACTACTCCTACTACCACTACTACTATGACTTTTACGACTACAACTACTACGGCTACTACTACGATTACCCGTTTTTCTACCACTACTACTACTCTACCACCACTACTACTACTACTACTACTAGTATTACTAGTATTACTACTACTACTACTACTACTACTACTACTACTACTACTACTACTACTGCTACCACCACCACCACCACTACTACTACTACTACTACTACTATTACTACTACACTTACTAGTACTAATACTACTACTATTACTATTATTCCTACTACTACTACTACTACTACTACTGCTACTACCACTACTACCACTACTACCACCACCACTACTACTACTACTACTACTACTACTACTACTACTACTATTATTACTACTACGATTACTATTACGACTACTACTTCTTCTTCTTCTATTACTACTACTACTATTACTACTACTACTACTACTACTACTACTACTACTACGACTAATATTACTACCACTACCATTACTACTACTACTACTACTACTACTACTACCACTACTACTACTACTACTACTACTACTACTACTACTACTACTACTACTACTACTACTATTACTCCTGCTACTACTACGACTACTACTACTAGTGCTGCTGCTATTACTACTGCTGCTACTACTACTACTACTACTTCTACTTCGACTACTACCTGTACTATTACTACTACTACACTACACTGCACTACGCTACAACTACTACCACGAATACGGCTACTGCCACGCATGCGGCTACTACTTTTATTGCTACTACTATTAACGGTCTCGTGCGCCACATCACCACGGCCCGACCACGTTGGACGGCGACGACGAAGACGACGGCCACGACGACGACGACGAGGACGACCACTAGTGCCACCACTGCGGCGGCCAGTATTATTGTTTCTACCACTACCACTAGTATTACTACTGCTGTTACTACCATTATTATTACTATTGCGACCACTGTTACTCTTCGTTTTTCGAGTATTGTTATTATTTCTGCTACCGATATACATATTACTAGTACTACGACTGTGTCTACCCTTCCGACCACGATGGCTAAGATTATTGTTATTATTACTACTGCCACCACTACTACTACTACTACTACTACTACTACTACTACTACTACTACTACTAGTACTACTAGTAGTAGTACTACTGCTGCTACTACTACTACTACTACTACTGCTATCACCACTAATACTCTTGCTACTACTATTATTATGATTGCTACGGCTACGGCTGCTA
>CAUYUJ010021228.1:0-80000 GCA_963575745.1 Prorocentrum cordatum | reverse complement strand
GGCGTCGAGAAATACAGCGCCTGCCACGTTTTCCGACCCTTGCACGCCTAGGGGCCGCGGTGAAAAACGACCCCCATGCGCACCCTTTTGGTACCGAAAAGGTGCCACGCCTGCCTAGCTGTCCGACGACGGCACGCATAGCGGCCGCGGTGAGAGACCACCCCCTGCGCACCCTCTCGAGTGCCGAGAAAGTTCCACGCCTGCCACGTTGTCCGGCCCTGGCACGCATAGGGGCCGCGCTGAGGGACCACCCCTGCGCACTCCCTCTGGTGTCGGGAAAGTACAACGCCTGCCACGCTCCCCGAGCCTGGCACGCATAGGGGCAGTGCTGAGAGACCATCCGTTGCGCACCCCCGCTGGTGTCGAGGAAGTGCCACGCCTGCCGCGCTCTCCGACCCTGGCACGCATAGGGGCCGCGGTGAGAGACCACCCCCTGCGCACCCCCTCCGGCGTCGAGAAATACAGCGCCTGCCACGTTTTCCGACCCTTGCACGCCTAGGGGCCGCGGTGAAAAACGACCCCCATGCGCACCCTTTTGGTACCGAAAAGGTGCCACGCCTGCCTAGCTGTCCGACGACGGCACGCATAGCGGCCGCGGTGAGAGACCACCCCCTGCGCACCCTCTCGAGTGCCGAGAATGTGCGACGCCTGCCACGCTCTCCGGCCCTGGCACGCATAGGGGCCGCGCTGAGCGACCAGCCCTTGCGCACCCCCGCTGGTGTCGAGATAACACCACGCTTCCCATGCTCCCCGACCCTGACACGCATACGGGCCGCGCTGAGAGACCACCCCTTGCGCGACCCTGGCACGCATAGAGGCCACGCTCAGAGACCACCCCCTGCGCACCTCCTCTTGTGTCGAGGAAGTGCCACGCCTGCCACGCTCTCACACCCTGGCACGCGTAGGGGCCGCGCTGAGGGACCACCCCCTGCGCAGGTCGGGAAAGTGCCACGCCTGCCACGCTGTCCGACCCTGGCACGCATAGGGGCCGCGCTGTGGGACCACCCCCCCGCGCACCCCCTCTGTTTTCGAGAACGTGCCACGTCTGCCACACTCTTCGACCCTGGCACGCATCGGGGCCGCGCTGAAAGACCACCCCTTGCGCACCCCTTCTGGTGTCGAGAAAGTGCCACGCCACCTCCATACTGGCCGGGTACGGCCGTGTGCTGAATGGTGTGTATGTGTGGATGCGTGTGTGGGTGTGTGTGTGTGTGTGTTATGTTGTGTTGTGCTGGGAAGAAGACCGGTTCAACAGACGACCGGTTCAACAGCGACCAGTTCAACAGACGACCGGTTCAACAGACATTGGTTCAACAGACGACCAGTTCAGCAAGGACCGGTTCAACAAAGACCGGTTCAACAGGACCGGTTCCGCAGAACCGGTTCCACGGAACCGGTTCCACAGGACCGGTTCCGCAGGACCGGTACCACAGAACCGGTTCCACAAGCCCGGTTCCACAGGATTGGTTCCACAGGACCGGTTCCACAGGACGGGTTCCACAGAGGCGGTTCCCTCCTGCTATTCTCTCTCATTACACTGCTGCTGCTGCTGCTCCTCCTCCTCTTCTTAAGTCCTCCTCCTCCTCCTCCTCCTCCTCCTCCTCCTCCTCCTCCTCCTCATCCATCCCTCTCTGCCCTCCCGCCCTCCCCCATCCCTCGTTGCCGCTATGTCCCCCCGCCCCACATCCCTAATCCCTCCCCACTTCCTCCTCCCCTTTCCTCCCTCATCCATCATCGAGGGCCACCCACCCGACCCGTCCCGCCGGCCTGACACGACCCGAACCGCCCGTTAGGGTCCGCCCGCCCGACCCGACCCGTCCCGCCCGTCAGGGTCCGCCCGCCCGCTGGACCCGTCACGCCCGTTAGGGTACTCGCCCAACTCGATGGCGCACCATATTTTCATTACCGCCCGACCCGACCCGACCCGCCCGTTTGGGTCCGCCCGACGGACCTGTCCCGCCGGTTAGGGTACTCGCCTGCCAACTCGATGATGCATCACTATTGTATGTCCCGCCCGCTCGACCCGACCCGTCCCGCCCGTGAGGGTCCGCCCGCCCGACCCGACCCGTCCGCCAGCCCGCCGGACCCGTCCCGCCCGTTAGGGTACTCGCGTGCCAACTCGATGATGCATCATACTTTAATGTCCCGCCCGCCCGACCCGACCCGACCCGCCCGTTAGGGTCCGCCCGCCCGACCCGACCCGTCCCGCCCGTTAGGGTCCGCCCGCCCGACCCGTCCCGCCCGTTAGGGTACTCGCGTGCCAACTCGATGGTGCATCATTCTTTAATGTCCCGCACGCCCGACCCGACCCGTCCCGCCCGTTAGGGTCCGCCCGACCCGACCCGACCCGTCCCGCCCGTTAGGGTCCGCCCGCTCGCCCGGACCCGTCCCGCCCGTCCCGCCCGTAGGGTCCGCCCGCTCGCCGGACCCGTCCCGCCCGTTAGGGTACTCGCGTGCCAACTCGATGATGCATCATACTCCCGCCCGCCAGACCCGTCCCGCCCGTTAGGGTCCGCCGGCCCGCCAGACCCGTCCCGCCCGTTAGGGTTCTCGCGTGCCAATTCGATGGCACATCATACTTTAATGTCCGGCCCGCCCGACCCGACCCGACCTTTCCCGTTGGGGTCCGCCCGCCCGACCCGACCCGTCCCGCCCGTTAGGGTCCGCCCGCCCGCCGGACCCGTCCCGCCCGTTAAGGTACTCGCGTGCCAATTCGATGGTGCATCATTCTTTAATGTCCCGCCCGCCCGACCCGACCCGTCCCGCCCGTTAGGGTCCGCCCGCCCTATCCGACCCGTCCCGCCCGTTAGGGTCCGCCAGCCAGCCGGACCCGTCCCGCCCGTATATACCGAGCGTGCCAACTCGATGGTTCCTTCTACTTGAATGTCCGCCCGCCCAACCCGACCCGTCCGCCCGTTAGGGTCCACCGCCGACCCGACCCGTCCCGCCCGTTAGGGTCCGCCAGCCGCCCGGACCCGTCCCGCCAGACCCGTCCCGCCCGCATGGGCACTCGCGTGCCAATTCGATGGCACATTATACTTTAATGTCCGGCCCGCCCGACACGACCCGACCTTTCCCGTTAGGGTCCGCCCGCCCGACCCGACCCGTCCCGCCCGTTAGGGTCCGCCCGCCCGCCGGACCCGTCCCGCCCGTTAAGGTACTCGCGTGCCAACTCGATGGTGCATCATTTTTTCATGTCCCGCCCGCCCGACCCGACCCGTCCCGCCCGTTAGGGTCCGCCCGCCCTATCCGACCCGTCCCGCCCGTTAGGGTCCGCCAGCCAGCCGGACCCGTCCCGCCCGTTATAGGGTACTCGCGTGCCAACTCGATGGTTCCTTCTACTTGAATGTCCCGCCCGCCCAACCCGACCCGTCCCGCCCGTTAGGGTCCACCCGCCCGACCCGACCCGTCCCGCCCGTTAGGGTCCGCCAGCCCGCCGGACCCGTCCCGCCGGACCCGTCCCGCCCGCACCCGTCCGCCCGGCTCGCGTGCCATCGATGGCATCATTAATCCCGCCCGTTAGGGTCCGCCCGCCCGACCCGTCCCGCCCGTTAGGGTCCGCCAGCCAGCCGGACCCGTCCCGCCCGTTAGGGTACTCGCGTGCCAACTCGCCCTACTCCCGACCCGACCCGTCCCGCCCGTTAGGGTCCGCCCGACCCGACCCGTCCCGCCCGTTAGGGTCCGCCAGCCCGCCGGACCCGTCCCGCCCCGTCCCGCCCGCATGGGCACTCGCGTGCCAATTCGATGGCACATTATACTTTAATGTCCGGCCCGCCCGACCCGTCCCGCCCGTTAGGGTCCGCCCGCCCTACCGACCCGTCCCGCCCGTTAGGGTCCGCCAGCCAGCCGGACCCGTCCCGCCCGTTAGGGTACTCGCGTGCCAACTCGATGGGGCATCATTCTTTAGTGTCCCGCCCGCCTGACACGACCCGAGCCGCCCGTTAGGGTCCGCCCGCCCGACCCGACCCGTCCCGCCCGTCAGGGTCCGCCCGCTCGCCGGACCCGTCCCGCACGTTAGGGTACTCGCGTGCCAACACGATGGCGCACCATACTTTCATGTCCGCCCGACCCGACCCGACCCGCCCGTTAGGGTCCGCCCGCCAGACCCGTTCCGCTCGTTAGGGTACTCGCCTGCCAACTCGATAATGCATCATTATTGTATGTCCCGCCCGCCCGACCCGACCCGTCCCGCCTGTGAGGGTCCGCCCGCCCGACCCGACCCGTCCGCCAGCCCGCCGGACCCGTCCCGCCCGTTAGGGTATTCGCGTGCCAACTCGATGATGCATCATACTTTAATGTCCCGCCCGCCCGACCCGACCCGACCCGCCCGTTAGGGCCCGCCCGCCCGACCCGACCCGTCCCGCCCGTTAGGGTCCGCCCGCCCGACCCGTCCCGCCCGTTAGGGTACTCGCGTGCCAATTCGATGGTGCATCATTCTTTATGTCCCGCACGCCCGCCCCGACCCGTCCCGCCCTGTAGGGTCCGCCCGACCCGACCCGACCCGTCCCGCCTGTTAGGGTCCGCCCGCTCGCCGGACCCGTCCCGCCCGTTAGCGTATTCGCGTGCCACCTCGATGATGCATCACACTCCCGACCCCTCTCCGTCGTCCTCGTCGTCGTGGTCGTCGTCGTCGTCCTCGTCGTCGGTGTCTTCGTCGTCGTCGTCGCCGTCGTCGCCGCCATCGTTGTCGTCGTCGTCGTGGCAGAGACGGATCCGGGGAAGCGGTTCCGGGGAAGCGGTTCCGGGGAAACAGTGCACCGGGGAAACGGTTCAGGGGAACCAGCTGCGGGGAAACGGTTTTGGGGAACCGGCTCCGGGGAAACGGATCCGGGGAAACGGTTCCGGGCAAGCGTTCCCGGGGAAACGGAACCGGGGAAACGGTCCCGGGGAAACGCTCCTCCGGGGAAGCGGTCCCCGGGAAGAGGTCTCCGGGGAAACGGTCTTCCGGGGAAACGGTCCGGGGGAAGCGGTTCCGGGGAAGCGGTTCCCGGGGGAACGGTTTCGTATCGTTATGTTGTGCTGTGCTGTGCTGTGCTGTGCTGTGCTGTGCTGTGCTGTGGTGTGGTGTGGTGTGGTGTGGTGTGGTGTGGTGTGGTGTGGTGTGGTGTGGTGTAGTGTGGTGTCTGATGTGTGTAGTATGTGCGCTGCGATATTGTGTTGTGTTGTGTTGTGTGGTGTGATGTATGATGTGTGCTGTGTGTGGCTTGTGTGTTGTGTGCGTGGTGTGCATGTATTTCCCGCACATATATATATATATATATATACACATGTGTGTGATGTGTGCTGTGCGTGGTACGTGTGATGTGCAGGAGGAGGTGGGATGAGGGGTGAGGAAGAGGCAGTCTGAGGAAGGAGCGCGGGTGCGAGGCGGGTGGAGAGAAAAGTGGGACCCCATTCGGTCCGCGCTTGGGGGGCGTGCCGAGGTTGCGCCACGCTGCCGCCTCGTTGGCGCCTCGTGCGTCGCGGGCACCCCGTTCGCGGGGGGGGGGGCACGGCGAAGTTTCGCCGCGCTGCCGCCACGTGGGCACCTCGTGGGCGCCCCGTGCTCCGAGCTTACACCTCCGCGCCCCGCGCACCGCGCGGACTGCACAGCACATCTCACGTCTTTCACCTCCAGTTCGCACCGCCCACACTGCACGGCATAGGTAATGCACCTCGCAGTGCATTCCGCAAAGTTCTCACCTCCTCAGCTCACATCACATAGCTTACACGACACGATTTCACCACACGGCTGTCGCTTCATAGCCTGCACCTCCACGGTGCAAACACGCATTGTTTGGTGTTCGCGCTCTCTACCATGTCAAGCACCTGATTAAGCGAAGCCAATGTTGATTGCCTCTCGGGAGCCTCTTGGGCATCCTCTTGGGCATCCCTCTTGGACCCTGTTGGGGCCCTCGTGGGACGTCTTGGGGCCTCTTTGGCCGTCTTGAGGCCATCTTGAGACCCTCTTGGACTGTCTCGATGCTTTCTTGGGCAGTCTTGGGACCTTCTTGGAAGCCTTTTGGGCCGTCCAGGGGCGAGCCTGGCTGTAATGGGGCGGTTCCTTGGTTGTTTGGGAGCCATCCGGACGCAGAAAAAGAGCGTTGGAGAGCAAACTCAAGGGGGGCGATTGTTTGGGGGCGGTCGCTAAGCAGGTGGGTGGGACATCGGCTCCAGAAAGCACTCTCAGTGACACCTCACCAGACAAGAGAAGCATCCCAACACGCCCACTCCGTGCAGGCACTGAGGCGGGCCATCCCTGCCGTCCTGACAATTTTGTTTTGGCTCATCCTCGTACTCGTGCACGCGTCGCGATTGGATCGCACTCCGCTGTGTTCTGCTGTTCGGTGCCCGCAGTCATTTTGGCTTTAGGACCACCGGCCCCTCTCGTGAGCGGAGGAGGAAAAGGAGGAGCGGCAGCAGCACAGTAGGAGCAGGAGCATGAGCATGAGCAGGGAAAAAACGAGAAGGAAGAGCAGGACAGAAACAGAAAGAGGAGGAGGAGGAGGATCAGGAGCAGGAGAGGGACGACAGCGAGGAGGAAGAGCAGGACAGGAAAATAGTGAGGAGGGGGAGGAGGAGAAGGAGGAGGTGAGCATGAGGAAACGCGTGTAGCGGCGTGGTTGGTTGTAGGGCCCTTCGCGTAGAATGGCCCCGCGAGTGCGCACATCGGGACGCCAGGCGAGCGAAGCGCATGTCAGGAGTACGGCGGCAGCAGACGTGACCTGCTGCGCGAGCGTGCGGCAGCCATCCTCGCCAAGTCGTCGTGGGCTGCCCGCCGAGCGGGGGACTGGAAGTGCAGTCAACCCGCAGAGTAAGGATAGGCATCCCTCCCAAGGGTACCCTTGCAGTCTTGCTTCCTGGGTCCATCCTTGGGCACTTTCGTTGGCCGCGCCCCGCTCGAAACGCTTCGAAATGGGCGTCCAAGGGCTTGCATCCTTATCGCGCATCCTTACTCTGCGGGTTGATTGTGATGCACGTGAATGAAAAGCGTTTCGTCTTGTCCCCGTGTGTCTCAATTTTTTATCCAACCATCCTGTGGGGTGGAGTCGTCGTTTTGAAGAGAGAGCGCCCCGCGTCTTCCTCCTCGCCCTCCTCCCTCCTCCCATCCCTGCCTCTGCCCTCCTCGTGTCCATGTCGGCGCACCCCTCACACGTTTCGCGGCCCCATAAGGAGCTCCACCCAAGGCCCTAGTGGTTGTGATCACATGCGGTTCCCCGCCCATTTCGGGCACCCCTCGCACGCTTCGTGGCCCCATTAGGAACTCCACCGAAGGTCCCAGTGGCGCAGCCCGCATGCGGTCCCGTCACCCATTCCGGCACACCCCTCACACGTTTTGTGGCGCCATAGGGAGCTCCACCGAAGGTCTTAATGACGCAGTTTCCATGCGGTCCCGCCACATATTTCTTTACAACCCCTCACACTTTTCGTGGCCCCGTAGGGAGCTCCACCGAAGGTCCCAGTGGCGCTGTCCGCATGCGGTCCCGCCACCCATGCCAGCACACCCTCACACGCTTCGTGGCCCCACCACCGAAGGTCCCAGTGGCGCAGTTCCCATGCCGTCCCGCCACCGATTTCGGCCCACCTCGCGCACGTGTCGTAACCTTACAGGGAACTTCACCGAAGGTCCCAGTGGCGCAGTTCCCATGAGTTCCCGCCACCCATGTCGGCACATACCTCGCACGCTTCGGTGGCCCCTATAAGGAGCTCCACCGAAGGTCCCAGTGGCGCAGTTCCCATGAGTTCCCGCCATCCATGTCAGCACACCCCTCACACGCTTGGTGGCCCCATGGGGAGCTCCACCGAAGGTCCCAGAGGCCCAGAGGCGCAGTTCGCATGCCGTCCCGCCACCCATTTCGGAAGACACCTCAAACGCTCCGTGGCCCTAGGGGGAGCTCCACCGAAGGTCCCAGAGGCGCAGTTCCCATGCGGTCCCGCCACCCATGTCGGCACACCCTTCACACCTTTCGTGGGAGCTCCACCGAAGATCTCAGCGGGAGGGTCCACATGTGTCCCCCCACCCCATTTTGGTACACCACTCACATGTTTCGTGGCCCCATGGGGAACTCCACCGAAGGTTCCAGTGGGACGGTCCACCTGCGTCTCCCTGTGCAATCTCGGCATAGCGTCGTGGCCCCATAGGGAGCTCTACCGAAGGCCGCATTGGGAGGGTCCGCATGCGTCTCCCCGCCGCATTTCAGGACACACCTTGAACGTTTTGTGCCCCCATAGGGACAGTAGCTGTGATCACATGCGGTTCCCCGCCCACTGCGGCGAACCCCTCACGCGCATCGTGACCCCATAGGGAGATCCACCGAAGGTCCCATTGGGTGTGATCACATCGTGCTCGATGCATCTCCCCCATCCAGTACAGGGCCCCGCGGCCCCACAGGGAGCGGATCCGAAGCCCAGCGTTTCGCAACCCCATATTGGAACTCCACCGAAGGTCCCAGAGGCGGTGTCCGCATGCGTCTCCCCTACCGAATACAGCGCTTCGTGCTCCCATAGGGAGCGCCAGCGATTTCCAATGCTAACTTCCTATTGTTTTTCAACGCGATCGTCTGGGGCGCCATTCCTGCATGTTTGCGTATTTCCTTAAAAGGCAGTCGGATGAGCGACGCTTCAAAGGGCTTTTCAGCACGTGGGCAGGCTGCGGGCGAAGACGAGCGCTAGCCGTGAGAGTTTGTTTCGTTTTTGCAGGCACGGCGCCGTTAAAACCAGATTCTGGCAAACCGCATCTCGCTGCGCTGAGGCAACGGCTCAGGTGTTACGAGCGAGGTTCCACATTCACAGCCCGGCACACAAACGCGGCAGTTCTCGAGGTCCGCCTTTTTGTTATTCTACAGTGTCGTCTGGTGCGCCCTTTCTGCGTTTTCGCGCTGTCTGCCCCATGGGGCAGTCGGATGGGCGACGTTTGACGGGGCCTCTCGGCGCGTGGGCAGGCCATCTGCGTGGGCGGACCACCGTGGACGACCCGCGCGCGTCGTTGGAATCCTCTCATGGCGCCCAGCGCGCGTCGCGGGGACTCCCCTGCACGTTGTTTCGAGGTGCTGCCCGACACCCGCGCGCCCTGCCAAATCCGATGTCAGCCACTTGGGTGTCCCCATCTGACAGGTTGGGGTCGTTTTTTTTTTATGTATTGCAATGGCGTGCCATCGATTCTTTGTTGCGTGGTGGAGAGCGGGAGAGGGCCGCTGTCACTTGTGCTCAAGCCTTTCTTCCAGCGAGCTGGGGGCACCTGTCCAGGCAGAGACGCGGATGGTTGGCAGACCCTTCGTGTGGCTCCTGGGCGCATCTACCAACCTGCTGGCGGCCTGGATATCGCGAGCGCCGCCGTGTCCTGCGGCGCCTACTTGTCCTTCCTCGCCGGCGTGCCCGTCGGGGTCGTGCCCCATCCTCTCGAGCGCCGATCACGACGTGTACGAGGAGCGGTACGGTCAGGGGAACCCAGACATCGTCGCCGTGGTCTTCAGCCCGACGCGCCAGGCGCTGCAGGGTGGGGACCCGAATCTGCTGTACAGGTTCAGGCGCGAGCCGAACGCGAGGGAGACGGTCGCTATCCAGGACGCTTTCGTGCAGGTAGCTGACCAGCTGTACTTGGACCGCGAGCGCGCTGCTGGCAGGCCGCGCACGCTTCCCGCTGGTGGCTCCTACCTGGAGTTCGACTTCTCCGCAGCCGCCCCTGGACCAGGCGTTCCTGGCGCAGGCCCTGCCGCTCACGCGCCCGCGGCTGGAGCCGCCGCCGGAGCAGCGCCTGCCGCGCCACTGGTGAGCGTGGCCGGGGCCGGCGCCGCCGCCGCCCCTGCAGCAGGTCCCCTGGCGGCCGCCGCCGTGCCGGCCGCAGGCGCCCCAGCGGGCGCCGCCGGCGCAGCGCCGCCGGCCGCGGCAGGAGTGGTTGGGCCGCCCGCTGTGCTGGCCCCAGTGTGGGTGCTCATCGAGAGCACGGGTGGTGGCAGTCGTGGCGACGTTGTCCAGCTCAACGGGACCGAGCGGATCGAAGGTGACATCGGCCTCCTGAAGCTGACCGCAGGCTGGGTTGCCATCCGTAGGATCTCGATGGACCCATCGGTGTACCGGTGCGCGGAGAGCGGGGCGGACATCAGGCTGCTGGGCGCACCACCTCGACCCGACGGCTCCAGGCAGCGACTGGCTTGGCGTGTGGCTGTGCCGATGATGGTAGAGAACCCCATCCCGGGGTGGCTGCTCGACGGACCTCGAACCATGCTCTGGTGCGCGCAGTTCATCGACAGGAAGCGGGGCGGCCCCGTGGAGCACTACAACAGCCTCGTTGCCTTCTATCATCTCACGAAGGAGGGTTACGGGGTCGCTCATTATGAGAACATAATGAAGATGATCGAACATCTCGGGTGCTGGGATCAGTTGAATGTTCCCGACTTGGTCGGGGCGGAGCTGGCCAGTCGTCAGGCGCGGCTGCACGAGTACATTTATTCCATGGAGTTCGAGGCGCAGCAGTCGAAGGGCTCCAAGGACGGCAACGAGGGCGACGGCAAGAAGAAGGGCCGAGTTCGGGGAGGAGGGCTCCACCGATTCGGCATCATGGACGAGGCGGCGGTGTTCACAGGAGCGGCCAAGGAGGATGGCCGTTCCCTGATATGCCCGCTGCTGCTGGAGCATGTCTCCAAACAGGTGGAGCGCGACGCAGGGATCCTGAAGCAGATCAGGAAGGCCCGTGAAGAGCGTCGCGCTCTGTCATCATGAGCGACGCGGGCGGCTCTCGGGTACCCCTCGCCCGAGAGTCAGCCAGGCTGAGAGAGGGGGCGCCCGTGGGCCTCGCGGGCGCAGCAGATCTACCTGTACATGAGGCTTCCCACTCCAGCGCCGACCTTCGCCAACGTGATCTCTTTCCTTTACCTTACTTTGGCGCTGGAGCTTCTTCTCCCACTACGTCTTCCCCGCCTTCGAGGTCAGTGCGCAGGCGCCTTGAGAAGCGGTCGCACGTTCGCGGCATGGTCGAGGAGATGACCGACGCGCTGAACGGACTGTGGGGCTGCCCGCCCGCGGCGCGCCGTCAAGCGCCCGCAGGCACGCCGGTGCCCGCCGCTGGCCGCGCCCTCGTCCTCTCGGAGCTCCGCCAGGCCGCTGCGAGGTTTGGCCCGTGCCCAGAGGGCTTGGACGGTCCAGGAGCCCTCGAGGAGCTCCGGATATCTCAATCATACGAGGGTGACGCCACGTTGGTTGCCCCGGTGAGCTTCGACCTCGTCGACCCCATCTCATTGCCTCCTGCTGGCAGCCAACCCGCCGCCCTGGAGACTATCGACGAGATGGCAGGCCAGAACATCGCTCACCGGCTGAAAGAGTTACTCCTGCCCCGACAGCTGGGGATGGAGCGCATCAAGGAGGCAGGTCCGAGACGACTCTACACGGACCCTGCCCTTCGCAACCCGCGCCTCTACGCGACGGTGGTGCGGCGGCTTATGAGCGCCGGGCTGGTGGACTTCAGCAGCTCGGCGGAGTGTTACGTTGGCATGTTCTTCGTGCGCAAGAAGAACGGGTCGCTGCGGATGATCCTCGACGGGAGGCACGCATCGCTCAGGTTTGCGCCCGCGGACCCCGTGGAGCTGGCGACGGGTTCGGCGTTCGCTCAGATCTCGGTCGACGGCGACGAGCCCATCAGCATCGGGGGCGTCGACATCTGCGACGCGTTTTGCCAGATCGAGCTTCCGCAGTGGCTGCGCCGCTACTTCGGGCTGCCCAAGTTGAGGGCTGGCGACCTCGGGCTGACGCACTTGTCCGACGGTGCGCCCGTGAGACCTTCGGCCTGGGTGGTACCGTGCTTTCGGTGCCCGCCGATGGGCTGGAGCATCAGCCTATGGATATGTCAGAGCTTGAACGAGGCGGTGACCGCTCGCGCTCTTCCTGGCCATTTTGGCCGTCGACTTGTGGACCGTCGGCCCGCGCCTGACCTGCAGCAAGGAATGGCGCACGCGGTGTACGTCGACAACTTCATCGCCCTGTCCCACAGGCTGCGCGAGGTGCGTGATGCAGCTACTGCAGTGCAGAGGGAGCTGACGGCTTCAGACCTCCCCTCGCACCCCGTGGAAGCATCCGTCGGCGGCGACGCGCTGGGCTGGCACTTCGACGAGGACAAGCCCGTGATCGGTCTCAGCGTTCGGCTACGCTGGCGGCTTCGCCTTGGCATCGGCGAGCTGCTGGAGCGTGGCTGGTGCAGCGGTCGCACCATGATGAAGGTGATATCGCACTTCACGTCGAGGGCGTTAATTCGCCGAGAGCTGCTGAGCTGCCTAGGGGCCGTGTACGGCTTCATGGGCGACGGCGGCCGCGAGAGGCGGCGGCTGACTCCGGCAGTGAGGCGGGAACTGACCTGGCGCCGCGCGCTGCTGCCCCTGTGCTTTCGAGACGCCGGGCGGCCTCTGTCGCCTGTCGTGTCTTGCGTGGACGCCTCGTGGTGGGGCGCAGGTGTGACAGAGAAGACCATCACCTCGGACCAAGCTCGTCGTTTGTTTATCTTCAACGAGCGATGGAGGTTCAGTCGCGATGGCGAGCAACAGGTCGCCCCTCGGGACAAGGCCCTAGCCCTGGAGAGCAAGCAAGCTGAGCGCATCACCTCGTCATGCATCAAGCAAGGCCCGTCGGAGCCCGATCGCGATCCAGCAGTCATAGCAGCAGTTATGGAGCAGCAGGCCCCGTTCCGAGTCGAGCCGAAGCCGAATCAGGAGGAGGAGGTCACGTTCGAGGAGGTGCCAGTGGAGGTCTGGGCGGAAGGATGGCATCGGGTTCTATCTACACCATGGACCAGGAGGGAGGCTCGGGTGGCACTGGAGGGGAGAGCGTTAGTCTTATGCCTGAAACATCGGTTGCGAGCCGCTCGAAACTTCAACACCACGCACATCATCTTGAATGACTCCATGGCCCCAGTGTTGGCCCTTCTCAAGGGCAGATCATCGTCGCCTCCGCTTCTGAGAATCTGTCGTCAAGCATGTGCTCTTCTGTTGGCTTCGGGGTCCTCAGCTATCTGGCGTTGGGTCCCATCAGAACATAACAGCGCAGATCCAGCTTCTCGTGACCAGACTGGTGGCATCCCCGAAGCCGTGCGGGCCAAGACATCGAGGCTTGACGCGTCCTGCGCGCCCGCCCAGGCACTGGGCCTCTGGGAGGATGGCGGCGCCACTGTCGATGTCGGCCCTCGGTTTCATGGCGGCCCCTGCTGCGCCGGCGACGCGGGCTCGCAAGAGGCCGGCTGCGGCCCTGGGTGCTGCGGGTACTCACCAGTTGCCGTGCAGGCCGCGTGCGGCGCCGGGGGCTTCAGCGCGCCCAGCCGAGAGCGACCGCCGGGCAGTCCGTCGGCAGGAGAGGGCGAGCCGTTTCCCCTCCCTCCCGGCTTCGGCCCCCCGCCGGGGCTTGACCTTCCTGGAGGAGCAGTCGGTGGGGGACGCGACCAGGGCAGACTACCAGCGTCGACAGGCCGCCTTCAGCCTGTGGGCCTGCCAGCGGGGGCATTCGCTGGTGACGCCGGCAGAGGTGGACAACGCGCTGGTGCTGTTCTTCCACGAGGAGTTCCTGGACGGGGGCGAGAGCAGCGACGCGTGGAAGCTGATGGCGGCCCTCGCCTTCGTGCGCTCGGACCTCGGGCCGCGCCAGGGGCGCCTGCCGCGGGCGGCGCGGGCAGCCAAGGGTTGGTCTCGCCTGGCGCCGCCTCGGTCGCGGCTGCCGCTCCCGTGGCCTGTGGTGTGCCTCATCGTGGAGACCCTGTGCCGCAGGGGCCTGGTGGTGTACGCGCGGCTCACCGCGCTCACGTTCGGCCTTTACCTGAGGCCGCGCGAAACGCTGGATCTCGCGCAGTCGCAGCTCATCCCGCCAGGGTTCACCACGGCCACGGCGATGCACCATTGGTGCGTAGTCCTCCATCTGTTCGAGAGGCAGACCCCGTCCAAGACAGGCGTGTTCGACGAGAGCCTGCTGGTGGACTCCACCTGCTTCCCGTGGATGCCAGGCCTTGTGCAGGAGCTGCACCGCCGCACGCCTGCTGGCCACCGCCTGTTTCCCGTGACCTACGCGCAGTGGAACTACCACTTCAAGGCCGTCGTTGTCGAGCTCGGCCTGCAGGTCTTGGGCAACCTGACGCTGCACCAGCTGCGGCACGGCGGCGCGAGCCACGAGCTGTACGCGGCGGCGCGGCCTCTGCGCGACATCCAGAAGCGCGGCAGGTGGGCGACCGACGCCGCTCTTCGGCGCTACGCCAAGGGCGGTCGGGTGCAGGAGCAGCTTCACCGGCTGCCGCGCGCCCTGCAGCTCCGTGCCGAGCAGGCGTTCCGCGGGATTGGCGCCACCCTGTCGGCGAGTTGGCATCGTGGGTGAGGCGCTCCAAGGCGGGCGTTTTCCTGGAGGTCTTCAGCGGCTCCGGGCGGATGTCGGCGGCGTGGCGCTTGCGGTTCCGTTCGCAGCATGCCGCCTTCGAACTGGACATCCGCCACGACGCCGACGGCGATCTCCTCCTCAGGCGGATCAGGCAGCGGGTTCGAGGCTGGGTGCGGAGTCGGCTCATCGTCGCGATCTGGATTGCGACGCCTTGCCATTCCATGAGCCGCGCCCGCAACCGCCCCAACGGGCCACCACCCTTGCGCACGAGACTGTTCCCGCTAGGGCTGCCAGGCCTGTCGCCAGGAGATCAGCTCAAGGTCGAGAGAGGAAACGCGCTTGCCACTTTCAGCTTCTCTCTTTTCTTGCTCGCCCGCAGTTTGAACATGCCAGTTGTGATTGAGAATCCTAGCACGTCTTGGTTGTGGCAGCTTCCAGGCGCGCTCAGTCTCATTCGACTTCGTAACACTCGCAATGTGGACTTTGATTTCTGTGCGTTCTCGACCCCCTGGCGCAAACGCACTCGGCTGCTGTATTGCCATCTCAACCTCGACCCGCTCATCCCTTGTAAATGCTCAGGTCGTGGGGTCTGCAGTTTTAGCCGCCGCCCCCATCAGGTCCTCGAAGGCAAAGATGCCTCAGGCACCTTCTGGACACACATCGCAGAACCGTATCCAAAAGATTTATGCAGGCTGGTAGCTAAGTGTTTTCAGCAGGCTTTGCGAAACCACACGTTTCTGAGCCTGGACAGGTTTGTGGAGGCCTAAGGCCAGGATTTCAAAATTCGCAGTTGCTCGAGTTTTTAGGTTTCGGAATGTGATTGTCTCGGGGCGCGTTTTCCTTGGTCGAGGTGCCTCGCCCAGTCAGTCAATGTTGCACGGAGCTCCGGGACGAGTCATCACACAGAGTTGCGGATGCAAAACAAGTCTGGCCCTCGGGAGTCCCCCCAGCTTGCGCAGATTGCAATGGCGTGCCATAGATTCTTTGTTGCGTGGTGGAGAGCGGGAGAGGGCCGCTGTCACTTGTGCTCAGGCCCCCCACCCACGCTGCGCTCCCATCCCATTTTCAGCTCGAGCAGTGCCCAGTGGACTGCGATTGTCTCGGGACGCGTTTTCCTTGGTCGAGGTGATTCGCCCAGTCAGTCAATGTTGCACGGAGCTCCGGGACGAGTCATCACACAGAGTTGCGGATGCAAAACAAGTCTGGCCCTCGGGAGTCTCCCCAGCTTGCACTGATGTATGCATTTCTTTATTCATGTCTTTATATGCTTATGTATTTGTGTATTACCTTATGCATTTACTCATTTATTCATTTATTTTATGTATGTATTAATTTATGTATGGAGTTTTTGTTTTTTGTTTTTGTTTTATTATTCATGTGTGCATATATATATATATATATATATCGGAGTAGTCCGGGGGAGGGCCCAGAACTGCAACCTCTGGTTCGCATGGGGGGCCGGGGGGGCCTTGAGGGCTCCAAGAAGGTTCGGAAAGGGGGGTCTGGGCCCCCCCCCAGAGGCTTCCAAGCTGGCCCAAGAGGCGCCCAAAGCGCCTTGGGTTGTCTGGAAGGTGGCTGAAGAGCGCGCTGAGATGGCTTCCGGACGGGCCACGAGCGCTCGAAAACAGCCCAAGACTGCTCCTCGACGACCACAAAGGCATTCAAGACGGTCCGAGAGGCCGCCGAGAAGGCCCTCCAAGGGCAGACATCCAGCATTTCCTATGGAACAGCGTGCATTGTCTGGATATTTACTTTTCAGTCCTACCAGCGGCCGCGACGGCCCCAGAGGCTCCCAAAATGAGCCTTAGACGGCCCAAGAGGCCCCCAAGAGGGACCCCAGACGGCTTGAAGAGCGCTTCAAGCAGCACAGGAGAGCTGCAACACGGCCCAAGAGAGTACCCAGGAACCCCGATGGGGGCCACCAGAGGATCCCTACATGGTTGGAGAGGGCCCCCCGAGGGCCCCAAGACGGGTTCGGGTCCTCATGATGGGCGAAGAGGGACCCATAACGGCAGAACTGGGCTCCCAGAGGGCCAAAAAAGGCTTACCAGGACTCGAAGACGGTCCAGGAGGCCGCTGACAATTCTCCTGGGCGCAAGCAACTAGCATTTCCAATTGAAAAATTTTCTGTTCTATGCTATTCGTTTCTTGTTCCATCGGCGGCCACGTCTGCCCAACGGCTCCCCAAATCGGCGCCACGCGTTCCACGAGGCCCCCAAGAGGAGGGCTCCAAGACAGCCTCCAGACAGCGCCGAGCAGCACAAGGCAGCCCGAGAGGAGAGTCCCCAGGGGGCCCGATTCTAAAGCGAGCTGAGGGACGCAAGGAGCGGAAGCGAGCGTTTGCCCGCGGCCGCGCCGGCTCAAGCGGCCGGCCGCCCAAATTTAATTGTGCCTCGCTACGAGGCGCAATCGCTATCGAGACCAAAAGGATCTTCCTATTGCTTGAGATGGCATCTCCTCTCATACTGGGACTGCCGCTACTACGATGCAACAGAGCGGGAGTTTGGCCTGAGGCGAAACTGTTGGCTGGGCCTTCCAGCCCCCTTCAAACTTGGTAGCGGAGCTGGCCTATGGTGGTCAGCTCTCGCTCTACTCCTCACCATCCACGGCGCTATCTGGTGGACTACAGATACGGTGGAACATCAGGGTGCAGTTGGATTGCGCGGAGGAGTGTACACAGTTACGCAGTGCCGCAAGGAAACTTGCAGCGATACCTCTCCCCAAGCGGAGGTCTCTTACTCACATCTCACATCCCTGCGCTACTACAGTCCCGAAATCCACCCACCTACTCCAATTCGAAATTTCTTCGAAGACATAATGCATGGAAACATGCGATACGATATGCTGCCGTCTCCGACCCCACGCAGACTTACGACGACAAAACATAAGTCCCCACCGACTACATCCGACTACGACCTACGAGGCCACTGGATTCTGGTTATTATCTTTGTGCTCATATGTGTCGCTATTGGGTGTGCGGTGGGACATATGCGGGGCGGAGACGACAGTGGAACGATTGGCCCCCATTGGGGCCCTGCCGGCCAAGCACCATCTCGCGAGTTCGTCCGCGAAGTACATGCCTGGATCAATGTGACCGCAAGCAACATGGCGCCCTCCCAGCAAGCCGCCGCATTGCAGCGAATATTGGGTGGTCTCGCACGGAGTATAGCCATGAGTTCCCCCGGCACTTATTAATTTTGGCGTCAATATAGGCGCTCGCCACACGGCGCCCCCTACTTCATGTTCCTCTTAAGTACGAAGTGCGAGAACCCAGAAGAGGAACGCCAACTTAACTCTGGCACGGCTCTCATTGACATTCGAGTCCATGCGGGTGAACGTATCGACCAGACGTTCGCACGGTTTGAAAATAGCCCGGTACGAAGCTGAAGCCGCCGGCTTCAATATTCCCAAATTCCAAAGGTTAGCAGTAATTATATTCAGAGCTCTTGGAGTGGGGGCATCGCGCGCACAACAACTCCTGCAGCCTGTGAACCACCGCATGGCGAGGGGCCAACCATTGTTTGACGCTCTACTTGAACGTATGAGGCCATATGCTCATATAGCTGAGAGGGCCCCTGGCAACATTGGTGGCATCTTTAGTTACGGTCACCGAACCGAGACCTTCCACGCAGAGGCCAACGCAGGGCAACCTGCCAACAACGTCTGGAACGATGATCCACAGCCAACTGAGACCACTACACTGTTGGCTCAGAATGGTGGAGCGGCTGCGGGGTCGCAAGGCCCCTGGGCCTGATCTGGGGGGCCGCCCGACGCGGCTTACCCTATGCAAGCTATGGCCCTAATGTCAGGAGGGGAAAAAACACACAGACACAATTAATCGTCGACTCCCAGGAAAATATGGGAGAATATGGGAAGTGGGGGGGGAGACAGAAACCCAGAAAATATGGGAAAAATATGGGGGATATTTTTATTTGTGTGTATTTATTTGTGTGTCCCAGGGCCCCTTCATAATGGGCTCAGCGGGGCCGCCCGCCGAGTCCGACTTCGACTCCGGTACCGATGCGGGCGCGTCTTCCGATGATGAAACGATTGCCTTGGATTGCTCTGATATGCCTACATGCCTTACTGAAGAGCAGCAAGCTCAATGGTTATTTTTGGGCTATCAACAACACAGGCATCGTTGGCGGAGGTTCAGGAAGAAACCAGTCCGAAGGGCAAGACGCATTGCGCGACGGTTACTTAGAGGAACAGGCAAGGGTCGAAGCACAGGCAAAGACGAGCGTCGGCGATTACATGGAAGAGGCATACTAGCAGCCCCAGCGTCTCTCACTGGACCTCAGCACGAGGAAATGTTTTTAGGTATTGGCAGAAACCGCAGGCATGCATCAGGCAAGGGTAAAGGACGACGAGGACATCCAAATGATGCCCACGGTAAAACCATGGAGTGCGACAGATGTCACAGCACGCAACATTTCCGACGCGAGTGCCCCCGAGGTGATGGGGGAGGCAGGGGTCCGTCAATACATCTGGCTCAAACGGACTCCGACATACAGTATGTTGATTGGGATTCGCTTCTAGCCGGCCCTGCCGACGGCCCAGCCACACTTGTTCATTTCATGGCTGCCAGGTATCTAAGTGCCAGCATGACCCTCGAGAACTACTCCGACGAGCATTGAGTTTGTCGAGAACTTCCACATGCCCGTCGAAGGTAATTTTGGCATGGCGGGGGCACCCGCGGATTCAGACTCTACCATTCCTGCAACAGATGAGGGGATACATGCAACGCTTTATCCTCGGATGATTGGAAATCCGACAAACACGGAATTCATCGATGATGATCCACTGCGGGGAAACCCGCGCGACGCTGGTAATCTGTCTGAGCGTATTCGATATGGGGTTGGGTATACAGGATAAATTCAGTATACTCCTGTCGCGTCAGATCGGCCCGCCAGCTGCCCGAGACTCTCGCCGAGCCGCCTACCCTTGATAAGGAAGAGCTATCATGACGATCCAAATCGCTCCCCAGTGGACGAGGAGGACGAGCGGGACGACGATGGCCGCATGATGCGCCGCGGTCGGGCTCCCAGTCGCTCACCAGACCGCGCGCGAGCCCGCTCTAGCGGTGCTCTGTCGAGCGGTGGTCAGCGCCCTCGTCCTCCTGATGCGGGGGCCGCAGGGGGCCCGCCGCGGCAGGCGACAAGAGCACACGCCCCCCCCCCCCAAAAAAAAAAAAAAAAAGGGAGGGCCGCGGGGAAACCTGCCTCGAGATGACCAACATCGAGGATGATAATATCCAGGAGGTGACATACAGCGTTTGAAAGGCTACACTGAAGCTGGATTGGCTCGTCAGTACATGCCCGCAAACCAGATGGAATACTGGTTGGAAGTGGTTGGGATGAGCATCAAATCTGGCACTGGTACCCCCTTTCGTCAGGTCAAACGAGATGACGCGGGCAATATCATTCGTTCAAAGGCGGGACCTACCAAATCGCAAGAAAAGATTGTCAAGCGCGATCTCAAAAGGGCCACCATCGAGGATCGACAACTCTACAGAGGCGTTTGCTGCACGTGCCCCAGTTGCGCTGATCACTGGCCCGGCTGCCCCATGAGACGCCCATCAAGATGCCCGAATTTCAAAAGAACACCATGTGTTTGTTTTCATGGAGATGGTCGGGGTCACTGCACTGATCCCAACACTACGCCATGTCTTGAGCAGCTGACGGAGAGAGAGAGAGAGAGAGAGAGAGAGAGAGAGAGAGAGAGAGAGATTACGACCCCGCCACTCGTGAAGAAATAGCTCGTTCAAACCTCGTTTGGCAGAACTTGATACCTACGTAGTATTTGGCGCAGTTCAATCGCGGGTGGCACGCGGGGAAACCTGGTGATCATAAATCAGAAGAAGACAGCCAACCAGAAGCTGGTGAATATGAAGATGATGAAATGGCTGAAGAAGTCGATCCTACGGACGCTGCCCCTGGCGGCGGTGAGCCAAGCGACTCGGGTATTACGGGCGTTACGTGCGAGACGGATATTCCGATCGACCCCGAGGGCGTTGTCACCAGAGATATGGGTCTATCTCTTGGGAGGCATATGGTTTACCGTGCGGAGTCTATTGGCTGGATAAAGACACGCATCGTTGAAATACGAAACGCCGATACGTACTTAGGTGGACATAAACGCAAGGTCTCCATTAAGAATCTGGCCCCCAGGAGGCCGGGCGGCATCGATCTGAATCCTGACCGATGCCCCATGCAATATGCACCTGGGATGCTGGCAGGAGCCGCGACAAAGGCAACTCCCAAGCCGCAGCCAGAGACGATCGATCTTCCTTCGTCTTCTGACTCCTCAAGCCTATCTCTGGGCCCTGATCGTCCCAAGCTCAAGAAAAAGAAGCGGGGGGGGGCCCAGGTGATCCCAACCCTGGGGGCAGCAAGCAGCAGCGACATGCGGGGCAACCTGCTGATCGACAACGATCCAGAGAACCAGCAGCGGCCGCCGCGGCAGCTAGATTTCAGGGCACCAGTGCGCCGACTCCAAAAGAACCTGTGCCACGTCGCGGCCCTGCACGAGGTCGGGCGCAGAGGGCAGGATGGGCGCTTGCGCCGGGAGGAAGGACAAGGGATGCTTCCTCCACACAACGTGGCACTGAGAAGCTCCTTGCTACCGCGCCATAGGGGCCAGGATCAGTGCCCAGAGATAAGACTGCCGAGCCCTACAACATCAAGGAGAAGAAACGCCAGGACTTCGATATCAGTACCCCGCTAGGAACTCCCAGGACGCCCAGAGGTTCTGTTGGCGCTGCCGCATCGGCGGCGAGCGCTGCAGCGCCTGCCGCGCCAATAGCAGCCCCGCGTTCCGCGGGGCGACCTGCTCGGTGTTCTGCGGGGCAACCTTCTCAGAGTTCAGCGGGGCATCCTGCCCCTGCGTTGGAGGTGCCGCCAGGATGTCAACAGTTCTGGGAAAGGATGCACACTTCCAACCGCACGAAGATCCTTCCAGCGTATCATCAGCGGAATGATGACGGGTCTGGCCGATACATGGTGGTGCAGTGCAACATCATGGACACTGCTGTCCATCATGACCCAGGTGCGCACACGCGCCAAATAGTGCGCAACATTATGCGGGCACGCCCAGTACTCACGTTTGACTCTGAAGGGGAATCTGTGGGACACATCCTCATATCAGAAAATGTTCACAAGCCGAAGTTCAAGTTAGACGATCAGCGTAAGGTTTCCGAGTGGTTGACGACTGCCTTCCGTCGCACGCCGTTTCACAGAGGCGAATTGTCGGACATATCCATTCGGGAAGTGACGACGTATGATGAGCACGACGGATGGGCAGAATTATCACAGCTGCTCAACATATGACCTGCGGAAGGATTTGAGAGCCACCACCACAAGCACCTGGACAGGGTGCGCTACGAGCTCAAGAACCAGCACTGGGCGTGCCAGGCATATGCCGTCTTGGAACTTATCGGTATGGTTGATGAGTCTGGAATGAAAAAGAATAGGCTGCATATCAAGTAGATGAAGTATTCCTGCGAGAATCACGACACAGACTTCATCCGTCCAAGTGACGGACATAGCAGCCCTTGTATTAAGTGCCCTGAGTCCTTATATATATATATATATATATATATATATATATATATATCAGAATTACGGACCTGTCCGCTCCTGGGGCACCCTGTTATTTCACTCATGGAAATCCATGGGAGGACATGCCGAGTATGCTTAGTATTGGATTATCATGCCGCGCCGACGACACCATCAAGAAGAGGGGCAGACAGTTTGTACATGGCTGCCCATACCGTCCTGGTGATAACCGGATTCAGCCAGGCTTGCGCGTCGATTCGGAGGTCCTGATCATGGTCAGTTTGAAGAGCCTAGTTCGGGACAACATTCCGATTTGGCGCTCAGCTATATAACGACATCGTCATGACAGCGGGCCAGAATGGCAGGGTTCTTCCAACTCACATCGCCCAGTTGATCGGGATTCTGCCCAGCCCCGATTGTCAGTTTAATTGTGTGGGACAGGTATGGAAAAATCCTTTCTGTATTTGCGGACAGTAATCTGCCGTATCCGAGCATTGAAGATATGTACGAGATCCGCAATGGTGCATCATCCTTGAGGAATTGGTTCTTCCCAAATACCCCTTACAATTTGAAGTGCCCCGATCCGCCTCCGGTTCAGGAGGTCGTGTTCTCAATTGTGCTCATGATGGGTGCATATCATGCGGGGGCACTTGCAGGGGGATCTGATGGATCATGGATACAGGCTCAGAGCGCCGATGTGACAGGTATTACACCAAGTGGTATTACGCCCTCCGACACTTTGTACGTCAACGATCCGTGGCGTGCTCATGTACAACAATTGCCAGTACCTGCAGGGCAACCTGCTTCATTTGCTCCTATGAGCAGAGCTACTACACCATTTGGTACTCCATAGAGTGCTGGGAGCAACAACAGCTCGCAGGCGAGGCTCCAAAGCATTCGGATGGATCCGCAGCTTTATCAGGTTTTACAGGCGACATCGCCATGCGCATCGCCACGTCCACATGCGGGGCAACCTGCTTTTCCTGACCCATACGCCATGCAGAGAAGTTCAGTTGGTCAGTAAGAGTGGATGCATCGGCAGATGCGTGAGGCCGTCAGAGCATGCGGAGGGATGGCATTTACCTCCCTAGTGCCAACTGGAAGCCGCCGTGGGAGTATGTTCCGGATCCAAATCCATTACCAGACACCCCCAATCGGTTCGGTTATGCGCCAGCATTCTTCAGCCATCCGACTTGCGATCCAACGTCTGCTGATCGCCCCACAGCAGCGCCAATGGATCATCCACTCTATCCTGATTATCACGCTCAGGTGAGTGGTATTCCCCGGTTGGGAACACAGCCCGAGAACCCATATGTTCGGGCGACGGCCGACGACTTCGACCAGTCGCAGCTGACACGTGGCTCAGGGCATGCATCAGGTGTGCCTGGACAGATACCTCACTATGGTTATCTGGCTCCCTCCATGGATCAAGATGTGCAGCAACAGGCCCCAGGCCTGGCACTGCCGCCGACAATGGGGGAGTTGCGCCCTGAGGTCCTAGCCATACACGAGGTGCAGCAGGCCAATTTGGCTATGCAGGCTACTCGTCAGCGCCGAAATCAGGATCGTCAGGCCAACAGAGTGCTGAGCCGGGCGGGGCAACCTGCTAATCGCAATCTAGCAGGGACACCTGCGAGCAGTCCAGCCATGGTTGTATCAATGCAGCTACCGACGGTATCACCTATTCGGTTCGAGGCTGGTGAATCCACCCTGGAGCGTCAGACGCGTATCAGGCCATCGGCAACACCGCCCATCGTCAGAGACGGCGACTTCGGTAAGTGTGCCATATGGCTGGACCAGTCCATGAACCACGACAAGGTCTGGCGCCTCCAGTGCGGCCACATATTCCACGCACAATGCTGGGATCGAGTGGTATACGCTCATGTTAATAGACATCTGGCTGGGAAGATGGAAGGTTCCGCATGTGAGGCCCCCTGCGCTATATGCAGGGGTGTTGGCCTCGTTACGGCCGGGTTTCACTACGCCCGTGCTGGAGATCAGAATTCACTCAATCGTCATGAAGATATACTCCGAGGGGCGAACGAGCTCAGGGATCTCCGTGAAGAGCTCAACCGCGTGACGGCGATGATGACGGGCACCGCAGCAGTCTCGATGACGACACCAGCGGGGCAACCTGCATCACCAGCCAACGCGGGGCCAGCAACGGAGGCAACCACACTTGTGGGGACACCTGCCATCGACATGCCCATGCCATTGGTGGCAGAGACCGACAACAACGCAGGGGCACCTGCTAGATTAGCTCCACCTTCGGTGCCGGTGAACGACACGTGGTTGAGGCGCATGGACAGGGCTGCCGACAGGAGCGCTCGACGGCTTCAGTCTTCGCACGCATGCATGTCATATGGGCGAGATCTTCGCCGCGCAGTCAGCGCAGGACGGAGAGCTCTGCAAGCATGCGCAGTGGCAACAGTTGGACATCCGAACGCGACATGCTGCATATTGTATTTATGATAAATACTGATGGTCAGATGGGCATGCACGCGGATGAGGACACGTTCCTGCACTTACCCACTACCTCCACATATCGCCCCCGTGACTCATCCCTCAACCCCCCAACCCCCCGGCCGGATTTCTTTTCTTCTTTCCGCGGGGGGTCAACCTTCGCGGCGACCCGTTAAACCCGGGACCCCTGGCGGCGCATGGATTTCTTTCCTTCTTCCCCGCGCGCGTTGCCGCTGGAACCCCTGAACCCCTCCGACCACCGTGCAACTCGTACTTGAGTACAACTGGTACTATCATGTCCTATCGCGCAGTTGTTCCTAGAGAGCACGTTGTCCTGCCGTGCAAATATTCGAGTGCAGCTGGTAATATTCTAGTGCAACCGCGATTAAGGTATTGTTGCATTGCACTTACAGTCTCGGCTCTCAGGCTTTTCTTCCTCTGGTTGCGCTTGGGGGGGTGGGGCCCCTCGCGCGGGCACCCCCGCGGCTGGGAGTTCATTCCTCTTCCGGAATTTGAGGGGGGGGGTAACCCCCGTGCTCGAACCCCATCGCCAGGGTTTTTTCTTTCCTCCGCGGAAGCCGGACCCCCTGGGTTCTTCGGCGCGCCCATTTTTTTTTCTTTCCGGTTGGGCTTCCATGGGTCTTAGGTTGGAGTCACCCGGGTGATCTCCACATCACACCCATATACGTATGACGAATATCCTACAGCCTGGATCTTGGAAAAGAATCTTATTGCGGAAGAAGAGGCTCGTGGGTATATTATTGTTTTCACATCGTTGTCGAGAAACGACTGGGTGTTGGAGCAAGGGCGCCGCAAAGGCTAGCGGGTACACAGTTTCTGAAGTTCCTGGGCTACTTGATGAACGCCGTGAGCTAGCCTTGGCAGCTAACAGTGGAACTATGATTCCTGGTATGTTGACTATCCTTTTCGATATTGGAAGTTACATCAATCTCATTGGATTAAAGACGGCATAGACCTTTGAGCAGGTAGCACGCTCCCACGGACACGCCATTAAAGGGCTTAACCTCACAAAGAGGCTTTACGTGTCAGGAGTGGGACATGGCGCCGCGATCTGTGCTAAACCCCTGCATTGCAAGATTGCATGCGAAGAAAAGGGAGATCCTGCGGGGCGACCTGCCGTGCCGAGACTTGACGCGTACTCAGCAAATGTAGCTGCGGGCTCCGGGGGGAACGCCCCCGCCATCCTGGGTCTGAGGAGCATGTCCAACATGAGGGCCATCCTGATCCTTGAGCAGGGGCGCGAGAAAGTGATCAACCCTGGCGTGGAGATGCACAAGGTCCTAGTCGGAGAAGGCGCCAGGATACTCAACCGAAGGAAGACACCTTCCGGACATCTGGCGTTCGAGGCCGGCGAGTACGAGATGGCTACAGAGGATCAAGGGTCGATGTCGTTTATTATCACGGCCAGTCCTCAGTGCGAAGAAGCTCCATTATTCGTTAAGGAGGTATCCGATCCAGAGCCAATATCAGGGGCACCTGCTGTGAATGATGCTCACGCGTACATGATGTCACAAGATACGAAGAGCATCAGTTTCTCGATCAACGACGAGACGCTCACTTTCGCGATCCAGACTTTGGTGAACAACACCTTGAAGACATGGCATTGTATAAATTACCCCAGTGCGACCCAACCTAGAAGTTGGAGCCCCTAGAACAGCAGCATTAGTTGCTATGCCATGCCATGCCATGCTATGCTGCGCTATGTTATGCCATGATATGGTATGGTATGATATGGCATGCTGCGTTATGTTATGATATGTTATGCTAAGCTATGATGTATAATGCTGCGCTGTGCTATGCTATGCTATGCTACGCTAAGCTGCGCGATGCGGTGCTATGCTGTGTTATTCTCTGTTATGCGATGCTATGATGTGCTGTGCTGTGCTGTGCTGCGATATGTTATGCTGTGCTGTGCTATGATATGCTATGTTATGCTGCGCTGTGCTATGCTATGCTGCGCTATGTTATGATGTGCTAAGCTTAGATACGCTAAACTAAGCTAAGTTACAGCTATGCGAAGCTAAGATGAAGCTCAGCTAAGCTAAGCTAAGATGAGATACGCAAATCTAAATTGAGGGGGCGCAGCTGGGGGAACCGCGGGGCGGGGGCCGGGGGAGCCGCCCGGGGCGGGGTGCTCTGCCCGGCCCCATTTAAGCTAACAGAGTAAGAACCCTCCAGGCAGAGCCTGGGTAGGGAATGTATCCTTTGGGACTACCCCTACCTCGGCTGACAAAGACTTCGCCCTCCGCAATTTGCAGGCGAAGATATATCAGGCCATCCACGAGGAGGGTACGAAGTGGACGCCCCCGATGCACAGGCTGGGACACCCGCGGAAAGGGGATGATACCGCTGAGAAGTTTGATGGTCGCTTTTGACAAGCTGAAGTGACGTGTCTGTGCCCCGAGGGCTCGCCGCATCGACGCCTGCCGTCGACATGTCTGCTCAAGTCTTTGAGGGGCCCAGCCTGCCCCCAGCCTATGGTCGCGCGCGGCCTAGGCTTCTCAGTCGTTTGCCACTTGAGTGCCATAGGCGTGGCGCGCTGGTGGTGGCAGCCTGCGCCGAGGCTGCCGCCTGCCGCTCCCGCGGCGGCTGCAGGTGCTGTCCAGCCCGAGTTCTCGGTGCTGGAGCGGGAGGAGCCGCTCGAGGTGCTGGTCCCACTGTCGGACTGCATCGCGGCAGCTGTGGGCGCCAGTCCGCCGTCGGGGCGCCCGTCGCCGTGCACCCCTTGCCCGGCCTGCCCAGAGGCAGGCGAGTCGTCTACGCCTTCCTGGACGCTGCAGATCGGGACTGGGCTCCTGGGGCTGCTGTTCGTGGAGAGCGCCAAGCTCGTGCTCGCTCTTGCCCGTCGGCTCGGGAGCGCGTTGCGGCAGGTTGCTGGAGGCGTAGGCCCGCGCCCTCGCGTCGCCCTTGGCGACCGTGCGCGCACCTCGCCAGAGCCCGAGCGTGGTCTGGCCGAGGCTGTTGACTTCCACGCCCTCGCTCTCGAGCAGGCGCGGGCCAGCCAGCTCAAAAGCTCGCTTTCGCAGTGGTGGCTGGATCTTTTTACTTGGTCAGATACCGCGCACCTGGACCCGTCATTTTCCACGAGAGGTCGACTTTGGGCGAGAGGGGTGCGCTGTCCTACATCTTGACTCCCGATGGCGACAGCTACGATGAGGGCAATGCGCCGACGCCGGACATCGCGAAGGTCATCAGGCTCGTGGGCCAGGGCGGTGCTCCAGCTGGCGTTGGAGGAGCTCACGTGCATCGGTTTCGGCGTCTTCCGAGTGCTGCTGAGGCTTGGGCTGAGATCGGGCGCGGAGTCGCGGCTGGTTTTCCGCGGCCAGCTGGCAACACCCTCAACCTTGAGCTCGCTGCTGGGAACGCTCTCGGGGTGGCGGCCGGCGCCCGCCCCCTCGTCGACCCGGGCGCACCTGCCGCGGCCCCCGCGGCCGTGGCCGCTGGCGGCGCCCCAGTGCTGGACGGGGGAGTCGGCGCCTTGGTCGCTGCCCTTGGCGGCGCTGCTCCCCCGCCCGCCCGTCGGCCTTGGCGCCGGAGCGCGTCCGGCGGCCGCGCCGGCGGTCCCTGGGGCCTTGGCGGTCCCTCCGCCGGCCGCCGCGGCTGCGGCTGCGCCGGCCGCTGCCCCTGAGGCGCCCGTGATGGCGCAGCCCGTCCTGGCGCCTGCGCCTGGGCCCCCGGCTGCTGGCGCTGGCGCGGCCCCTCCCGACCCGCGGGTCTTGGCGGCCTCCTTCGACATGCTGGGGCAGCGCCACATCGAGTTCAGGGAGGGGGTGCTCAGGCTGGTCGAGCATCCCTTGCCAGACTGGAGGCTCTCCGGGCCTAGGACGTGCCTCTGGGTCTGCAGATTCATCTGCGAGAACGGGGGGGCGCCTCTTGGGCGGCATCAGATGTTCAAGACGACCTTCCGCCTCACTGGCGCGGACGTCGGCGTCGTGGAACATGAGGAGTGCTGCCGCATCCTGCAGGAGGGCGTCTGCTACGACCAGCTCAACGTGGCGTCGCTGGCGCCCTTCGAGGCCGTCAGCCGGTCGCTCCAGGTGCAGGAGGAGAGGTACCGGCACAACCTGAACGACGAGAACGATGACGAGGGCTATGACCGGCACCTCTTCCTCGGGAACCAGCACTCCTGTGGGAACCTCTGTGTTTGCCCGTTGCTGCAGTCCTTCGTAGCCGCAGAGCTGTCCCGCGAGGCCGCGCTCAAGGAGCGCCGCAAGGCGCGCGACGAACGAGCCCTCCCGAAGCCCTCCGCCAAGAAGCCTGGCAAGAAGGGACAGCGAGGGCAGGGTGGCGATGCCTGATTGCCCTGCGACGGGGATCTTGGGCGCCCCCGCCGCTCTACCAGCCCACGGCGGTCTCCGCTCCTCCCTGGCAATGGAGGAGGCCCGCCAGCGCGACCTCTTCCCGCTGCCCGCTCGGGAGCTTGAAGCCCGCAGTTTTGACAAGGTCCCTGTCAGCCGCTGTGTTGCCCGCCGCCGTCTTCGCGCTGCCCATGCTGATCGTTGGGCGGCCGAGGGCGTGGACGCGTTGAATGACATGTATGGCAGTTTTGTTCCAGCTCCGGCGTCAGCCTCAATGCAGGTCAGCGTCTGGCCCTGGATCGCGTTCGCCGCAGCTATCGACGTGTTGGTCAACCTCCTGCAGACCTCCTTTCAGGACAGGGAGCCCTCAGCGCGCTCCTGTCAGGCGCGCCTGGCTACACTAGTGGTGGCGGGCCCGTCGCTTCCTATGACGGCGACAAGATCGCCTGGCCTTCCACCTCCGGCAAGCCCATCCCGTTAACCGACTTGCTTGGAGAAGTGGACGCCTCGTGGCTTAGGGATTGGAAGGAGCACATGCTACGACCGTCTCAGGCCGCTCGGAGCCTCCGCGCGGAGGCCTGCCCCCGGGGCGCATACGCCGACCCGGTGCTGAAGCACAACGTACGTGAATATGCTACCTTTCTGAGAGAGGCCTGGCGCCGTGGGATGCTGACTTGGAAGCATGGCCACGGCGGCGACCTCGGGCTGTTTTTCGCCAGGCGCAAGGACGAACGCTTTCGGATCATTTTCGACACCCAGGTCATCAACTGTGACTTCGTGCCCGCCCCGTCGACGCGCTTGCCTACTCCTTCGGCTTTCGGCGCGCTGGAGGCGGATTGTAAGGTAAGGTTTTCATCGCCTCTGGGGACTTGGAGGCTGCTTTCTATCACATGCCGGTTCCGCCTGACATGGTCGGGCGTTTCTTCTTGCCGAGCCTGGACGCGGGACTGCTGCTGAACTGCGGGGTCTCCGACTTGCCAGCTGGCGCGGGGCAGCCGATCGCGCCGTGTCTGCGCGTGCTGCCCATGGGGTTTTCGTGGGCCCTCCACCTGTGCCAGGGCGTCCTTCGGCGCGGCATCAGCTTCGGCGGCTTCCCAGCGAGCAGCCTCATCGAGGACGGTCAGCCTGGGCGGCAGGTGCGGCACGGAGAGACCCTGTGGCCGCCGGCTACGTGGACAACTTCTTTGTGATGGGCACGGAGGCCAGTAGCACGGATCGCCACTGCGACAGCGCGCGTTTCCAGCTCGAGAAGCTGGGACTCGGTGCACGACCGGGAGCCAGCCAGCCACGACGCGGAGTTCCTGGGCCTCAGCCTCTCGGAGGGTCGGTTCTTGGCGGTCCGGCCCAAGTGCTTGTGGCGTCTGCGGCTGTCGATCGAGAAGCTCCTCCGCATTGGTAAGTGCAGCGGGCTGCTCATGAAGGTCCTGCTGGGCCATGTCACTTGGTCGGCGCTGCTCAGGCGTGAGGCTTTGTGCCTGCTGCAGGCGTCGTACGCTTTTGCCGCCAAGGCCGGCAGCCAGCCTCTGGCTATGTGGCGCTCGGTGCGTGAGGAGCTGTGGCGCGTGAGGTGCCTTCTTCCTCTTTTGCAGGCCGACGTGCTGGCTGGCTGGCACGGGCAGGTGGTCGCGTCCGACGCGTCCGAGTTCGGGCTCGGACTCGTGCGACGCCGGCTCCCGATTGACAGAGTCGCGGAGCTTGGGCGTCAATCCGAGCGTTGGCGCTACCGAGTCGAGGGAGGTTCGCGAGCTCGTGAGAGAGCACTGCATCAACTCGACTCATCGTCACCTCCTCTGCCTAGCTCTTCATCATCTACATCTCCTGGAGGCCCCTTCCTGAACGCATCGGAGGCCGTCTTCGACGAGATTCCTGGAGATGTTCTGGAGGCGTCGTCTTGGGCTGGCGTGGCAGCGGTGCAGATCTCGGAGGGCCCCGACATCTTGGAGCTCGAGGGGGAGGCTCTGGTGTTAGCAGTCCGTCATGTTCTTCGGAGTTCGCAGGCTTACGGTAAACGCATTGTCGCTCTGGTCGCTAACCTGCCCCTGGCCCTTGCGGCCACCAAGGGGAGAGCACGATCTCGTCATCTTAGAGGTCCTCTTCAGAAGCTAGCAGCTCTCAGCTTGGCCTCGGGATCTCGGGTCTACGCTCGGTGGATCGCTTCGGAGCTCAACCCATCGGACCCGCGCCCACGTGGGCTCAGAGGGCGGTTCTCGGGCGCGCGCCCTTTGCGCGCCCAGACCGAGCCTTCTCCTGCTGCCCAGACTGGCGGCGCCGACAGTTTGACAGCTGATGGCGCGGCGAGTGCCTCGGACGTCGGGCGGCAGTCGGCAGTCGCAGGGGCGCGCCGCGCTGGCGCAGAGCCTGCTGCAGTGCAGGAGGCCCGTCACCGGGCTCACCTCCTTGGAGCAGCTGGCGATCAAGGAGTCGACCGAGGAGCTCTACCGCGTGGCGGGCCGCAAGTTCACAGACCACTGCATCCTCCACCAGATCTCCTGGACCACCCTCCGCGAGCTGAACCTGGCCGTGCTGATCTTCCTAATGGTGTCCTTCGTGTGCTTCCTCCGCCCGTGCGAGTGCTTCGAGTTGAAGGTGCAGCCCTTGGTGGCTCCCTCCGCCATGGCGGGGCCCGCCTACCAGGCGTGGGGGCTCCTGCTCCATGACGTGGCGGAGGGCCAGCCAGGCATGACGGGCCTTCTCGAGGTGTCGGTGCGCGTGGACCTGGTCGCATGGCCCAACCCGCTGCTCGAGGCGTTCTCGATGGCGACGCCTCCCGGGCAGCTCTCGTGGGCTCTCAGCCCTGCGGAGGTACGCAAAGTGTTCGCCCAGGGGGTGTCGCTGCTGGGCTTGGACGGTCTCAGGCTTTACCTCTACTACCTCAGGCACGGCGGAGCGTCGGACGACCTCCGGACCAGTCGGAGGACAGTGGAGCAGGTCCGGCGCCGTGGGCGCTGGGAGGCAGCCTCGTCGACGGCCAGGTACGCCAAGGAGTCCAAGCTGCTGCGCAAGGTTGGCCTCGCCCCGAACAGCACTTCCTGTTCGGATCCTTCGTGGAGGAGAACTTCCAGGATCTCGTGGGCAGCGGCTTCCTCCACGCGGGAATCTTCGACCAGGTGCCCGACCCGCTCAAGCTGCTCATAGCGCGCCTAACCACGGCGGCTGCTGCTGGTCTGCCGAGTTTCGCCTTCCTGAGCTCCGCCCGAGCGGCGCGGAAGCGGCCGGCCAGCGCAGGCAGCGCAAGGCCGGCCGCTCGCCGCCGCTGAGCCTCTCTACCGCCGGCATCTTGCGCCGGCTGTGGCAGGAGCTCCAAATTGCCATGCAGCAGGCAACGCGGCGGCCCCTTTGCGTCTTTCTGGAGCTGTTCGCCGGCGCTGCAGGGATCTCAAAGAAGCTGCGGGCGGCTTGTTACGGCGTCGTTCCTATTGACATTCAGTTTGGTGTGCATGGGAACCTACTGGTGCGGTGTGTTGAGCGTCTCATCAAGGGGTGGATTAGCTCCGGCCTCGTGCTCGGTATGTTATTCGGTACACCTTGTACGTCATGGTCTCAGGCGCTCCGGCAACCGCTGCGGAGCGATGACTTTCCCATGGGCCTTGACTCGCTCACTGATTCGCAGCGTGCTCGTCTGACATTGGGTAACGCCACGCTGTTTGTCACCTGTAGACTCATAGACGTGTGCAGACGCGTTCGTGTGCCAGCCTTCCTGGAGAACCCAGACAGATCGTTAATGTGGCTGGCTCCTCGTCTGATCAGTCTGACTCGCGGCTCTGATTTCTCCAGTGCTCGTTTTCATCCGTGCAAATTCGGGGTGCCTTGGAAAAAGTGCACGCGTGTCGTTTCTTGGAATGGAGGCTGTCTCTCGCGATTGCAGCGCTGGTGTCACGCCAACGGCAAGATCTGTAGTAGAACTGGCCTGCAGCATCAGGAGCTCGCAGGCAGGGCTCCAGGTGGAAAGCACTGGACCGCCATTGCCGCTGCCTATCCTCCTGCGCTCTCAAAAGCTCTTGCAACTTCAATGATAGAGGCTTCTGCATCTCTTAGGGTGTCGACGCTCTGGAACAGGTTTAAACCTTGAGTTTCTGTTTCGGCCATCCTGGCCAGTCGTTTTCCTGTTCGGGTCTGGGAGTCTCTCCGAGTTGCGCCTGAGCGCCTAATCATTTGCCGCTGCGAATGATGTGCCTTGCTCCAGACACGATAAAAAAAAGCAGCTCCTGGCGTTCCCTGTGGGACTGAGGGCCAAGTCTCTGGTCGCTTTTGACAAGCTGAAGTGACGTGTCTGTGCCCCGAGGGCTCGCCGCATCGACGCCTGCCGTCGACGCGTCTGCTCAAGTCTTCCCTCCCTCCTCTCCCTCTTTCGCCTCGCCTCCCCCTTTTCGCTCCTGCTCGTCCTGTCCCCCTTCTTCAACTGGCCGTTCTCAGAAGGTCTTTGTTCACGTGAATGTTCTTGCTTAGGGGAGTCGCCCCGAGTTGCGCCTGAGCGCCTAATCATTTGCCGCTGCGAATGATGTGCCTTGCTCCAGACACGATAAAAAACAGTTCCTGGCGTTCCCTGTGGGGCTGAGGGCTAAGTCTCTATTTATACTTCGAGCAGCGGCTCTGTAGCGCAGCATGGCACAGGCATTTGGGCGCCCCCATCGCCAAGCGAGTGACGGGGGCAGGCGCGCGCCACGGCCACTCGCGCTTGCTCATGCAGGTCGAACATTCAGGTGCTGTCAGCGAACGCGGAGAAACTTGCATTCTTTTCCCAGGCACCGGCTGCGCGTGCCAGGGACCGTGGCAAGCCCAGCTGCGTGGCCGCTGCAGGAAAAGAAGGAGTGTCGCATCATTATCATTCTCGTGCACTTGTCATTGAGGATATACAGACAGCTTGCGCTGAATTCCGAGCCCGTGGATACATGTGTGATCGTATTACACGTACAGAGGTAATGACCTCCTCTGGTGCACAGTATTTGGTCGCATTACTCTCGGGTGATTACCAACTGTTGTAGGTGGCAACACCTGCTGACTGGTGTGGGAGGCTGCCTGGCAAGAGGGCAGGGCCAGGCTACCAGCGCATCCCAAATCAGATGTCTATGGCTCGGGCTCTACGTATGACTATTGTACTTGTGGGACCACCAGGATACTTCTGGAAACAAGGTCCCATACGATATGCTATTGAAGGTTTTGATTTACATGTCACGCGTATGCGTTTCTGCCACTTCTGCGTTAAGTACGACCGCACTAACACGTTGCCCAGCGGATCATATCTGCAAGTGGCGACTCCGTGTACGCGCATCCCCACCAACCTATGGCGATGCGCATGCAATATAGCAGAGAAGCCTGCAGAACCTACTGAGCATATTCTAGACTGGCATGCGCAAGGTGCTCAGAAGCCGAATGGCGTAACAAGATGCTAGCGATCACGACCGCAAGGTTAATTGATCAAATGAACTTACATAATGCACAGAAATCTCGCAAGCGCTGTGCATCTTAGTACCGATACTCGTGTTGATAGAGGAGCTCGAACTTACGTTCAGTCTCCTGCGAATGGCCCCGAGTGGGGCCATGTTGCGAGGCGGGCGACGATGAACCTGGACGATAACACGATCATCCAGGACATCAAGATGCAGGACCAGCCGGCTGGGCACAACTACAACGCACCATTACCTAATGGTGTTACCAACATCCGTACTCGACTGTACTGGGAGCAGCGGGACCCGACTCTCTTGGGAGATGGCAGCTCGCGCCCACGCTCAAGGCGAGTGGCGATCATCGGTGGCGATCGCCCCCTGTTAAGGCCCAGTGAAGCGACCACCCCCCCCTTTAAGTTTCGTTCAGTGCGTCGCCCGAGCGTCGCCCGTGCGCCGGCCCTGGTTTGCGTCTCTGTCCCGGATCCTGGCCCCCCAGAGTGCGTGGGCGACATGTGGCGCGACCTCGGAATTTCTCTGGCGATATATAGGTTTCCGACGCCGGTGCGCCAGCAGCCATTTTGGCGGTCGCGGTGCATTCCTAGTTCGACGGTCCACCAACGCGTTCTGTTCCCAATTCGGCGCAAGAGGATTTGCTGGTGCTCATTGTCGGGGGCGCCAACCGTTGCTGAGGACGAAGACGCCTCGCGTTGATTGGGGTCTGCGCGTGTCGCGCCACGGCGGGGGTGACGTCGCGTCGCGCGACGCGGCGCCACTTCGCCCCGTCGCATCGCGCCCCGCACCCCCATGCCGTTTCGCGCCAATCCTCCTGCCCCCCCCTCTTCTTTCCTCTTCCCCTCGTCCAACGCGCTGCGCGTTCTGTCTCGTTTGCGAAATTTGTATTCAGTTATTTTGTGTCAGGCTGCCGTCCTGTCCGCCCCCCTACTCACCCCCCGTTGTCCTTCCACGCTCCTGGAAATTATTCTCGCCCTCCTCGCTCCCGCCGCCCCCCTTCGATCGCCTTCTATCGCTCCCGCCGCCGCTGCGCCGCCCCCGCGCGCCCCCTCCTCGCCCGTCCGTTCCCATTTCCGCCCGCCCTTCCCTCGCCTCACTTCCATCCTCTTTTCCCCCCCCAATGCGTCGGCGGGCGAGACGTCGCCAAATTGCTGCAGCGACGGACTGATGTTCAAAATCTGACGGGGCGTGCGCTTGAAATGGATTAGTCCGTGCGCGCTGCATCTCCACGTCGTCTATTGGTCTCCTCGCGTTGATAGTTCTCACGCGCGTGTGTCGCTATTCCTACGATTGCCGCGCGCATCCCTTGATCGTTTCGCCAGCGGGCCGCGCAGTTCACATGCCGCCAGGAGCCCACGGCGCCCTACGAGCGATTCGCGCGCGACCTGCGCGCGACGCGCGATTGACTTGAGCGACGCCCGCGCGACGCACGCGCGACGCGCGCGCGACGCACCCCGATCGAGCGCGATGCACCCCTGCCAGCGCGCGACGCACGATCGACCCGCGCGACGCACGCGCGACGCACGCGCGACGCGCGCGCGACGCACGCGCGACGCACGCGCGACGCACGCGCGACGCACGCGCGACGCATGCGCAACGCAGTCGCGACTTTGCCCGCCCCCAGCGTTTTTCCGAGCAGCAATGCGCAACGGCCGTCGGTCCGCCGTGCTTGCGCCGTTCACAAGTGGCGGCGGCTGCGTCCTCCATTGCGCCAGGAAGGGCGGCGCTTGCCCTTGTGATTCCTTGTTCCTTCCTCGTCGCCCCTCCTCTTTTGTCATTCCTCCTCCTTCGTCCTCTCTCCTGCCTCGTCTCCCTCTCTCTTCCCCTTCTCCTCCTCCGTTCTGCCGGCCTCCCTCTGTTCGTCCCTCCCTCCTCCTCTCTCGTCTTTGTTTTTTTTCCCTTGCCACCCCGTGTCCCTCCTCATTTTCTTTTCTCCTTCGGCCCCCCTTCCACGGCCGCGGCGCGTCGCCGCGAGCGGCGCCCGCGCCTTCCGCGAATGGCCCCGCCGCTGGCGGTGGGAGAGGAAGATTACGAGGAGAAAAGGAGGAAGGGGCGGGGCAGGGGCGCGAGGCGGGCGCGGCGGCAAGGGCGGCCCGGCATGGGAATGGGGGGGAGGGGGGGAGGGCGGAGCGGGCGGGTGTTTCTGTAATGGTCATGTTGGTGATCATGGTCGTGGTTCCTTCAGATCCACATGGGGGTGGCGGAGACGGGGGGGGCGATCAAACCGCCGCTGAGTGAGCCAAGGGGTGTTCAAAACACAACCAAACACGCTCAAAACACAACCAAACGCACGCGGCTGCACAACAATGCGCAACGTCCATGGATGCCGTTATGGAGGAGGGCCGCCACGCGAGACCACTTCGACGCAGCGGGTATGTAGAATGGGCGCTTTGCAACAATATTTCGGTGCAATCACACAACAGTGTAACATATATGACGACGCACAGGTTTCGTACATTTACACGAGCGAACCGCCGCCTGAAGCCTGATCGGACCCCTTGGCGGTATCCCCAAGTCCACTGCGCCTGCAAGCATAAACCAGTTGCAAAATGACGACAGCAACGCATCGTTCCTGCAACGCACAACGTACCACAAATCCGGATCATCATTATTTCGGCATGTGCATCTGTATTTGCACATGCACATGTGCATATGTTTGTGCGTTTGCACTTTGCAAGCCCCTCGGAGGACGAGCCCCCCGAGGCATCCAAAGGCTCCCAGACATCCCCGACGACCCCCGAAGAGCCCAAGCAGACACCAGGGACCACAAAGGGTCTCCGAGGGCTGCCATGGACCTCCGAGGATCGCAAGGGGGATTCCCGGAGACCACCGAAAGCCGCCAGAGGCAGCCGAAGCCCCCCGAAACCCACCGGCCCCCAAGACGATCACCAGGACCGCGAGCCCTGGCGGCTTCCAAGGGCCCCGAGGACCCTGGAAAGGCTCGGGGCTTCCGAGAGCCTCCAGGGGCGGCCGACAACCTGCAGAGGCTTCGGACATACGCCGAAGACCTCGCATGACTGCCAAGGACTCCAGGGACGGCCCTAGGAGGAGCGCTGGAGGCCTCCGACGGGGCCACGCCGAAGGGCTTCCCACCGGCGCTTCGGGGAGCCCGCCGTCCCCCGAGCAGCGGGCCCAGGGGGCAAGAGGAGCGGGCGCCGGCCAACCGCCGCCGCGACGACGACGACGACGAGGGGGAGGGGGGAGGGGAGGGGCGGAGGGAGGGAAGGGGGGAGGCAGGAAGGGAAGGGGAGGGAAGGGGGGAGTGATGTAGGGAGGGATGGAGAGTCAAGGCGGGGAGGGAGAGGATGGAGTCAAGGCAGGGGGGGAGAGGGTGGACGGGGGCCCTATCCTCGATTACCTCGAGAGGCAAGGAAGCGGGTCGGGGAGCCGAGGGCATTCCCAGGGACGTCGCGAAAAGGTCTTTTGAGAGAGCAACGGCCCATCAAGATGCCGTTGTGTAGTAGCGCTTTCTCATGGTGAGCTATATTGAGAGGAATTGAGAATATTTGAGAGATTTTGAGAGGAATTGAGAGAAATTGAGAGAAATTGAGATATAATATCCCGGGGACGACCCAAATTGAGAGAAATTGAGACAGAAAGGTTCGCTTGGTGAGAAACTTTGAGACAAATTGAGACAACTAGTGCCGTCTGGTTCAGGACAATTGAGACCGCGTAGCCTGACTTGGCGAAGGCAGCTGAGCGTGTTCGATGGCAAACCGCATCGGAGATCCTCACGGGACCGCGGCCGCGCAGTGGCACCCGGACGCCATCCTCGCTTCTATTCCCTCCTCCTCTTCCCTCCTCCGCTGTCCACTCCTTCCTCCTCGCCCCCCATCCTTCCTCCCCCTCCCTCCTCCCCCCCGCTCCCCTCCTCCTCCCTCCTCCTCGCTCCTCCTGCCTCCCCCCGCCCCCTGGGCAACGACGACAGCAGTGAGAGGCGATGCGCTTTGAACGCGAGGTGCAGCGATGGCCCTGGCCTGCCCAGGCAGGGGCTTGGGGGGGGCAGCGGGGCGGGGAGGGGCGTGCGAGGGGCCTCGGACAGGGGGCCAAAGTACTCTCGCGAAAGGGCCCGCTAGCATGCACCCGTCCCGCACCAGTCGCGAACACCAGAAACATGAAGATAGCGGGGGCGGTGTCTAAACGAGCAGCAGGGTCAAACCATGCGCCCCCGCGATGTTGGTTCATTACATAGTGTGCCATTCTAGCTACGAGGATTCAGACGCGGCCTTGCTCAGAGAACGCGTCATCTAGAGTACGATGGGCCTTGACCTGGGACCAAGAAATCCGGGGCCCCGGCGCGACGTGGCCCCGCGCCCCCCAGTAGTGGCTGAAGAAGGTGGCACCCTTCAAGATTTAGGCGCGCTGCGCGACTCCTCGGAAATGAGCCGTGCAATCCACTGCCAATTCCAAGGATCATTCGAGAGCGCGACCTCAATGGCGCATCACTTCGCGCGAGGACAAGGGCCATGCCAGACGACCGCTCCTGAACGCTAATGCGCGCGCGCCCCAAACCTGTTCGCTTCGCCCGAGCACGAAGCCGGCCGTCACGAAGCCCGCCCAATCACCAAACTGCAATCAAAAACTCGCGCGCAATGGGCACCCTCCGAGGAAGATAAAGATCATCTCGCGCCGGACGGCGCGCTCAACTTTCGCCCCCCCCGTCGACGCCACCCCCATGTGGATCTGCATGAGTGGTCGCGTTCGTCGCCTTGGTCGCGTTGGCGGCGGTCGTGCCGCTGGTGGTGGGCGGGTTGGTGGTGGTCACGTCGGTGATCGTGCTGGTGTCGGTCGTTGTGGTGGTCGCTAGAAGCGTGGTGGTCGTGGTGGTGGTGATGGCGGTAAATGGTGTTGGTCGTAATCGTCGCGGTGGATGTGGTTGCGGTCGCATCCGTTTGTGGTGATCGTGGCGGCGGTAGTTTTGGCGCTGGCGGCGGTTGCGGCGGCTGCGGCGGCGGCTGCGGGACCTGCTGGCCGATCGCCGGGGTGCGTTTTGCAGCATCGCTGCATTTGTAATGCAGGGGGATTTGCTGCTCTGCAGAGGTAGCCCAGCGGCCGCATTTTTCTCGCCAAGAGGGCCGCAGCGTGGGCGACTTTCTTTTCCCCGAAGGCGACCAGCCTTTTCAGCGGCCGTGGAGAGGGCGACGCGCGTGCGATCCGCCCCGTGGACGTCCGCCGCGCTGGCGACGCACTCGCCAAATTGCCCCCTTGCGAGGGCGACGTGCACGTTCGAGAGGACGGCTGGCCTTTTCGGCGGCCGACGCACGGGCGGCGCACGGGCGACGAATGCGCGACGCAGCTCCTGTCGCGAAGGGGGGGGGGGTCAGCACGCCGGTCGCTTTACTGGGCCTTAACACCGCCCCCCTCCCCCTCCGATTGAGCGCGGCCGCGTGCCCCCCTCTACTCCCGAATCTCCGACACTTAGCTCACCTGAGACAGAACGACAGACAGCGTTACCAACATATGCCATAATTAAACAAATAGGAAACAGAAAGCAGACGCATAAGCTGGCATCAAACCACGCAAGATACCCAAAATAGTCGAAGAAGGCAACGACGACTGTGGAGACGACCTGAAATGACTCGGGTGTAGCACGTACTACACCGATGTACCTCTGGACCCCGACACAGATAGCGACGATGGAGAGGAGACCTTCATCGCATTACTTGCGGGGCAACCTGCTGCATCCTACGCAGATGTATCCTCCATAATCCCCACCCTGTGCTACGGATGACACAACAAGGTTGATATGTTAGAATTGCGTGGAGGAATTGGAGGCGCGTCCCAACTCGCATTCAGCCGAGGTCTGTCTTCAGGGGGAAACCTCGACAAACGCACTTTCGTTGATCTTGGCAACAGGGAGGTCCAAGATGCAGTGATGCATTATCTAGACGTTTGTTTCGTCGAGGTTGTCATGTTACAGCCCAACGGCAGAACAATTGATTTACCTTCCTATTGCAATGCAAAGGTTAACCACGACACCTGGCATGAACATCCTAAAGAAGATTTGCCACATACCAAGTTCTGTGGGAAGGCGGCTGCACGTCAAAATGATCCTCGACGATTTTACTTCAGAGAACAACCAGTAGGGACTTGGGTGGATCAGATACCACCATGGACTACGTTGGCCAAAAGCAAGGGCATGTGCAAGGTGAACATGGATCAATGCACTACTGGCTTACGTGATTCCCATGGGGTACTGATACGAAAACCGACCGAGATCATGGCCAACCATCGTCTATCATTCACCCCTTTTTGAACGAAAGCGATGCAGTGGCCATCATCAACGCGCGTCGGTATGCAATAAGGACTTGTGCATGGCTGCACAATATACTTCAAACATGCAGTCGCTCTTCGTCGAGGCTGTTCAGATCGCACACGGTCTTCCAGGCAATTCGTGATCCTTTCCATGGCTACCCGCATGCATCCACCGTGACGGTCACTAACGCAAGGGGATGCGATTTGGATGACCCGAGTCTTCCCGACAGCCTGATGGCTCGATTGCGAGACCACCATCGGGGGGGCTCGGTTGTCCTGCTTGCGCGCGCAACGTTAACATGCACTCTCCCTCTCATGATAGAGACCCGGGACACTGCAGGTGGTACGATAAGGACGACTACCATTGGGAATGTCCGAGCTGTAAGAAGAACTACGGGAAGAAGAAGCCTGGACACGCATTAACACCTGGCAAATGCAGGTTTGCCAAGCCTTGGAAGTTGCCCGACAATCATGGACAGATACCGCCGGTTCCCGCCGAGACGGCAGCAGGACCTTCACCGCCAGACCATGCTGAGGTAGCACCACCACCACCCGAGGCGCCAGCAGCATCACCACTTACGCGACTGAGAGCACCGAGACCCGGCTCGAGAGCCGGACCCACCGCGGGCGCAAGCAGTCACGACATTACTGTTGGAAGACATGCTGCTGGGCCTGCTGCAGGGCAACCTGCCTCGAGTGTAGCTGGTAGTTCGGATGGCCATCTCCGACTACCACAGGTTAGAGTCAGACGTGGTCGACAACAAGGTGGAGAAGCACCTCCGCCACCACCAGCGGGGAACCCTGCTGCACGACCGCGACTACCAGACTGCTCACGGTTCGATGCACAAATCAGTCTACAAAGCCTGCGAAGCTTTGACCCTAGCGTGGTAACACGCGAGTTGCTAAAGCTACACTTTCGCTGGTTCCATGCGAAGGAGCTTAAGATGATATTCATCTTAAGCAAAGTCGGTCTGGACAATGTCAGACTCAACCTCATCAGAGGTGTTTGTGACACATGCCGAGAATCCAGAGCTTGGGACAAGCCTGGACACACTGTTATGCCCTCTACTGCACTACCTGGCAGATTCAATGAGGAGGTGGAATGTGATCCGATATTCTACAAACGAGAACACAATATATTCCACACTATCGATCGCTGTATACGATATGCTACTGGGATTGAAATACCAGACAAGACTATGACCAGCATCCTGGATGCATATCATCAGTGCTGGATGCAGTTTGGACCGGCCAAGGTACTTTACTCTGATGGAGAGGGTTCCCTTAACAACGACACTGCGAAAGCAGTCTTCAAGGTAAAAGGCACTGAACAAAGAATACGTGCGCGTGGACAGCACGCTACAACGATCGAAGCCAGAAATGACATCCTACGCCATTTTCGTCACGTCATGGAGGCTGAACTCAATAAGTTAGACATGCCTCTTGTGTTTACCCGACTACTGCACGAAGCCTAGTTCGCCGCCAACGCGTTCATCTTCTACAGCGAGGTGTCTCCTTACAACGCTCTATTTGGGCAGCATCCAGCAATGCTCCCTGGCCCCCCTGTTCTGGACCACGAGCAGCCGACGGAAACATCGGATCATTCTCGTGAACAGACGATACGCAGGGCATGTATTGAAGCTACCACACAGGCCACAGCAGTAGCTAAGACCAATCGTGCCTTCCGCACTAAGACGACACTTACCGGTCAGCATTGTCATGACGAAGGAGACTTGGTCGATTACCATCGCCCTACGACCACGAAGGATGACCGGGGAGGCTGGAATGGCCCGTTCCCAGTCGTAAAGAATGATCCCGAAAAAGGGGTCAGGTCATCATCCGAGTGGGCCGTCGAGATGTTCAAGTACAACACGGCGATGCAAGGCATTCGTTATACACTGAAGCAGTCATAGCCCGAGACATTGGTTCCGACAGCGCTGCACGGTGCCTTCGCCGACGATGTTGCCTCCGCCGCCTTTGACATCTACGCGGCCGTGCCCATTTTCATGAAAGTTATGATGCTTGCAGGGCTCGCCGCTGGCCTCATCCCGAACCTCAAAAAAACGGTGATATTATTTTACCGCGGCTTTCACAGGGAGGAGGAGGAGAGGAAGTTCCAACGGCAGGGGAACAGAGTTCGGAGCTTCGGGATGTCCAAGTGTGCCAAGTATCTTGGTGCGATGTGCGGGATCAGGGCCCAAGAGGAATCTTGGGCCGCCCCGCTGGTCAAGTTCCGCGACCGCTGCCGCTTCATTAAGTCTTTGAAGTTAGGCCTGTCGATGTCTCTCGTGGCGTACAACCAGATTGCAATCACTGTGCTCATGTACATCGCCCAGTTCTTTCCGCCCACGGCCGATTGCAGCTGGCAGGTGCATCTCGGGCTGCAGTCGTTAATTTGTGCTCCTCGGCATGCCCTGTCTGATCACATGTCGGTGGGGATGAAGTCTCTCGGGGGGAAACTATCTCGGGCCAGGTCTCTCGCGCGCGAAGCTCGGGCCGCTGCATATCGTGCTACCCTCGCCTCGTCGGTCTTTTTCGCCTGCATCGAGAAAATTGAGGGCGCGTTCGATGACCCCGAATGCCATCTGGGCGCTCATCTTCATCCCGTTTATACCAAGTCTTTCGTTTTAATGATGGCCCAGAACTATCGTGAGTTATCCAGAATCCCGTCCGCCCCCACCGTCTTCGAGCACGGGCATCAGAAGAAAATGACCAAGCTTGTGCTCTCACATCAACCCCTGGTTCCGCTTCCAGAGCTTATCCTGAGGCGTCTCCAGTGTTGGGCCTCGAGGTTTCCTGAAGTTTGCCAAGTTGGGGCTCCTGAAGCCCAACTGTGTATCTCTCGGCTAAAAGTGGTCGGCCAGCATATTGCTCCCTTCGTTCAATTCAGTCTGCTGCGCAGTATATGTAACGCTTGGAATACCTCACGGAGATGCCGCCAGGCCACTCTAGGACGCAGGTTCGGATGCCAATGTATTGCTGGTGACCAGATCGTGCATTACCTTGTCTGTCCAGCTCTTTTCGGAGTGATGCGTGCCAATCTGCCTAGGCCCCCACCGTGGTGGGGGGCGGAGGTGTTTGCTGGCCTCCTTCTTTTTTCCATGCCTCTCTCGTGCGATGAAATCGTCTCCATTGCCATAGCACACGACGTTCTTTTAAACACGTTTAATAAGCTCAGGTCCGAGGGGGCCCAAAGCACATCGCGAGCGATTCGGCTTGCTGCAGGCCGGTTCCGCCTTATTTGCCGACGGGATGCCAGGGCGCGGTCTCTGGCGCGGCGATAGGGCATCTAGCGATGTGGGCGCCTCGGATGACCTGCCAGATGGGATCGGGTCTCCTCCTCCTCCTCCTCCTCCTCCTCCCCCTCCTCTTCCTCTTCCTCCCCCTCCTCCTCCTCCTCCATCATCATCATCAGCATCATCATCATCAAACTCCTCCTCCTCATCATCACCATTATCATAATCATCGTCGTCATCGTCGTCATCAGCATCATCATCATCATCTGCATCCTCATCCTCATTATCATGATAATCATCGTCATCATCATCATACTCATCGTCATACTCATCATAATCATCATCATAATCTTCATCGTTATCATCATCACCATCGTCATCTTCATCGTCATCGTCATCGTCGTCGTCATCATTGCTCTCATCATCATAAGCACCACCTTCATCATCAGCATTCACATCGACCCTCATCCTCACATCCTCCCTGTCGTGGTCATCATCCTTCTGGCTCATCATCGACATCATCGCCATCATCGTCGTCGTCATCATCATAATTACCGGACTCGCTGACAGGCACTGAACCGTTGACCGTCTGACTGGTTGACCAGCTGACCGGCTGACCGGCTGACCAGTTGACCGGCTGACCGGCTGACCGGCTGACCGGCTGACCGGGTGACCGGGCGACCCGGTGACCGGGCGACCGGGCGACCGGATGACCCGTTGAGCGGCTGACCGGGTGACCGGCTGACCGGGTGACCGGGTGACTGGCTGACCAGTTGACCGGCTGAGTGGTGACCGGGCGACCGGGTGACTGGCTGACCGTTTGACCATGCAGGTGACCGAATGACCGGGTGACCGGCTCACCGGGTGACTGGGTGACCGGCTGACCTGCTGACCTGCTGACCGGCTGACCAATTGACCGGTTGACCGGTTGACCGGTTGACCGGCTGACCGGCTGACAGGTTGACCGGCTGACCGGCTGACCGGCTGACCGGCTGACCGGCGCATGTATTCCACCATAATGGCCCCCCCCCCTCTCTCCTCGCACCCGGTCGGTGGTGAGGTTTCGGAGGACGAGTGCGACGAGAGCGAGGAAGAGGAGGGCGAGGACCAGTGGGACGAGGCAGCGCTGCTGGCAGATCGAGGATATGGATCTGGATGAAGACCAGGTGGCAGACGTCATGGCGGCCATCGAGTCTCGTTCAAACAAGAGAACGTGGAAACAAAACAAGGATATCAAGCGGGCCGCCAAGAGGGACCTCGAGTACTACGGCCGAGGAGCAGGCTCGAGCTCACTACCTCGACCGCCACGCCCGCCAGCCGCAGGGCAAGGTCGAGGGCGGGGAAGAGGTCGAGGGTCTGCCAGCGGTCGCGGTCGCCCGCGCCTCTCGCCAGATCAGCTGATGAAGATTACGAGGTGCGGGATCTGTAAGGAGAATGGACACTGGCATCGCGAGTGTCCGGAAAAGGGTGGACCCAAAGACACTCGGGCCAAGGGCCGGGCGGTCTCGGCCCACGCCTTCGTGGGGCGCGCGCTGGGAGAGCCGGGCGCTGAGCCCGCGACGTGTGAGATGATCGAGGATTGGACCAAGATCGACGAGGAGCTGGGGTGCCAGGACGTCTACTTGGTGGCTCGCGCCACCCAGGGCCTGGTGGATCCTGGCGCTGGAAGTGATCTGGTGGGCCTGGCCGCCCTGAATCGAGAGTCGCACGCCTTGGCGGAGGTAGGGCTTCGCTTCGAGGTCACCCCGAAAGAGCGCCAGCGACCTCGTGCAGCTCACGGCGTAGGTGGGCCCGCCAACGTGGTCCCCTCCGTACTTTTCCCTCTTATGCCTCGGCCAGGTTTTGGGCATTGTAGGAACTGCGATCCTCAAGGACGAGGTGCCGCACATTCTCAGTGTGAGTATGTTGGATTACCTTGAGTGTATAATTAATATCCCTCAGAATTTTATGGGGACGAGGTTCTTGCAGAAGGCGACCAGTTTGAACCGTCTCGGCTCGGGGCGCAGGATGGCCGACATAGTGTTGCCGTTACAGATGCCTCTGGAGATCCCCGAGTCAGCCTTGAAGCGCTATCCTTTTCTGACGAAGGACTCTTTTGTACACAAGGGTGGGGGCCCTCAAGAGATGCTAGCTTCCGGGGCCCTGCGGCAGTACACGTACGACTCCCTCATCTTCCTCACGACAGTGCGCCTCCTCGTCTTGCGTCATTACTTCGGGGAGCTCGAGGGGATTCTCGGGTGGGCCCTCGCGGCCCTCTTCACAACCATGGTCAGGATCGTCGGGTCGCAGGCTCAGCCAGCGCCTTCTAGACCAGTCCAGGGCTTAGGATCAACGGAGAGAGCTAAGGCGCTGTGCGACAGGGCTGGCCAGGAGACGGTGAGCCGGCACTGCGTCGAGGGACGATCCGAGGCACCTCCCGGCGACCACGGGCACCGTAGCCATCGGCTCAAGCGTCAGGAGCAATTCGCAGTCAGCTTGCTCGCCGTTCAGACCCACAGTCACCCTCCAGGGTCCTCGTTTCGACCACAATGATCGGGGGCCAGACGCTGGTGTTCGTGGTAGTGCTCGGGCTCGTTCAGGCGGGCAAGAACGCCGAGGAGGCTACCGAGGCGTATCTGGCCGAGCTGGGGGAGGCACGGCGCCTCCTCGAGACGGCGGACGGTGCTGGACCAGCAGCCTCGACAGCCTCCGACACGGAGACAGGCGCATCAGGTCCAGGAGTCGATGGGGCCACTTCCAGGACACCTGGGCGTTCCGACGGCGTGGGCAGCCAGCAGCTCAGGAGCAGCGGCCTCGTCACCCGGGGCCGTGCCAGCGTTTGCGATGGCAGCGCCTCTGGCCCTCGGGGGGGGGCCCCCCTAGGTCACGGCGCCGCCGACGATGCCAGCAGCGGAGTTCGGCATCGGAGGACCCGGCTGGCAGGGCCATGGAGCGACGGCACCCTCGACGGGGACCATGCCGGCAGCTTCGGGGGATCCCTGGACGGGCAACCCGACGGCACCTGCCAAGCTCCACCCGCCAGCGAAGCCCGACCCAAGGACGGGCCGGACGCCAGCAGAACGAGCCTCTCCCACGCTCGGACCGGTTGCCGACGCTCCAGGAGCACCGCCGACGAAGCCACCACCTGTGGTCAGTTGTCAGCACCCGAGCTCGGCGATTCGGTACTATGGAAACCAGTGGGGAAGCGGGTCGAAGTGCACGGCGCGTGGGCAGAGGCTGACCTGGATTACAGCGACGCCACGCGATGCACAAGATCAAGCAGACCGACCTCAGTCAGCAGCAGAGGCGGCCCGCTCAGCAGCAGCCAATGCTCAGCGAGTGGTCGAGATGCTCCAGGAGAACGGAGGCGCCTTCGTCCGGCCGCCCTGAACACGGTGAATGCGCTCAGTGCTCATCTGCAGTCACTCCAGTGGACTCTTCAAGCCGTGCCCGCGGGAGTGCGCGCACTTGGAAACGTTCAACAAGTACTGGATCAGATGATTCAATATGCCACCAGCGCCCAGAATCAGCCGACGCAGGTGGAAGAAGGGCTGGCCCAGATCCATCGAGGGATCACGCGCATCAGGCGCATCCTGAACACCGTGGAGGACTTCGGGGAAAGCCTGGACTTCATTCAGACGTCGCTGGACAACCTCCACAACAACGTGGGCGCGCTCCAGGGGGCGGTGGACCAGCTGATCCAGATGATGGTGCAGGCGGGGACGGCTGTCGCATCGCTGGTTCACTCGGTGAACGTCGCGAACTACGGGTCGGCAGCGCCCAGCTCGAGCAGCGGGGGGCCGGGCTCTCAGGGGCCTCCTCTGGAGGGGGGGGGCGGTCCGACTACGACGACGACCCCTCCGACAGCCGAGGCCGACGGATCAGCGACGACGCCATCAACGACTTCGACAGGGCCAGGGATTCGCGACTGGGACCTGAACTGAGGGACTCAGCCCAGGTTTTCATGATTAGCCTGCAGAGGCCACGCCTGCAGCCTCCCAAGGCTTCTGCGCCGAAGCTCTCGGCAGATTTCTCTCGGCACCGTTTTTCATTCCAAGAAACAGAGAAGGAAGGCGCAGAGTGCAAGTGCGAGCACTCGTGTTTCCCTCCCTCTGTCGCTCTCTCGCCCCTTCATTGTTTTCTTGTCCGTGCCTCTCCCCTTTCCTCCTACCCAGTGCCCGCGAGTTTGTTTGAGCGCGAGGCCCTGTGGCTTGGCGGAGATTTGTGGAACGACGATCACGAGGTTTCGTGCACTAAGCGAGTCAGAAGAGCTCTCGATCAAGGCGCAGTCACGAGCTTTGGGGCTCAAAGAGGACCTTCCGAGGACTCGAGAACCCCGCGCGGGCTTCAGTTGCAAGGCTGGGGCCCAAAGAGGACCTTCCGAGGACTCGAGAGAACCCCGCGTGGGCTTCAGTTGCAAGGCTAAGACCACCTTCCTCGAGGTCTTCTCGCCACCAAGGATTGCCCCCGAAGTCCGGAGGGTCTCTGGGACCTCGACCTAGCCTCGATCGGGTTCTCGGTTGGGACTCGTCTAGGCCGGAAGATGTCCAGGGACTGCGAGAGCAGATATCTCGCGAGAAGCCCGAAGTGATATGGCTCAGCCCGGAATGTAAGGTGTTCTCTGCTATTAATCGCTTAAGCCGCGATCGCCGGAATCCTGGGCCATGGCACCGCGAGGTCATGGCCGGTCTCAGGGATCTAGCGCTCTGTATGGAGATCGCCCAGCATCAGCAAAGCTTAGGCCGATACTTCGCCTTCGAACATCCTCAGCATGCAAGCTCATGGGCCTCAGAAGTAGTCAGCCTAGTTTCGGCCCTTCCAGGGGTCCACCGACTAATGGTCGACATGTGCTGCTTCGGGATGCAGGTCGACTCCCGCGGGGTTAATAAGAAACCCACTGGCATCCTGACCAATCACCCAGGTCTGATCCGGGCCCTGAGCGGTCACCTGCGCGCCGGAGGGCACAGACGCGCCATCCTTGAGGGTAGCCATCAGACATCCAAAGCAGCCCGGTACCCCTCCAAGTTCGTGAAGCTGGTTGCTCGCGCGGTGACAGAACAATGGAGCGGGGCGGATCAAGGTGAGAAGGCCGCGTGGGCCGAGCTCGTGGAGTCTGCGTTCCCGGAGGAGGCGGCGGAAGGAGGGGTCCCGGAGGCGGAAGCTGAAGCGGAAGAGGAAGACCGACTGTCTGAGGACAGCGGCGACGAACCAGAGACTCGAGGAGCCGGGCCCACGAGGGGGCCAGAGCAACCAGATGTGGAGGGTTCTGGGGAAGAAAAAAGGTTGCTGTACAAATTTCACGCGAATCTGGGGCATCCCGAGTCTAGGAAATTCTGTCGAGTGCTGCGAGCGGGGGGGGTCAAGAGGCACCTGGTCCGATGGGCTCGTGACAAATTCAGGTGCTCAGAGTGCGCTGAGCGTCGACGCACGGGTGCCCATCGCAAGGTCGCCCTCCCACGCACGTTTCGATTTAACCACATTGTGGGTGTGGATCTCTTCTATATTGAGTTCCTGGGGGCCACGCACCCATTCTTCAATGCGGTCGATCACGGCTCGAATTTGCAAGCGCGCGTGCGGCTAGCTAATGCTCGGGCCGCCACGGTGTGGAGCGCGTTCGTCTCCTCCTGGATTAGGCCTTTCGGGGCTCCCCACTTTCTCTTGAGTGACGGGGGCTCGGAGTTTCATGAGCGTTTTGCCCGTGGTCTCGAACAATGGGGGGCGTTGCATCACATGTGCGACGCCGACTCCCCGTGGCAAAACGGACGTGTGGAGCGCCACGGGGGTTGGATCAAGGAGCGGGTTCGGTCCGAAATCGAGGCAGGATCAGCCGTGCCCGGCAGTCTCGAGGAGCTGGACGATCTCATACATGAGCTTATTGTTCATAAAAACAGGTTTTGGCACAGGGGCGGATTCTCGCCTCTCCAACTCGTGTTCGGAGGAAACCCACGCCTCCCCCATGATCTTTTGTCTGGCGATGCTAAGGCTGCGCCAGGCTGGCAGGGCATGACTCTTCCTCCGTCAGAGCTCGACTCAGCAGGCGCCGAGTTTGCCAGGGCTCAGAACGTTAGAGCTGCCGCCAGAAGACTGGCGATCGAGGCCACCTCTCGCGAGAAAATCAGCCGGGCTTCGAAGGCCAGGACACCCACGTTGAAGGGGCTCACTCCGGGGCAGTGGGTACTCGTGTGGCGGCGCATGAGCCGCATGTCGTCTCGTCCCGATAGCTTGGGCCGACGTCGCGACGGATGGTGCGGACCCGGTGTCGCGGTGCTGCGTGAAGGCGGCGCCGTGTGGGTTGCCGTGCGCGCCCGCCTATGGAAATGCTCGATCGAACAAATCCGCCATGCCTCCCCCGAGGAAGAGTGCGGTATCCAACGCGCCCAGAGTCCGCAGTGGCAGGAGCTGTTGACCCAAACCCGTACCAGGAGGGCCACGGCCGTTGATGTGCAGCGCGAAGGGCCTCCCCCGGACGAGGCCTGGGACGAAGCGACTCGCGTGGAGCCCGACTCGGCCCCGCAGGTGCCTGGAAGGCCCGTGGCGGACCCTGAGCCCGAGGCTCCCCTTCCTGTTTCTCCTCTTTCGGTCCTGGGTCCTCCTTCTCCTCCGCTTTCCTCTCCTCCCTTGTCCCGTCCCAGAGTGTCCGGGCCCGAAGCCAGGGGGCCCGATGCCGGGCCAGTGTCTGCTCAAGCGGGATCCGAGAGAACGACGCCCCCATCGATTCATGAGAAAGATAGCGGACCCCCCTTGAGACTCCAAGGCCGATCTATAGTGCGGGGTCGAACTATAGATCGACCTGGCACTTTCCTTGGGTCGCACTATAGTCCAACCCATGATTTTTGGCCAGGTCGTACTTTTCTTCGCTCGCGCATTGTTAAGGATCCCCTGAGCGAGGGGGCAATGCGTCCCCTGAGTGAGGGGTATCGGCTGCATCACATTGCGCGCATGTTACAACATCCCGCAGCTGCGAAGGCTCGAGGGCACATAGCGCTACTCTTGCTTGCGCGCACTGCGCGGGGGGTGGGCAATGGTCAAGGGCAAGACGGAGGTGAAGATACGGGCTTCTTCTGTGACTGAGGAACAGTTGAAGCCGCTCGTGAAACAGCACATTGATCTCATCGAAAAATGCCAACTGCAAGGGGGCATAGATGACTTCATGAAGAACAACATGCCGTTTCTCTTGCCGCTTGCGCAGCTCACCACACGGGTCAAATGGAAGAACCTCCAGGATGTCGTGTTGAAGCAGAAGCCGAACATGCACCAGGAAGAGTGTAGGCGTTTCTGCCAGGAGGTGGCCAACGCTTTCAGCCATGTTTGCAACAAGTTCTACATCGCCAAGACGGGGGGGAAGCTGGAGGCGCACGCAAAAATGCTTGGGGTGGCAATGGGGCTGCAGCCTGGCAGGGCAAGCCCAAGCACAGGAGAGAGCAAAACACGCGCCGACAGCAGCTCCGACATAGAGATGAACCCTCCAAAATCTTCCACGGCCGCCGCGTCGTTCAGCGCAGATGGGGGCAGCAGGCGCAATGTCATCAAGAACGCCTTCGGCATCAGCCCGCCTCCGAAGCCGGCAGGGAAGAAACATAAGGTTGCCGCGTGGAGCCCGATGATGGTGTTCTCGTCGCAGGAGGACGTCGAGCTCGCTGACCCGCCCGCCGCGGCCCCGAAGGAGGATCGGAGGGGGCGGGCAGGGTGGGAGGGGGAGGGGGGCAGTTTTGATTTTTCACGGCGTAACCGAACCCCTTCGGGAGGGGAGCTCGGGAGGGGCAAGTGAGAGACCCGCCCCAGGATCCCCTGGCCACGTATTTCGATTTCAACTCCGAGCCGATGTGCATGGTGATGAAGTTCGCAGACAGGGAGGAGCGGGGAACACTGACGAAAGGAGGCGATGGTTTCTTGGATGCCGTGTTTCCCGACGGCAGGACGGAGAAGACGGAGCAGCCCAACGCCCTCCTGGCAGCAAGAGCGGCAGCCGCGCAGGCGAAGGCGAAAGCGTGCAAAAAAGGGAAGCCAGCAGGACATGTAGTGGCAAAGAAGCCTGCAATGAGAAAGCCCAGTGCAGCCGCCGCGAACACGGAGACGGACCAGGACGATGAGGGGGAGGAGGAAGAGCAGCTGGAACCCGATGAGCCCGTGGATGCTGCAGATGAGCCCTCGGTCGGCGCTGGGCCCCCCGCTGGCCACGCCGACCGCGGGTACAGCGTGATGTACTACAAGAGGGGCCACGCTATCGGGTTGAAGTGGACGCACGGTGAGAAGAACCAGTTTGTGAGTTTCGGCGGGAAGAAGTACAGGGACATCTTGGACGAGGCCACGCTCAGGGAGATCGGCGCAGAGCTGAAGAAGGCCTTGGTCGACGGCACCGTGGCCGACACCAAGGAAGCTGCTAAGGCGGGGGCTGAGCGCTTAGTGGCACAGCGCTTGGGCGACTAATCGCATCCATCCTCATCATCGCATCCATCCTCATCATCATCCTTACCGTCTTCATCGCCATTGCCATCGCCATGCCCGTTGGCAGAGCGCCCCCTCCAGTGCTAGACGACACCCCCCCATCGCAGGGGCGCCCCTCCGTGAGGGGACCGCGTGATGGATTGGCGAGTGATGGAACCCCTTAAGAGGGGAACCCCTTAAGAGGGGCTTCAGCGCACTCGCGATAAGACAGGGCAACGGCCCCCTCCGAGAGGGGACCCCTCTGGGAGGGGATCAAAGGTGCGGCAGTCTGCTTACTCATTATGTGTATGGCATTGCGTTTCCTCCTCGTTCCATCCCTCTCCCATCTGCTTCCATGTTCTTAGTCCGCAACCGTTCGACAGAGCTGACACCCGGCGCGCTTGGGGGCCAGCCCCCCGCCCCGAGCTCGCGGCCATGCGGGCGCTCATCACGTGCCTCTCGGCGCTCCAGGCCGCGCGGAAGCAGAATGCAAGGGGGGAGTTGGGGCAGGATGAGGAGAAAAGTAAGAGTGACGACCACTTGTTTGGCCATCTGGGCGATGAAAAATCAACCCAGCAGCCGAGTTTTAGACCCACCTTTTTTAGCAAAAAAGGGGGGTCTAACATTGGACGAATTCCTATGACATCCCATTGCATTCACCCCCCCCGAAGGGCCTCCCACGAGGCCCCCAGATTTTAGCCTTTTGAGTCTGACTATAAACTTTCGGCCGCAACCGTTCTGGACCCCAGGCTTCCGGCATGATGATGTCGGGCGGCTGCGGCGGCGGGCTGCCTCCAGGAGGCGGTGGCGGCGGCAAGCGGCCTCGCGAGGAGCTGGGGGTACAAGTGGTTAAGGCGCCCCTTCCTGAGGGGATTCGTTTACAGAGACCCTGCCAGAGGGGATTTATCGATAGAACCTCCCCTTCCTGAGGGGATTCATTCACAGAGACCCGTGACCCTTCCTGAAGGGATTGATTTACAGAGACACCCTGCAGGACGGGCACGCGCCTGTCTTTGAGGTCGACGACGACGACAGCGAGGCGGAGGAGGAGTTCATGCTGGACTTCCAGGACCCCAGAAAGCGGTACACCCGCTCGTCCCACCGCTTGTGGCTTCGCAAGATGAACTGCAAGAAGTGTTGGCAGTGCGGCAAACACACCTTCTTCTCGGTGTGCGTTGGCAAGACGTGCCAGGAACACCACGCGACCCAGTGGTTCCACGGGCACGGCGACCGCGACCGCAACGGGAGGAGGTGGAGGGGCGGCAAGAGCGAGGTCGCCAGGGCCAGGCAACGCGAGGGTGCAAGTGGTGGGGAGGGGGGAACCCTCAAATATTGAGGAGTGAAGTTATGTCGGTTTGATGTTTTGATTTTCTCAATGTTTATCCTGGTCAGTTTTCTGCGCCTGCCAGGCACTGGCAGCGGAGGTGCGATACCAGGGAGGCGGTCTTGGTCGGCCTGCTGCAGGACCGCACCCCCCCCCCCTCTGCCCCGCGCTGCCAAGAAGGGAGGGCCCCTGTTTGAGGGGATAAACGAGGGGGGACCGAATAAACGCAAGGAGAGGCCCCTCTCATGGGGGTGAGCTTACTTCGTTCCCCGACAGGAGCAGCAGAGCGAAACAGCAGCGCAGCCGCCGCCCCCGCAGGGGGGGGCAACGCCACCGATAGGCCCGCCACCCGCAGCACTGTTAGAAGCAGCAGCGGCTGGACCCCCCGCAGCAGCACCGCTCGCAGGAGCACCGCCACCCGCGGCAGCAGACCCGCCCGCAGCAGCAGCAGCAGCGGCAGCACCTGCCGAAGCAATGCAGGTCGACGCCTCCGACGACGGAGCCCGAGAGGGGGAGGAAGAAGAGGAGGATGAGGGCGAGTGGGAAGAGGGCATGGAGGAGGAAGAGGAGTCAGAGGAGCCTGATGAGCTGATGAGGCTAGAGGAAGAGCACGCAAGGCAGCATCGGAAGCTCTTGCGGGCGTTGAATCGCACGGAGGCGGCACAGAGGCGCGTCGAAAGGCAGAAAGAGCGCCTTCGGCAGGAGCAGGAGCGCAGGGCAGAGCAGGAGATCATCCGCCTGAGGCGGGCGCAACAACAGCAGAGGGACGCCGCGCTGAGGCGGGAGGCAGAGGCCCGCCTGGAGCTGCAGAGGGCAGCAGAGGCCGCCGAAGCGCAGGCGAGGACGAGGCTGCTGGCTGCCGAAGCGGCCGCACGGAGGGCGGAAGCGGCTGCCAAGGCTGCCAAGGATGCGGAGGACGCAGCGCGGGCCAAGGAGGAAGCGGAGCAGAAACAGAAACGAGAGGCAGAGGAGCGGCAGGCGGCAGAGACGGCAGCGCCAGAAGCGGCAACACCAGAGCAGCCAGAGACGGGCGCAGCAACGGCGGACGCAGCGAGGGCGGACGCGGAGAACGCAGACAACAAAAAGAAGGACCCCAAAGCAAAAAAAGGCCCCGCGCGGACCAGGCGGGGGGCAGACCCTCGAAAGGAGGGAGGGGCGACAAAGACAAGGACAAGGACACTGAGAAGGACAAGGGCAAGCGCCCGAAGGCGACCTCTAAGAGGGGCTAGGACCGCTTCTCCATCCTCCTGGTCACTCTTCCTCCTGCTCCTGCTTGTCGCCCGCCCTCCTCCTTGTCCATATCCCTCTTGCTTCTGCTCTTCCTCCTTGTCAATCTTCCTCCTGCACCCCCATCCGCCCCAGGACGGCGCGCCCTGAGCCGCGGGGCGACCGCGTCGGCGACGGCGCCGACATCCATATACATCTGCGCGGCCTCTCGCGCCAGAATAGAGGCGGTACGGGTTAAGGGGACTCTGCTTGACTGCGGCCCCTTCATTGCAGGGGCGCGCGCGGCTGCCCCTGGCAGAGGGGACGGGCGATCACGAAACCGATTATCTTAAGGGAAATGCTCTTAAGAGAATTCTCTTAAGAGAATTCTCTTAAGAGAATTTGTGGATGTCTCAGGCAAACCAACAATTCTCTTAAGAGAATTCTCTTAAGAGAATTGCTTAAGAGAATTCTCTCAAAGATCGCTTGCGTGCTCTCACCACCCCCTCCCCCCCTCGCTCATGGGGGCCAGACGAGTCCCGCTGAGGGGCGAAACGCCCCTGGCTGAGGGTGGGGGGGGGGAGGGGGCGGGGCTGGGCCGTATCTGACGGGCCCCCTAGGGGGGTTGGGGGGCGCGGTGTTCCTGATTGAGGGGGGCCCCTGAAACATCTTTGACGGGCCCCTTGCGGAGGGGCACCGCCTTTACTGGGGGGAGCAGTAGCATTGCATCATGGGTGAGTCGTTCGGGCCCCTGTGCTTGCCTGCCGCGCAAAGCAATCCAGAGAGGGGGGTGCCCCTTTTTGAGGGGGCGCGCACCCCTTACTGAGGGGGAGGCCCTGACACATCCCCTCCCCCTCCCCGCCTCACCGCTGATGAGGTAGCACCCCTTCTCTTCGAGGGGGAGGAGACGACCGCGTGGGTGCCGAGCCCCTTCGAGGGGAGAGAAACGAACCCCTGGCTGAGGGGAAGGCTCGACGATACTGAAATGTACCACCACACACGCCACACCCACAGCACCACACCACACCCACACGCACCACTGAAGTGCGCGGGGAAGGCCCCCGACGATCTACTTGCCATTCGCAGGCGTTTCGGCTGCCGCAGGGCATTTCGATTTTGCTGCTGTATCCCAAATTTCAGGGGTCAGTCCCGCGGCAGCCATGCCCGCCCCAGGAGTAGTCCCTCCTCTGCTCCTGCTGGGCACTCTCCTCACACCGTTGTGCAGCATGGCACCGAAGAAGAAGATCGAGGGCCAGGGCGCACCAGCGGCGAAGAAGTCGAAGGCGGCCCCGAAGGGGCACGGGCTCGACAAGCAGGAGGCCGACAAGATGAGGGCGTGGCTCAAGTACCAGTCGGAGAAGAAGGACGGCAGCGGGAAACTTACGAGCACAGCAGAATCCGCCAGAGCAGCCCAGGCGCTTTGGAACGGGATGAAGGACCCAGCCGATCGGAAGCGTTTCTTGCAGACCTTCGCGAGTGACAAGGACAAGACACTTGACTGGTTGGCCACCTTCGAAGAGAGATGCACGAATGAAGAGGTGCACACGCGCTCTGCCAAGAAAGGGTACCGGAATGTATCGCAGGCACTGGCCCTCAAGAACCTCACCATCAAAGACTTTGCGAACATCCAGGAAGCCACTGCCTTCGTGCAGGAATGGTGGGAGGAGAACAGCGAAGAGCATGGCACCAAAGAAGAATTCCCCATCAAGGAAGATGTCAAGGACAGGCCTCTGTGGAAGGAGTGGTACTTCGTCGAGCGCAACATGGGCGATGACCAGCTGGTGACGAAGGACTCGCGCACCTTCAAGGGGACGTCCAACCTGAAGAACCTGAAGCAACTCGAAGCTGCAGGCATCAGGATGGCCGAGCTCCCGTCGTCCAGCGCTTCGGGGTCGGGTGGGGGCGGCGAGGTGAAGATCGAGAATCCGCACTGGCCAGAGATCGTGAGTAAGAAGGACGAGATCGCGCGCCGTCCTCGGCAGCCGCCCCCTGCCCTTCCATCTCTGGTGCTCTGCCAGACCCCTCCCAGAGGGGGGCCCTCTCCCCCGCCACGCCCCCGCCGCCCCTCCTGGAGGGGATGGCGATAGAAACTGGTTCGTATCCGTTCTGTCGTGCGTTGTTTGCGTTGAAAAGCATGTCGGCGCATTGCTTGTTTATGATCCCTACCAAGGCAAATGCTGGTCAAGTATCAGAAGGAGCTGAAGGTCCTGAAGCACACGAAGAATCAGTTGCTCGCGAAGGCTGGGGATCAGGATCAGAAGGACCGTCAGAGCTTCCAGAACTGGGCCGATGAGTGCAAGAAGTGCGTGGACAATGCGGACCAGCACGAGACGGAGATGGAGGTTCTGATTGCGAAAATTGAGGGCGCTGATTCTGTCGGCAAGGACACGGACATGTACGATAAGCTGAAGAATGAGGTCCAGGCCGCCTACAGCACACACGAGCACATGTGCGAGGGCATTCAGCTCTCGGTCAAGCGCTTCAAGAAGTTCCTCACTTGAGCTGCGGCCCTACATCTACATGTCAGTATTTACATGCATATATGCAGTAGGGTTTGAGATGCTCTGCCTCGCCCGACGACACGCATGCAGCGCTGCCTTTCCGACGCCCATGGGAAAACGAGAACTTGCCGCTTCCTCTGCCAGGGGTGCCCCTTCGTGAGGGGCCGCATGTTTCTGGGTTTGCCAGTAAAGATGCTCCCCTCATCGCAGGGGTGAGTGGGGGGAGGGGGGCGGGGGGGAGGGGGGCTTGGCACCATCGGCAGTAACTGCATTGACGGAGGGACTAGCAGGAGGGGAGGGGCATGAAAGGGATTGAAGGAGGGCGCGGAGGAGGGGCGCGGGAAAAGGGCAAGGGCTCCTTGCCTCAGCCGCGCATGTCCGTAGCCACTGCAGTGGCTCAAGGCCGCCGCGCTCGCGCCTGTCTCCCGCGGGCCCCGCGGGGTGCTTTCCAGACGGCGGTTGCTTTATGACAGGTTGGGCTTGCCGCCGGAGAGGCGGCTGAGAGCGAACGTGCAGGACCTGATAAGCAGCAGCGTGGTCAGCGGGCAGCGCGGCGCTCAGCTGATCAATGACTGCGTCTCTGCATCTGCGACAGGTCTCTCCGACCTGCAGACTACGGAGTCAACGTCGGGCATGAAAAACGCTGCCAGGAAGTTCAGGCGGGATTTCTTCAGGAAAGGGTGGCCTCCGCTCTATCACTGCCAGGTGAGGGGCTGGGACCCCAAGTCTGAAACAGAACAACTGATGGACTTAGCGATGATGCTTCCTCACGAAATACTTCATCAACTTCATCATTTTGGCGAGCGGAGCGTGCTACTGGAGACGTCGAGTCTCGACGGCGTGTCTCTGCGCCACGTGCAAAGAGCAAGGGCGGAGAGTGGTCGCAACGACCTGGTGGCCCTGGGCGCGTGGCAGGACGGGGCCCCTTGCTTCTGGGACCGATCGATGAGCGCAGAGATCATCAGCCTCATGTTGCCAGGGGCTGCGGGGCGCTGGAAAAACCTGCGGGTCCCAATCGCAGCGTTCCTCAAAGAGCACGTGGGCCCCAACACATTTGATGATGTTTTTGCAGTGGTGCAGTGGAGCTTTGTTCACTTGGCTGCGAAGCGCTGGCCGACGGCACGGCGCGACGGCTCTCCCTTCGGCGCGCAGGACGCATGGAGGAAGCGCCGACAAGTGGCCGATGCAACCCTACCAATTGGCGGAGTGCTTTGCCAGATCAAAGGGGACTGGAAGATGATGAAGGAGGTGCTCAAGCTACCTGGCTGGCAAGATGACGAAGTATGCTTCCTGTGCAACATCAAGAAGGACGAGGCCCTGGGAGCGCAACACATCAGGGGAGGATGGAAATCCCATCTGGGAGGGGGTGCGTCGTCGTCGTTTTGCGGCCCCTTCCAGGGGGGGTGGAGGAGGAGGAGGAGGAGGGGTGGAGGAGGAGGAGGAGGAGGAGGAGTGTTTTTGGCTACTCCCCGCAGGTGAAATCGCAGACTGGGAGAGACGCGCCGTGGAGAACGCACCGACGCACATGGCCAGAAGTCCCTGCGAAGATTATCGTTTCAGGCGAGCAGGTGTGCCCTCTCTTCCAAGTGCCGTATGCGAACGAAAAGTTGCTGAAGCTAGATTGGTTACACGTTGTTGTCTTTGAGTTCGCTGGACTTCATAGAGGGGCTTGATATTTGGCATCTTGTATACGCACAAAATGTGGCTGGAACTTCACATGTAAGAGCAGGCTGCCCGCCCGTCTCGCATACTGCAATGGTTTTTTGATATGCGTCTCGTCTTAAAAACCTTTTCTACGACAGGCAAGGGGAGGAAGAAGTGGGAAGAGAAAAGGGAGTAGCGAGAGAAGAGGGCCGCCGTCTCGTGAGAAGACCAGCCGCCCATCGAGACTGACGCGGGGCGTTGCGAAAGGAAAAAAAAAAAAGACGGCTAAGATGAGGTGCGGCGCGGGGATGCTCAGGCACATGGTTCCATGGGCATTGGAGATGGCGGAGGCTTTCCTTGATAGGAGGAATGGCGTCGACGAGCGGGCAGCTGTAGAATCGTCCATTCACGCGGGGATGAAAAGCTTATCTCGGTGTTACGAGGCACTCTCTGACAATCACCCATTTGCTGTGGACATTCTTAGAGAGCATTCAAGTAAGTTTGCCGCGCAGACGGCCGCTTTGCAAGACGCGCTTCCTGCCCATTTTAAAGTGAAGCCTAAAATGCACATGTTTTTGGAGCTGTGCATGGGCGGCGGTGAACCAGCGAAGCACTGGAACTATAGGGATGAGGATTTCGGCGGATCTGTAGCTGCATTTGGCCGAAGGAGGGGCCAAAGGAGGTCCATGAGAGCGTGTTCAGCGGCATGCATCTCTAAGTTCTGCGGCCAGCCGATTGTGCGCATGCTTTGAAAAGAACGCTTCTGTGTGTATCGTTGTCATTCATTGCTGTCGGCTCAAATATATGTTGGACCCCTCCCAGCGGGGTGGGCGCGAGCATGGGTGCTGAAGCCCCGTTTGCCCCAAAACGGCGGGTCGAACTATTTTCGGCGCGCCCGAACTATAGATCGACCCGCAGAAAAGTATGACCCCCGCATTATAGTTCGACCCCGCACTATAGATCGACCTTGGAGTCTCAAGGCAGCGGATCTACCGGATCCACCGGATCTGTCCGGAAACGGTGCCGGAGGCCGCCTCTGGGCACCTCCCCCGGGGCCGGTTTTGTGAGGATGTCAGATCTCAAGCGAGAGCGCCGGTTTGGGATTCGTCAGCGGATCCACCGGATCCACCGGATCTGTCCGGAAACGGTGCCGGAGGCCGCTCTGGGCTCCTCTGGGCACCTCCCCCGGGCCGGTTTTGTGAGGATGTCTCAAGCGAGGGCGCCGGTTTGATTGGGGGGCGTCAGGGGGGAGACTTCTACCGAGGGCAGTCGACCAGATCCTAGACGGTTACAACCGGATCTGTCCGGAAACGGTGCCGGAGGCCGCTCTGGGCTCCTCAGGGCACCTCCCCCGGGGCCGGTTGTGTGAGGATGTCTCAAGCGAGGGCGCCGGTTTGGGATTCGTCACCGGATCCAGCGGATCCACCGGATCTGTCCGGAAACGGTGCCGGAGGCCGCTCTGGGCTCCTCTGGGCAACTCCCCCGGGGCCGGTTTTGTGAGGATGTCTCAAGCGAGGGCGCCGGTTTGGGATTCGTCACCGGATCCAGCGGATCCAGCGGATCCACCGGATCTGTCCGGAATCGGTGCCGGAGGCCGCTCTGGGCTCCTCTGGGCACCTCCCCCGGGGCCGGTTTTGTGAGGATGTCTCAAGCGAGGGCGCCGGTTTGGGATTCGTCACCGGATCCAGCGGATCCAGCGGATCCACCGGATCGGTCCGGAAACGGTGCCGGAGGCCGCTCTGGGCTCCTCTGGGCACCTCCCCCGGGGCCGGTTTTGTGAGGATGTCTCAAGCGAGGGCGCCGGTTTGGGATTCGTCAGCGGATCCACCGGATCCACCGGATCTGTCCGGAAACGGTGCCGGAGGCCGCTCTGGGCTCCTCTGGGCACCTCCCCCGGGGCCGGTTTTGTGAGGATGTCTCAAGCGAGGGCGCCGGTTTGGGATTCGTCAGCGGATCCACCGCCTGAAGGCCCTGCGTAGTTAGTAACAGTTAGCGGAACTTCTAATTGTTATTAACTGAGTTATAACTAGTTAATTAACAGAGTTATAACTAGTTAGGCTTGGCCACTTTGAAGCTGTTTTTTAAATGTTTACGTTGTGTTTTTGCATCTCATGTAGTTGGAAATTGGGGCATCATGATTGGGCGCTTCGTCGATTTGGATCTGCTCAGGGGCCTTCACATTTTTTTAATCGTCCTGGGGCAAACGTGACGGTCCGCAGCGCATCATGCTAGCAACATCGCGATTTGTATTCTATTGGCCAAATGCACGTGATGTCGTTCTCTATCTGCCTGTAAATCACAGGAGCTTTCAGCGAGGTCAGAGGCATCAGAACAGGGTCTGTATCATCTAAAAAGATGTGTCTGGAAAAACCTTCAGCGGCGTTCACATGCTTAGTTGCAAGCTGCTGGACAAGCACCTGCGACTCGCCATCGTCGCATTTCACGCGAATCCACACTTGCATTGCTGCATGCATCCCGCCCGACCCCAGAAGTACGATATCACCGCGCTTGATGCGGCCGAAATCTGTCATGGCTTCGATGCTGGAGACGGCTGTCTGCGTCCCAGGGCACATGCGTTTCAACGCATTCATCAGCTTCTGCGTTGCTTTCGTTGGGTCGACTAAGCCAGGTGAAACACGCATGGTCTTTAAATCGCGCGCGTGCTGCGCAGTGAGTTGGACCATGAGAGCCTTCTCTGGCCCCTTCTTGCACATGTGGTCTTTGGCGAAACGTTTTACGTTTTTGTGCTTGCGTTCCTGGACAAAGCAACTGAGCGACCCATGTTTTTTTCAAACATTTCTGGCAAATGTGTTGCCATATGGTGCTTATACTCCCAATAGCTTTCACCATATGCGTCCTGATGGCACCGAAGATGTTTCACTATCGCTGACTCTATCTGCGCGGTCGTGACTGGAAGCCGCCGCGCCGCCGTGATGATTATGTCAACGGCATCTTGCAATGCCAGCATACTTGCGATCTGGGGGGCCACTTGATCCGATGAAGGATGCTTGGCAATTACTTGCCGAATATACTTGCACAAAACAGGCAACGCAGAGATCTCTTCTGAGGCACCTGCTTGGAGCTCACCAGTCTCCCATACAGTTGCGGCTGAGTGGTGTTTACTCGGCCGCGTTCACTTCGTGAAATACTCGTGCAACTCCCTTGCATCACACAAACACTTGAACTGCGCATGCCCTAAAAGTGTTTTTACTTCTCTGTCGAATATACCAGACACAAAATAAATATGCATCCAGTCAAAGCAAATGAATGACGCAGGGAGATATCGCAAACCTGGGTCCAGCGCTATGTGTTCGGGGTGTAAGTTCCATCCTTTGTGCTGTGTGCTGGTCGTGCACTGCCCCTCTGAAAACTCCCCCCGCTGATATTGATCCCAATCGGGCCGAAGTCGTTCCAGGATCGCGATGATTGTCGCGTCGTCGTTTCTGCGTATCTTGGACGCATCCAAGCACGCGTCTGTCACAAAGAAACCAGATACATCATATGTCAAGTAATCAAACTTTCTATTCAAGACGTTGCGACATAACGCGCAGGGCTTGGAACCAGCGTGCCCTTTGTTCATGTGTAGTTCCCGCAATGCCTCTTCGTCCCCTATGACGCACGACAGCTTCGCGACGATCGACGCGCGCGACGTTGCGTCGCCGTTCTCTGACACGTCTAATGCAACGCCGCTCGTCTCAAAATTGAAACCACCAGAGGTTTTTTATATAAAAAACTTCTTTGATGATCATCTTGATGCACTGCCCGATGCCACCTGGGATGCTTTTTATTGGTGCGCACCGCGCAGTGCTAAGCGTGAACCACGCATCTTCGTTACCCAAGGACTCGTCGAACTCAGCGAACGACTAGTAAACAGCATCAACCCCCCGATAATCTTTTCCCTTCGCCAGGGGGTCTCGCGGTGAAATACCATCGAAATAACGAATGATGTGCCGCGGCGACGCCAGGCTGCATGGGTGCTCCTGAAGTGAGCGGCGAAACATCTCCCTGACTGGAGCGCTAGCCTTGCAGCAGGAATACAAAAATGGCCCAGGACAGCACACCCAGTTCTCGAAAGTTCTACCACTGACTAACGGCGTGTCTATGCAACGCAAGACGTTCCCATATGCGTTCGACTCTTTGGCAATGATGTGCTCGTTTGCCCTGTATTGCGAGCTCCGTGAAATATTGTCGGGCAACCCATGGCCTCGCACATATTTTAGGACACCCGACAGAGCGCGCTGTGACAGGTATGAGCCCCCTGTGGAGCTCCACCAGCGCCTCATCCGCCTTGCGTTTCCTGGCGGCGGACGCGGCCATGGTTTCAGCCCAAATGGCTACAGACTCGATAACGATGCCAATTCGCATCATAGGATGCATGCGTCGCGTTATGGTAGGGGCACGCTGCATGATGCATCTGAATGCAGCGAGGCGATAGATCACAACAGAAGTACACGTTGCATATCGATGCATATGGCATGATACGACGTCGCATCAGAAGGACATGTAGGTGCAGATTGATGCATACGAAGTGCGACGGTAGCTCGCAACAGAAAGGAGTGTTGCATATTGATGCATGCGACTTGCGATGAAAAGATCGCAACAGACTTGTGTTTTAGACATCATGGTGCAACGTCATACAAGCAAGAGGGAGTTCGTCGATGTGGCGCCGCCCACCGCCGCGCTGCAGCTGCGATGCGAGCTCCCAGCCCTGCTGGTCCTCAACAACCCCCTGGTCCTCCCCCCCCCCGCGTCGAGCACCTAACACTTGGCGTCGATCCACGCCAGCGCCGCGCTCCAAGCCTCAATGCGATTCATCGTCGCATTGCGGTCGAAGCGGACGCGGCGATCTGCCCTCCCCACAACGGCCCTGAACACCTTCTGTGAAGGCTTGTAGATCACGTAGCCGCACCTGTACGGCGCGTTGCACTCGCACGTCGGCGGCTTGGGCAGCGCGGCGGGCTTTGGCACGGCAGCTGCGGGTCGCCGCATGGCAGGGGGCCGCGCCTTCTTCATTGGCACAGCCCCCTCGGCGTCTTCGACGCCTGCCCCGCCCTCGGCGTCGCCGACGCCTTCGCCAGCCGCGGAGGGGCGCTTCCTCGCCGTGGCGGTCTTGGCCTTCTTGGCGAGGAGCGCCCTGAGCTTCTCCTCCTCGTCGGTCAGGTCTGGCTCGGGCTCATCATCGCGCGGCTCCTCGCGCGGCTCCTCGCGCGGCGGAAGCTTCGGCTCCTGCTGCGGCTCCTCGCGCGGCGGGAGCTTTGGCTTCGGGGGCTCCAGCTCCACGCGCGGCTGCGCAGGCGGCTCGGGCGGCCTGAGAGCCGCGGCCGCCGAGTTGGCGAAGAGCGCCGCGCACAGCGGTGCACCGATCAGGGCCTGCATGACTTGCAACTGCCCGCCAGCCGTAGGGTCTGGGGCTGTCATTGGGGGCGCTGCAGCTGCAGGCGAGGTCTTCGCCGCGCAACGCCTGCTCGACTTCCTCGCGTAGTCTGGCGCGTCCGTCTGGATCTCCTCCAAGGCGGGCCCATCGTCCTTGTAAGCTGATTTTCACCACGGCTCAGCCGACATGTCCTCGATGCGGTCGAAGTTCCACACCGTGGCGTACCCAAGCGTGGACCAACCCTTGCACGTGATGGCCTTGGAGATGGCACCCTTCACCTCTCCGAGGAGCCTGAGCCAATCGCCCCCATGCCCCTTGCCGCTGCCCCACGCCACGGGCGCGGCCATCTTGCCCTTGGAGCTCTCGGAGAGCGTGTGGGCGCCGATCAGCTTGCACCGAGCGGCGACCAGGCGTATGCACGCCTTCTCACTCAGGACGCCGCTCTTCAGCGATTTGATCTCGCTCGCCGTGAAGACCCTCGATGCAATGCTAATCTCTTGCCATTGCTTGGATCCGCCTGGCATTGACAACATGCCTGTCTTGGTCCCGACGCTCTGGCACAAGCGTGCGATGTTCTCTTGAGTCCAAGTGTTCAGCGAGTGCTCCCTGATTGTTTTCACCAAGGCTGTCGCCTCGTCAGTACTGATCTGTGACAGGTTGTTGATCTTCATGAGGAGGCTGTCGTACCGGTGCTGGGCCACGGCTGATGGGCACAGGCCACATGCGATTTGTGTCGATAACCACTCTGACATGTGCTGCAGTTCCGCGCGGAGGTTCGGAACCGTCGTCATAAGACGACAGTTCCGAACCTTCGCGCCTCGCGCCTCGCGATAGGTCGCGCCTCGCGAAAGATCGCGCCTCGCGATAGATCGCGATCGATCGCGATCGAGCCCAAATGGCTATGCGACGCGGGCCTGTGTGATCTATATTCGAAACGAGAACCCGACACCAACTGATGCCAACTTGCAATGCCCCACGCATCGGAGATTGGTTTCGGATGGCAGTGCGAGTCTACCACCTGCAACGGGTTGCATGCATCTTGGCATACATAGAACCGACGCGTATATGGCGATGTAAGTGTTGCCGCGTCGCGTATCCCCGCCAGCCCATCCTACTCGAACGAAGAGCGCAGACCACCTGCAGTTGTTATCATCATATGTCTCATCATCATTTTCGTTAAGTGCGCGCGCGCTGATGCCGAGGGGGCGGTCCAAGACATCACTCACATAACTGGCGTTCTGGATTTAACCTCACCAGTCGGGAGCATCCCAAAGTCGCGATCCTCCGTATCCTCCTCCTCTTCCGCCTCATCCTCCTCATCTTCCCCTCCTCGGCCTTCTCCTCCTCCTCGTTGCGGCCTTGGGGCTCTATATGTGGTTCCTCTTGGGGTTTTGGTGCTGCGTCATCCTACAGATATCGTGAGGCGTCGGATGATCCTATGACGCGAAAAGGCGGAAACGCATAGCACCAATGCCATTCAGAGTGCGAAGCAGTTGTGAGGGAGCGATGGGGGGGGGGCACGGCTTAGTAGCGTAGTAGGATGGGCAAGGGCATCAGCACCAGCAGCAACAGGAGGACAACGACGAGGAGGTACGAAGAGGGAATGATGTGATGGGGAGGACGAGGATGGGGATGAGGATGAGGATTGGGAGGGAGGGGGGAGGAGGAGGCGGAGGAGGAAGGAGGAGGAGGAGAAGGGGGAAGATGAGGAGGGGGACGAGGCACCTGCGCTATCATGCCGACATTATCATCCCAGACTCATCTTGCATTGATGCATGCAGGTTTTTTTCTCTGACCCCTCCACCCGTCGCCCGTCGCCCCCACACCCCTAGCGGGCATCGCGCTCGGCGCGCGCCAGCTCAGTCTCGGCCCGAACGCGGGCCGCGCTCGCATCATCCTTGCCGAGCAGCGCGTTCATCCACGCGTCCTTGCTCTTCAAAAACGCATTGAACCTCTTCTCCCCCTATCGGGGGGGGAGGGAAGGGGGGCGATCGCACTGAGGCGGGTGGGACTGGCGACACCGATGGGGCCATTGACTAAGGGGGTGGGCTCGAGAGCCCATCCCCTCCCCCCGGGCCTCGAGGGGCCCTTGTGTTGTTGTTAGTTAACAACCACCTGCCTTCTTCTCAGCCTGCGTCTTCGCTGCTTTGGCATGCTTCAATGCCGCCTTGGCAGTCTTCACTGACCGCTGGCGTTCCTGCTTTTCATCCTGCAGCTCAAAGCGCACCTGCGCTTCCATCGCGATCGTCTTCGCCGATTTTCCCATGGGCGCGTGAACCACAAATGGGGACGCGTAAGCCACGCGTGAACTGTGTCGCAAAGGTGGGCGAATGAACCACAAATGCTGCTGACGGTTTGCCAAGCGTTCAGCCCCGCCATCGTGGGCGACATGTAGTAGGCTGGGGGGGGGGGGGGGGGCGCGTAGAGGTGGAACAAGGAGGGTCGAGAGGGGGGGGGGGGAGGGTAGCGGTGGGACTGACGATGCAACGGGGGGGGGGGGGGGGGGGGGGGTAGGGCCCGATCACGGCGTCGATGTAGTGGTGTGTGTGTGTGGGGGATGAGTAGGGCAGTGATGTGTGATCACATGGTTGGCACTCATGCCATGCGACCGCGTCGCAGACTACATGCGTTTTCACGCAGCCGAGTTGGTTGAGGGCTGAGAGAACGCAGCTTGTAAGCTGCGGCGCGCGCGCGTGCGTGCGCGACTACGCCTGCCATGTCAGCCGACTTGAAGGCGCTGCGCGCCAAGCACCGCAAGGAGGACGCGGAGCACTTCAATGAAAGGTTGGACACCCTGATCAGGCACAAGCAGCATCGCCAGAAGATACCCAAAAAGGCGGACCGCAAGGCAGCCAGCATCTCATGCATGACATGTCGCAAGTGGTCGCAATCCATTCACGTCGAAATATATTTGCTGATTAGAGCATAAACGTTTGGGCATCTCCCGATGCAGTTGTATGCATGTTCGCTTGCGTTGAAACGCATTGCAGTCGGCTGCGAGTAGTTCGCGTCGAAGGGCGCACCTGTGGCACGATGGGGGGGGGGGGGGGAGAGTAGTGTGGGGGGGACGAGGGGAAGGGAGGGGGGGGAGGGGGGGGGGGGGGGGGAGGTAAGGAGGGGGCGAGGGAGGGGGGGGCTGGGGGGGGGGGGGGGGGGGTCGGGGTGGTTGGTAGGACGAGGAGAGGGGGGGTAGGGAGGGGGAGGGGGGGGGGGGAAGGAGAGGCAAGCGCCCAATGCAGTCGTATGCGTGCGCGTTCGGCTGCGTTGACACGCAGGTATGTACTATCCTGATGTCAGGGTGTGAATTTGGTTGTGTAATGGCTTGGCGTTGCGACTGTGGTCGCATGGTCTCAAGCGGTTGGGCGAACGGTCGCACTTAGCAACGGCGCGTCAACGCCGCGTCTGAACCCCCGTCCATGCCCACTCGAAAGGCAGACGCTGCATACAATACGATGGGGAAGCTCATGAAGAAGGCGGAGCAGGCCGCGGATTCGTTCACGATGCTCTTGGACGACGCCAACAGGTGTAAGGGTGCGGTTGATCGGGCGAATGATCGCCTTGTGGAGACATGTGCTGCCGATCGTGCACGGGGGCGCAAAGCCTTGGGTATCGGTGAATACGCCGCCTGAGTGTGGGTGTCGGGGCGTACTTAGATGGGGGCTCGTTGGGGTTGTGCGTGCAAACGCATGTATGCGGGCCTTCAGGTTCTCGTTGCAGCTTTTCGCGCGATAAAGCACCCTGCGGAGAGACCGAGGACACGAAAACGAATGAGGACGAGGCGAAATGATAATAGGATGAGGGGGGTTAGGCGGTGGAGGTGAAGGAGACGGAGAAGGAGGATGATGGGGGTGAGAATGGCGAGGATGGATAGGGAGGAGGGGAAGGAGGATGAGGATGAGGAGAAGGGGGAGGGCGAGCAGGGGGAGGAGCAGGAGGAGACGCCCCCGCCGTCGTCTCCGCCGCCGTCGAACTCGTCGCAGCCAACTCGTCGCCACCAACTCTTCGCCGTCGCCGTCGCCATCGCAGCCGCCATGGCAATTGCTCCTCCTCATCTTCTTCTTCCTCCTCCTCCTCCTCCCCATCGCCCCCCTCTTCCTCCGCCTGCTCCTCGTCCTGCTCCTCCTCATGCTCCTCCTCATACTCCTCCTCATCCTCGTTGTCGTTCAGTCGTGGTCGTCACGGTGGCCGCCGCCCTCTCCTGCACCGCGCGCGCAGATGACGACGCAGGCGACGGCTTCGGCGGCGACGGCGGCGACGGCGGGAACGAGGAGGAGAAATGATGAGAATGAAGAGGGTGAGAATGAGACGGAGTAAGAATGAGGAGAATGAGGATGACGATGAGGAGAATGAGGATGAGGAAGAGGAGGCAGAGGAGGAGGGGGAGGTGGATGAAGATGAGGAGGGTGATGATGCGGAGGAGAAGGAGGAGGAGGAGGAGGCGGCGGCGGAGGAGGAGGAGGAGGATAAAGGTAGGAGGGGGAGGATGAGGATGAGGGGGAGGATGGGCCCCCCCCTCCTCCTCCTCCTCCTCATCCCCCACCTCCTCCTCAGAATCCTCCCCCCTCTCCTTCTCCTCGTCCTCCTTCTCCCGCGCATCCTCCTCTCCTACCACTTCCCCTTATTCTCGCTCGCGCCGCGCTCATGCATCACTTACCAGCATGGTCCAGCGCGGCCGCGGTCAGCGCAGCCAAGCAGACAAGCCAATTCTAGGCGCAACGTCGACCACGAGCGAGATGGAGACCCTCGAAGCTCACTCTAAACATGAGCTCAAACCCTTGGCGTCGCATGTCAGAATCTCACATGCGACAAATCTGTCGTATGTCAGAATCTTACATGCGACAAATCTGTCGTATGTTAGAATCTTACATACGACAACGTTGTCGCATGTAAGAATCGTACATCCGACACCTCGCTCTTATAGATATCATAATGATTCTAGTAACACATCCGTCGTATGTTAGAATCTTACATACGACAACGGTGTCGTATGTCAGAATCTTACATACGACAACTTTGTCGCATGCTAGAATCTTACATACGACAACTGCGTCGTATGTTAGAATCTTACATAGGACAACCCCCGCCATCATAGATCATGCCAGACGGAGGAGATGCAGCGCGCGGTCTAGAATGGACACGACGCCTGTTGCCGCGCTGGCGGCGGCACGGGCGCTCGAGGCGCAATGGCGACAGCGGCGACTTCGGCGCCGCATTGGCAGTGGTGTCTGGCGCTGCGGATCAGCGGCGAACTGCCGCCTCCGCCCAGATGTTGGGAGGAGGGGCGCATTCCATATCCAGTTATTCCCCACATCCAAAGTGGGGTTCTTGCTTTCTCTGCACACCCCCCGCGCAGGATCTCGCACCCTCTCTCTCTCTCTCTCTCTCTCTCTCTCTCTCTCTCTCTCTCTCTCTCTCTCTCTCTCTCTCTCTCTCTCTCTCTCTCTCTCTCCTCTCTCTCTTCTCTCTATTCTCTCTCTGCTCTCTCCTCTCTCTCTCACTCTCCCTCTCTCTCTCTCTCCCTCTCTCTCGCCATCATCATCATCAGTCCTCATCATCATGACCCACGCCTCTCCTCCTCAGCACCATCGCACTTACCCATGCACCACTCGATCGCTCACTCACTCACTCACTCACTCACTCACTCATCATGATCATCGCATGAGGATATCATCCGTTGGCGTCACACATCACTCAGTCAGTCCGTCACTCACTCGAGTATCAAGCGGGAGCGTCGTCTGTGAGTGAATTGCGAGGAAGTCTCAGGAGGGAGCCTCTCCCTATGGGGCCCGCAGATCATCTTACTAATCCGAGGCGGGTCATCGGGATCCTGTAACTGTCGTCACTTTTGGGCTCCTGGGGCGTGAATTAGGAGGAAGTATCAGGCGGGAGCGTCGTCTGTGAGTGAATTGCGAGGAAGTCTCAGGCGGGAGCCTCCCCCTATGGGGCCCGCAGATCATCTTACCAATTCGAGGCGGGTCATCGGGATCCTGTAACTGTCGTCACTTTTGGGCTCCTGGGGCGTGAATCTGGAGGAAGTATCTAGCGGGAGCCTCGTCTGTGAGTGAATTGCGAGGAAGTCTCAGGCGGGAGCTTCTCCCTATGGGGCCCGCAGATCATCTTACTAATCCGGGGCGGGTCATCGGGATCCTGTAACTGTCGTGACTTTTGGGCTCCCGGGGCGTGAATTTGGAGGAAGCATCGGGCGGGGGCGTCGTCTGTGAGTGAATTGCGAGGAAGTCTCAGGCGGGAGCCTCTCCCTATGGGGCCCGCAGATCATCTTATTAATCCGAGGCGGGTCTTTGGGATCCTGTAACTGTCGTCACTTTTGGGCTCTTGGGGCGTGAATTTGGAGGAGGTATCACGCGGGGGCGATGTCTGTGAGTGAATTGCGAGGAAGTCTCAGGCGGGAGCCTCTCTCTATGGGGCCCGCAGATCATCTTACCAATCCGAGGCGGGTCATCGGAAACCTGTAACTGTCGTCGCTTTTGGGCTCCTGAGGCCTGAATATGGGAGAAGTATCAGGCGGGCGCTCCATCCCTGTGGGGCACGCACTTCATGTACGAACCCGAGCGGGTCATCCGAGCGAGCTTTTTGGGCTCCTCAGTTCCTGCGGCCTGAACAAGGGGGAAGTATCAAGCGGGAACTTTGTCTGTGGGCGGTGCGGGTAGTCCCGTCTGAGGACCGTCTCTTGTCGTCACTTGGAGGATCGAAGGGGAAATCGCTCCTGCGGCCTGAATATTCTCTTTCGACTTGCCCACGTCCAATTGCTGGCCAACCTTGTCGTCGTCGGCGGGAGAGGGAACTTGAAAAGGTTCACTCTCCCGCGTTCGTTTGGGCCGGGGAGGGAACTTGAAAAGGTTCACTCTCTAGCTGCGGGAGAGGGAACTTGAAAAGGTTCACTTTCCCGTTCGTGGCAGGATTGGGCTGGAGAGGGAACTTGAAAAGGTTCGACGTCTCTAGCTGCGGGAGAGGGAACTTGCAAAGGTTCCCTGTCCCCCCCTGTCGTCGGAGTGAAGGGGGAACTTGAAAAGGTTCACCCTTCATTCGCGGGAAAGGGAACTTGAAAAGGTTCACTTTCCCTTGGAGAGGGAACTTGCAAAGGTTCACTCTCCAGCAGCGGGAAAGGGAACTTGCAAAGGTTCACTTCCCCGCGCGTTCCAACTGGAGAGGGAACTTGAAAAGGTCCCCTCTCCAGCAGCGGGAAAGGGAACTTGCAGAGGTTCACTTTCCCGCGCGTTCCAACTGGAGAGGGAACTTGAAAAGGTCCCCTCTCCAGTTTTTTTCTGACCCCCCCTTTTCCTAACACCGATGTTTCAATGGACTAAGGGGTCACTAACGCAATTTTTTTCTCGGGCGTCGGGGGAGGAATCGCGTTGGCCGGAAACGGAGCTGAGCCTGGCGCGGGCGCTCGATGGAAAACCCTCACGAAACGCTTTGAAATCAATGATTGCGGATGACGAGCAGCACATTTTGCAATTTCCCCATAGGGGGATGGAACGCAATGTACGTTTTTCTTTGGCATGCGTCACGAAAACGGCCCCTCGAGAACGAAAACGACGCAACGCCCTATTTTCATTATGAAACAATTAGCATTTGAGAGAGTTTTTCATAGATGCACGTGCCCGGGGGTCCTGGAGGAGGAGGAGGAGGAGGAGGAGGAGGAGGAGGAGGAGGAGGAGGAGGAGGAGGAGGAGCAGGGGGAGGAGGAGCAGGGGAGGGAGGAGGGGGAGGAGGGAGGGGGGAGGTGGAGGATGAGGAGGAGGAGGATGAAAAGGAGGAGGAAGGAGGAAAGGAAGCGAGGAGCACAGGAGGAGGAGGAGGGGAGGGGAGGGAGGGGGCCAGCGCCAGCCCGAGTCGTGAGGAGGGGTCGGAGGAGGAGGAGGAGGAAAGAGGAGGAGGAGGAGGAGGAGGAGGAGGAGGAGGAGGAGGAGGAGGCGGAGGAGGAGGAGGAGGGGGGGCAGGAAGAGGAGGAGGAGGAGGAGGAGGAGGAGGAGGAAGAGGAGGGGCAGCAACGTCAACATCGGCGATGTCGGGCGGACGTTGCTAGGGGCTAAGCGTGCGAAGGTCCTCTCCTCAGGCCGGACGAATGTGTGCGACAGGGAAAGGAGGGGGGTACGAAATCTGATGCATTCAGAGAAGGGTAAGCGGCGGAGGAAAGGTACAAGGAGGAGGAGGAAGGCAGCATGAGAGAGGAGGACGAAGGAGGCCAGTGGCGGGGCAGGAAGGATTCAGGCAGGGTAAGAAGACCAGGGTGGTGGAAGAGGAGGAGAGGAGGGGAGGAAGGAGGTAGGACGAGGACGGAGGAAACGGTGACGAGTGACGAGGACTAGGAGGAGGAGGAGGAGGAGGACGAGGACGAGGACGAGGACGAGGACGAGGACGAGGACGAGGAGGACGAGGAGGACGAGGAGGACAGGGAGGACGAGGAGGACGAGGAGGACGAGGAGGACGAGGAGGACAAGGAGGACGAGGAGGAGGAGGAGGAGGAGGAGGAGGAGGAGGAGGAGGAGGAGGAGGAGGAAAGGGGGGGAATGCGAACTTTGATGCGTTCAGAGGAGGGAGGGGTGAGACAAGAGTAGCTTTTTACCTTCCCTGAGCATGGTGGCAGCTGCTCTGTACAACGCTCTGGACCTCCGCGCCTGCCACGGGCGCAGTGACACGCACGACGTGCAGGAGTCCACCTACAAGAGGCCGCACCACCACTTCGGCCGCGTCCCCATCGTGTTGCACCTCGGGGATTTCCTGCAGCTGAAGCCCACCGGCAGCATCGGGCTCCTGACGGACGTGAACGAGCTCCTGGACGACGGGTCGTGCAAGTACGCGGAGCCGCCGACGGTGGAGATCCAGCACGCCATCAGGGCATTCTCTCAGATCCCCTGCGTCTTCGAGCTGAAGGGCACGAAGCGCTTCGAGCCGGGGGACCCTCTGATCGCGTTCTTGGGCTGCATGCGCGAGGGCAAGCGCTTCCCACCAGAGGTCTGGTCTGCCTGGGAGAAGACGTTGGCCTCTGGCAACCACGGCGTCCTGGACCCTCGGCACCAGCACGAGAACTTTCGGCTCGGCTACGGCATGGGCATCTACTGGGAGACGCTGGCGAGGTGGATCAACACGCGCGCTCGTCGCGACGCGCGGCGCCTCGGCGCCCCCCTCGTTTTCCTGCAGGCCGTAGACGAGTGCGGCACGATTCAAGGCGAACCAGACGCAGGCCGGCGCCTCCTGAACGTCCCGAACACGCACAAGACGGGGGACATCCACGGCGTCTTACCGGCACACGTCGGCATGGAGGTCCGGTTCACGGCCGCGCAGGAGGAGCTGAAGAAGAAGTTGGGGCTCGTGCAGGAGCAACGGGCCACCATCGTGTCCTTCGAGTTTCACGCAGACGACGAGCGGGACTACGAGGAGTGCGCGCCGGGCCAGCTCTTCCGCCCCCGCTTCCTACCGCAGGGAATCTGGCTGCGTGTGCACGGCTTCCAGGAGTCCCCGATCTACAAGGAGGTCGCCGAGGTGCTGCTGCAGGGCACCGAGGGCGCTGACGACGACGGCGAGGCCCAGGCGCGGGCGAGGAGCTTGCTCATGTTCAGGCCCAGCGAGCAGGAGTTCACGTGGCAGAGCTCGGGGGCGCACACTGCGCGCCGCTCGGGATTCACGCTGACGCACGCGTCCTACCTGACCTCCACGCTGTCGCAGGGCCAGACGCTGCGCAAGGGCGTCACCATCGACTGCGCCAGGGATGAGGACGCTGGCCGCACGGGCATGTCGGACGATATGTGGTGGCCGCACCTCTACGTCATGTTCTCCCGCGCCACGTGCATGCGGAACATGCTGATCCTGCGGCCGCCCGCGCGAGAGTTCCTGGAGCGCGGGGCGCCGGCGTCGCTGCGGAAGGCGCTCCAGGAGTTCGACGAGAGAGCGGTGGACTCCAGGGCTGAAGCGGAGCAGCTCGCGGCAGAGCTGGGCTTCGTGCTGCCGCCCGCCTGAGCGCCGCGGCGCGCGCGAGGAGGCCCGCGGGGTTGTCCCGGCGGCCTGGCCCGCGGGGTTGCCCCGACGGCCTGCCCTCGCGCTCCGGCGGCCCGCGGGGGTGCCCCGCGGGCACGGCTGGCCCGAAGGGTTGACCCGACGGCTTCGCGATCTGGCCGTCGGCAAACGCGCGCGTTCTGACCGAGGCGGCGACGGCGCCGAGGAAAATCGACTTGCTTCCCCCGACCGGGGGGAAAGGGACGTGCACGTGGAAAAGAGGCAGGAGGAGGATGAGGACGGAAGGGGTATGGGGAGGGCGATGATGAGGAGGAGGTGGAGAAGGAGGAGGAGGAGGAGGAGGAGAAGGAGGGGGGGGGGGAAATAGAAGAAGAGGAAAATATGGCAGAGGAGAGGGCGATACGAGGGTGTTTGCCATGGCCGGGAGGAAAGGGATAAGGGAAAGCTAAACAGATTATCATGTGGGGTCCTTCCGTCGGAGTAATTGGCCCTCATCCTCCTCCCTCGCCCTTGGCAAGAACCGTTGAAGGAGGAGGGGTAGGGGGCCCGATAGAACTTGATCTGTATTGTTTTCCTCCACCCAGATGCGCCAGTGCGTCCGCTTGCTCCACCTGGTGTAGTCGGCCTTGCCGCGGTCCGACATCAGGTCCTGCGGCCCGTCCAGCTGCTCCTCGGTGGCAAGGGCCTTCGCCAGCCTGATGCGGCGCCCGCCGCGGGACTTCTCCTCGCGCCAGCCCTTGCCGCCGTCGTGGCCTTTATCGCCCTTGCCGCCGTCGTAGCCCTTGCCACTGCCGATGCCCTTGCCATTGTCGTAGCCTGTATCGCCACGGTCGTAGCTTGGATCACCGCCGTAGCCCGTGTCACCGTCGTAGCCCTTGCCGACGTCGTAGCCCTTGCGATCGTAGCCCTTGTCGCCCTTGCGGTCGTAGCCACGGCTGTCGTAGCCACTGTTGTCGTAGTTGTCGTAGCCACGGTTGTCGTAGCCACTGTTGTCGTGGCCACTGTTGTCGCATCCGCGGTTGTCGTAGCCACGGCTGTTGTAACCGCGGTTGCCGTAGCCACGCTGGTAGTTGCCACTCTTGTCGTAGCCCGAGCTGTCGTAGCCTCTGTTGTCGTAGCCCTTGCTCGAGCCCTTGTCGTAGTCGCCCCAGCGCTTGCGGTCGCACCAACTGTTGTCGCAGTCATCGCCGTCGCGGTCGTACCACGAGCTGTGGCGGTCATACCACTTGGAGCTGTACGGGTCGTAGCGGCGGTCGTAGCCCTTGTCGCCCTTGCCACCGTCGTAGCCCACGTCGCCCCTGTCACCGTGGTAGCCTTTGTCGCGGCCCTTGTCGATGTCGTAGCCTGCGCCGCTGCCCTTGCCATCGTCGTGGCCCTTGTCGAAGCCCTTGCTCGAGCTGCCCTTGCCACCGCCGTAGCCCTTGCCACCGCCGGTGATGCCCTTGCCACCGTCGTAGCTGGCGTAGTCGTAGCCCGTGTCGTCGCCATCGCCGTCGCCCATGAACTCCTGCAGGCCCTGGAACGAGTTCAACTCGGGATCCAGCGCGGGCGCCATGCCCATGTCATCGAGCAAGCCGTCGGCCACGCGCGAGCGATCGTACTTCGCCAAGACTTTCGCCGTCGGCGGCGTGCTTGGCGGCCGAAGGGGCCACCTTGCTGGTGGGCTGCAAGACATTGGCGGCCGCGGCGCGCCGCCGCTGGCTGAGATCCTCCGCCGCCTCCAGGAGCAGCGTCACCGCGGTCTCGTCCGCCATGGTGCTGCTGGTTGCACTGGTGATGCTGCTGCGGGTGGTGCTGCTGGTTGCACTGGTGGCGCTGCTGCAGCTGGTGCTGCTGCGCGTGGAGCTGCTGGATGCACTGGCGGTGCGGATGCAGCTGGTGCTGCTGCGCGCGGAGCGCTGGTAGCTGCTGCGCGTGGAGCGCTGCAGCTGGTCGCGCACTGTCGCGACCCAAGCAACGCTCGGGCCTAAACGGCGGTGGCAACGGAGGAGGATGAGGTCGGGGAGGGATATTCACATCATAGCGTAGCATTGCATGGCATACCATAACCAACATCATGGTTCGCGGTACTGGGTTCATTGTGAGGTCGTGTGATGCTGAGTTAATTGTGAGGCTGTCTCGAGCGAACGCAGACGACGATGTTAACGCATCTCATTTTCAAGTTCACATCCCCAAGTAGACTCTGAAACAACGCATGCGTTGCTGCATGCACCCATGAGTGCACAGCGCGAAACGATTCGCGACGCAGCCACGCCCCCTCACCCGAATCGCCCCCTCACCTGAATCGCACCCCCCCCCCCCTCCCCCCATTTGCGCGCGCTGCTGTTTCTGGACCGAGGCCCCCTGGAGGGCCCCTTTCTCCTCCCAGGGGGGCGCGGCCGCGCGCGGGTGGCCGCGCGCGCCGCCCGCGCCGCCATGGCGCGCCATGGCAGCGCCCCCGCGGAGGCGCTGCGCCGCCTGCAAGAGGACTGCTGGGGTGAGAGCCACAGGAGAAGGATGAGGGGGGATGAGGAGGACGAGGAGGAAGACGAGGATGATGAGGAGGAAGAGGAGGAGGAGAAGGATTAGGAGGAGGAGGAGGAGAAGGAGGAGGGGGAGGAGATCTCTCTGGCGGAGTTGTCTGTGTTAGGTGTGGGGCCGTCTACTCCACGCAGGTTGTCAAGCTGGGCCAGGTCTGTGGGCACCCCTCGGCCTGGGGTAAGAGGGTGCTCAGAGGCCTGGCCCAGGGGGAGCTACTGTTTCGGGGCCGCTGGATATTGGTTCAGCTTGGGCCCTTGTTTCCAGAGAGCTCGGAGGTGTGCTGACCCCGAGCTGTGCACAGCGGTAGGGGGCAGGTTCACTGACCCCCCGTTGTTTGTCAATCTGTGTCGCAGGAGGAGGGAGGTCGGCGGATTTTCGCCCTCCATACAGGAGCTCCAGCGGGAGCGGCGGCTGACAGATAGGCTTCTCGACATCGCCGAGCTCTTGATTAGGGGCTACGGCGGCGATGGCAAGGGCTACGACAAAGGCTACGACAAGGGCTACGACAAAGGCTACGACAAGGGCTACGGCAAAGGCTACTACAAGGGCTACGACAGCGATGGCAAGGGCTACGACGACGGTGGCAAGGGCTACGACGATGGCAAGGGCAAGGGCTACGACGGTGGCAAGGGCAAGGGCTACGACAGCGGCAAGGGCCGCGAGAAGGACGGCGGCGGCAAGGGCCGCGACAAGGACGGCGACAGCGGCAAGAGCCACATCAGGCTGGCGAAGGAGCAGCGTGACGGGCTGCAGGACATGATGTCGGACAGCGGCAAGGCCGACGACAAGGGCGACGGCGGCGCGGGCAGCGCCAAGGGCAGCTCGAGCAAGGGCTTCGACAAGGGCTACGACGGCGGCAAGGGCAGCGACAAAGGCTACGACCCGCACGGCAGCTCGAGCAAGGGCTACGACACGGTCTACGACACGGGCTACGTCAATGGCTACGACAAGGGCTACGACAAGGGCTACGAAAAGGGCTACGACGATGGCAAGGGTGCTGATGGCATCGATCGCGGCTGTGCAAGCTACGACGGTGGCACGGGCATCGACGACGAGGCCATGGGCTACTACGACGGTGGCAAGGGCTACGATGGTAGCAAGGGCAGCACCGACGGTGACAAGGTCTACGACGGTGGCAAGGGCTACGACGATGGCGAGGGCTACAACGGTGGCAAGAGCATTAACGACGGTGGTAAGGGCAAGGCGACGGCCCTCGACAGCGGCGGGGGCTACGACGGTGGCAAGGGCTCTGACGAGGGCAAGGGCGACATGAACGGTCATGGCCTGCTCGACGACACGGACCACGACGGATGCATGAGCATGGGCAGGGACGCCGATGTGCCGAACAGCGGCATGCGCGACGATGGCCCTCCGCATCTTGAACTGAGTTCTGTTACTGAGTCCCCGCCGCCAGCGGGGCCAGATTCGGACTGAGCGCGCGAGGCAAAAATAGAATAGAGATTGGAGGGAGAGGGAAGGGGAGGTGGGAAGGCGAAGAGGGAGTGGAGCTACTGGAAGCTAAGCGTCGTCTGGCGCATCTCCCATGGGCGAGTGAAAACAGAGGGCGGCCCATCACCTGGTGGCGAACCATCGCCTGGCGAACCATCACCTGGCGGCGAACCATCGCCTGGCGAACCATCGCCTGGTGGCGAGCCATCGCCTGGTGGCGAGCCATCGCCTGGTGGCGAGCCATCGCCTGCTGCGACTGGCGGGTCATAGTACTCCTCGGACCCATCAGCTTCAGCCTCATCACGTGCCTCGTTATCTAAGCGATCACGAAGGGATTGGGCTGCGTTGTTGATGTACGTGGGAGTCCAATCGTCCACTCGCTCCTGCAGACGCTTGCCGTCGACCACCATGAACACCGTCCTGCGACGTTTGTCGCATTTCACACCTTCCACCCCTGCTGGTGCTGACCGCAAGCGACGTGTTGCCTCTTGACTGCATGAAACCGCTGCTGCGATAGATGCAACCCGTATGTACTCAAGTCCCGTTGGCGTACATTCGACCCACACCTTCTTAGTAGCATTCAGCTCAAACAGAAGCTTCAAGGTGACTGCATCGTGATGCAAATGCTCATCACCATGGTCGCACTGGACTGCGGGCATATATATCGAGACAGTTTCTGGTAGACCACCATCCCTTTAGGGCACATGTCTAGAATGCGTTCTCTTCTACGCCCTTCATCCCCTTGGGGGAGTGGTTTGCCTGGACGGTGGTTCCAAGAGGGGCTCATATATACTTCAAGATGCCCACGGATATGTCCCAATATCACGCGATGCCTCAACATGCAGGCATGGATATCACGCGACCCAAGATTGCCCAAACTTGTCCAAGATATCACGCGATCCAAGATTGCCCAAGAAGTCTCAAGGTCAAGAGATCGATCCAAGAGTGGTCCAAGAGCGGCCTATTCACGCAAGCGAATTAAGGCATCTCCTATTCCTCCTCCTCATTCTTTTTTTTGTCATCCTTATGCTCCTTCCTCCCCCCCTTCCCCTCCTCCCATTTCTCCCCCACCATCCTCCTCTGTTTCAGCCCCTCCTCCTCGCCCCCCTCCCCCGCCACTCCACCTCATCATCCAATGTATCATCCTCCTCCTCTCCTTCCTCCTCCCCTGGTGGGAATACGCGAAGCGTCCACGATTGCGACATATCCAGGGAACTCCTATTGTTCTTAATGACGCTGGCCCTGTCGCAATCTTGCTGATGCAATGGGTCGGCCTGCTTCAAGTGGTCCCAAATGGCCTCGGTGTAAGCGGCGTTGCGCATCTTCAAGATCTGATCGAAAAACGCATTTGTCGCCAGAGGCGATTGGCTCTTGGCGGGGTTGGGCACAGATATAAATTTTTGCAGCTGCCTATCCGCTCTCGACAGCTCCACGAAGAGCCCCCCTGCCGTATGCATCACCGCCCTCGGGACCCATGGCTCGCGATCCTTAAGGCCGCCCCCCTCGATGACCGTGCGGAGCTGCACGCTCACTGCCATCTGCAGATGCAGTGCGTGCGCAGATGCAGCGTGCACTCGCTTGGACACAGCCAAACGCCTGCGGGCCGATGCAATGGACAATTGCAGACGAGTCCGATGCGTGTTGACGCAATGTTGCAACGATTGCAGAGGAACGATACCGACGATGCTTTCATACATTTCATAAACACCCCCCACGACACATGGTATGTGTAACCGATGCTGCCAACACGCGAGCCTCATCGCTTCCTGGCCTTCTTAGCCGCGGGCGCAGCAGGCACATCGTCTACCTTGCGCTTGGGCATGAGCGATGCCAGCTGGGCGATAAGGACATCGCCCTTGTTGATGGCGCACTTGTTTGTCAAAATTGGTACATGCACTGATGGGGCAGCTGTAGACTTGACGGTATTGAGCTTCATGTTGGGGTCGCCGTGCTCACCTGACTACTGTGCGAGCCAGAAGGGGATGACGAGCGAAGACGGCGCCTGCTTTAGCCCTCCAACGTCAGTGTTCGTCTCAGCCTTAGGAATCTCGATGCCACCACTG